>OY744529.1:92281776-92361776 GCA_963556195.1 Sepiola atlantica | reverse complement strand
ACTAATTTAATATATAAACTACTGTTGGTCTGATTTTCAAAGTTGGACCTAAATAGCATTTGAGCTGACAAATCAAACTTTGATTCCGACTAGCCAATTCTCATTTGTTATTGTTGTACCATGTTAATTGCAGTAGAATAATGTACTTCGCTACAATTTATTAAAAATAATACTTAATCCGATCTAGCAGTTTTCTAATATGTAGAAAATATTAAATAGTCACCATAAAAGAAAAATCAGCTAAGGGGAATAACTTAGTTTTTTTTAATTTTTTTTTTTTTTTAGTTATCGCTCCTTAATTTTTTTTCATTCAAGGCTTACTAACAGTTACGTTTTCTAATTTTTTTCTTCATAAACAAAAACGAAAGTTCATTTGTAATTTAGATACAGATATATTATCGGCTCATTCAGTCTTTTTTTTTTTTTTTTAATGTCTTGCTTTTTTCTTATTAAATCAAAACCAGGTTCACCATAGATACTTAACATAACAATGTCGTGGTTTTAGAACATAGAAATGTTTACAAAAGAAATTTGAATGTAATAGATCCTGGACAACGCCGGGTCGGTACAGCTACTTGTATATATAAAGAAAATAATCGGCTCATTTTGAAAATAAGTTTTCGATTCTTCTGGAAGGTTTTATGTTTTCTCATGAAAAATCCTTTTAACAGAAAAATGAAAATTCTGATTTTTTAATTGATGTAATTAAATTCTAAAACTAAAGGATCTGATGAAAATCCCCCCCCCCCCCACACACACAATGGATCCGTTTGAAATCTAAACCAATGCGGAATATGAGGAAATATCTTGAATCTCTTAAAAGATTAGAGATTGGAAGATTAGAGATTTGAAAAAACAGCAATGGAGACGGGTCATAATAGATAAGTATTTATAAAATAAAACTCTTCATTTGTATTTCTTGTTTTACTTCTTGGAAGATTGAATAATCGATTCAAGCAGAACACAGATTTTGTCCATTGACCTTTTTGTTCTGTGTCTTCTTTGAGTAGGATGAACTCTGATTCAAATTTGAGTACAAGGTTCAACGGACTTAGATTTTGAGCTGCTTTTTGGATTTTGGAAATTGTTTTTTTTTGTTCTGATAAGTTACGAGATTCTTGATAATAATGGCTGACATTACAAGCAAACAATTTAAGAATTCTTGGGTTTTTGTACAATTATTTGGAGAATCTATTTCGACCTCCAGCGATTATTTATAATGACATGAGTTCAAAATGGACTCTAAAATCTAGTGGGAGATTATCTCTTTGTTCCTTGCAGCCTATTTCTTACAAAAGATGTTGCTAGTTTCTCTCTATTCTATTATTATTTCCGTGGAAGGGACTCGCATGAGCTCCAATATCTGGTTTCTTCTTATAAGACATTTATAATAAGAACTCGTTTCTCTATCAAAACGGGAAAAAAAACAAACTCCCCTTTCTTCCTCCGTGTGCCTAGCGTCAGGAAAAATTTCCACGAGCAGAGCTTATTTGCAAGGGCTTCCTGTCTGTGGAACACATTATCACAGGACTGCTACCCTGCAGGTTACAATATGGTCGTCTTCAAATCCGATGTCAACAGATTCATGAACCGTCACCACATGTATTTGAACTTGATCCATTCCATCAATCATTCTCCATCCTCTCATAAAGTTCTTCTTCATCCCTTAACTGATAATCCTTCCATCTTAATAACTCCCCCACACCCCCATTTATGATGCTGTTGGCTACCCTCCTCCTCACGCAATCCCATCTTGGGTGAGACCACAATTTAAGATATGCATTCCAACAAATCACCGGACTTATGTTAAACTTGATGTAGTTTCAAGTGGAGAGATAAAATTTAGTTCTCGTTTTGAGCCAACACAGAATCTGGCGGTCATTTCTTGGGCATAAACATATTGAAGGGTTTCATGCAACAAGGAGCCAAGGTCATTAAAAATAGAGCCTTGAAGAACTAGACTTGGTGACGGCACCCAAGTAATCTCCATGCTTGTTAGAATTTCAATTTTAGGGAGGGTTAATTTAAAATGAGGCTGTATTTGATCTCTGAAAAAAGTTAGATATAACCTGATAATTTAGAAATCAGAAAGAGAGCAAGAAGAAAAAAATATAATGACAAGACGGAGAGGGTTGCTGTCTCGTTACTAACCGTGACAACGGTAGGAATACCTTGTTATTCTTTGTAACCATATCCAAGATATCATTTGAGCAATGCAAGTTATGGGATCACACATTTAAAAAAAAATGTTATTTTCCAAAATTTAAAACATGTCTTTGTTTATTTCTGATCCATGGAATTGGCATCATGTTGTGTTCACTTATACAGTAATATTATTAGAAAGGTTGTTGTTATTGAAATGGCGTCCATCCTGATCGGGTCGAGCCGATTTCTTCCGGTTTCTTCCCTGACCTGCAGTACATCTCAAATCATTCTGGCCCATTCATGGCGGTCCTGAGCAAGGTTGCATGAGATGGCTAACCAATTGCGATTCTACCGTTGGTAAAGGTATGAACTTCCAACCCCACTCAGCTATAGATAACGAAAGCTATTTGCGTTCAACAATTAGTTTATGATAGATCTGTTGTCATTTGAGCATACATTTACCCCCCCCCCCCCTCGTTGTTTTCGTATTTTTGGAGTATTTTTCTCAAAGTTCATATTGTTTATCTTCGTGTTGTTTATCTTCGTGTTGTTTATCTTCGTGTTGTTTATCTTCGTGTTGTTTATCTTCGTGTTGTTTATCTTCGTGTTGTTTATCTTCGTGTTGTTTATCTTCGTGTTGTTTATCTTCGTGTTGTTTATCTTCGTGTTGTTTATCTTCGTGTTGTTTATCTTCGTGTTGTTTATCTTCGTGTTGTTTATCTTCGTGTTGTTTATCTTCGTGTTGTTTATCTTCGTGTTGTTTATCTTCGTGTTGTTTATCTTCGTGTTGTTTATCTTCGTGTTGTTTATCTTCGTGTTGTTTATCTTCGTGTTGTTTATCTTCGTGTTGTTTATCTTCGTGTTGTTTATCTTCGTGTTGTTTATCTTCGTGTTGTTTATCTTCGTGTTGTTTATCTTCGTGTTGTTTATCTTCGTGTTGTTTATCTTCGTGTTGTTGATCTTCGTGTTGTTGATCTTCGTGTTGTTGATCTTCGTGTTGTTGATCTTCGTGTTGTTGATCTTCGTGTTGTTGATCTTCGTGTTGTTTATCTTCGTGTTGTTTATCTTCGTGTTGTTTATCTTCGTGTTGTTTATCTTCGTGTTGTTTATCTTCGTGTTGTTTATCTTCGTGTTGTTTATCTTCGTGTTGTTGATCTTCGTGTTGTTGATCTTCGTGTTGTTGATCTTCGTGTTGTTGATCTTCGTGTTGTTTATCTTCGTGTTGTTTATCTTCGTGTTGTTTATCTTCGTGTTGTTTATCTTCGTGTTGTTTATCTTCGTGTTGTTGATCTTCGTGTTGTTGATCTTCGTGTTGTTTATCTTCGTGTTGTTTATCTTCGTGTTGTTTATCTTCGTGTTGTTTATCTTCGTGTTGTTTATCTTCGTGTTGTTTATCTTCGTGTTGTTTATCTTCGTGTTGTTGATCTTCGTGTTGTTGATCTTCGTGTTGTTGATCTTCGTGTTGTTGATCTTCGTGTTGTTTATCTTCGTGTTGTTTATCTTCGTGTTGTTTATCTTCGTGTTGTTTATCTTCGTGTTGTTTATCTTCGTGTTGTTTATCTTCGTGTTGTTTATCTTCGTGTTGTTTATCTTCGTGTTGTTTATCTTCGTGTTGTTTATCTGACTCTTGAACCAGATGCAGTGACATTTTGCAGTACTTTACCAATCAGTTTAGGCTGAACGAGAATTCAAATTTTGGATGAGAATTAGAATAATCTTATAAAATGTCTGAGAATTCTTAATACAGGGTGATCACCCCAACATGCCACTCATTGAATCGTTAATAAAATTCACGATCCGTTCTGCACTCCAACCATACTTGGTACCAATAAACTTCAGTCTATGACTGACTTGCCCACCAAGTTTCAGTCATGAAATACCTGACCAGTGGGGGGGGGGGGAGACAGAGAGATATCGATCGATAATCACTGTTTATAATATCTTATCAGTGCATCTTTCTCTCTCTCACTCTCTCTTTGAGCTATGTGATGTCACATCTATCAATTATCTATCAATTCTCACAGTCTAGTAATCCTAACCGTGAGGTCAGAAAGTTGACCTCATCTGAACTTTCAACTAACCAATTTATATACTAGTGGGTTTATTAGTAATATTTAACCAAGGTATAAACACCTTGACACTCCGACCCATCCCATGCGATAGTTAAAATAGCAGTTTTATGTCTTGTGTGAATCGTTTTTAATACATATTTTATTTTGACATTTAAAAAAAAAAACCGTTAAGAAGGTTGATATGTGCAGTGAACCAAGAAACCATATCTTGCAACGACTTTTATATCATCTTGTGGCCTTTTCCATTCGAAATGACAGGAACATGTTGTATTGAAATTCTTATTGATTGGGGTTTAGGCATGCTGTTCTATATTATAGTTTTTGTTAGTTACTCCTGCTGATTTTAATCTTGTATCGGCCTCCAGTCGTGTCTGTCAGCTGTCTTATGAAGTGGCCTTTAATATAGAACGCCACAGGTTTAGGTTAAAAAAAAAAAATGATCATCCAGAAAATAAAATATTGGATATTTAAAAAAAAATCTATTTTCATTTCATGTGTTTCTCACAAGTTATTCTTTGTGATTCTTATTAAAGAATAAAAGCAAGGTTACCTGGAGTTGTATGGGCTGTGCGTATATGATATCTATTAATAATAGATTTTGTATGTCTGGCTGAAGCCGAAACTCTACTATTATTACTATATCTGAAGCCGATCCTATAGAATAGAAAGACAGTCTCATTTATGACAACTTTATTGGCCATTTTCGTTAACATGTGAATAATAGAGAGCGGGTTAGTAGCAGAGGATGATATGTCCATTATTCTGGACACGGAAAAAGGTTAGAGAGTCCATATGTAGGATAAATGTCCTGTTTGTAGGGAACGGGGAAGTATTCATATAATAAGAATGTTCGTAAGAGAATGTCTGTACGTATGTATTAGTTAAAGGCAGGCTGAGTTTATGTTTATTTAAAAAAAATTTTTCTTATCTTTTTGTTTTTGCTGGAGATGGGGCATCTTACCGGATACCAGACATTCACCGGCTATTTCAGACACTCCAGCCAAGAGATCTTTTTAAGATTCTAACCGTCCCTTTAAGTGCAGTTGTTTGTATCTCTCTTGCACTCGGTTCACCGAGTATATTTGCCAGATAGCTTTTTAAATTCTTTATTAGTCCGGTTGCTCCTATAATTACTGGTATGATGGAGATTTTCCTAAGATTCCAGTTTATTTTCATGTCATACATAAGACCTTGGTATTTCGTAATCTTTTCCCTTTCTGCTCTGTTCAATCCTGCATCATTAGGGACACTAACTTCAACTAGGGTTGCTATTTTCTCCCTTTTGTCCCATATTACGATGTCAGGTTTAACAGCCCCGTTTTATAGATATGTAGTTGTAGGGATTGCATAGTCATAGTGGATGGTGTATAAATCATTTCCAACTGTTCTTTATGGTATATGCTCCCACGATTAGTTGCTACACTGGACTGGTGATACCAGATCAGGCTGCCCTGTGGCTCCCTGAGACGAAATTCACCTACATTGACGTTTTTTTTTTTTTTTTTTTTTTTTTTTTTTTTTGTAAAACTTAATTATGTTCTACAAAACCAAAAACAAAAACAACAGCCCCTCTCCCTTTCTCCCTCCCCTTTTTTATTTTATTTTTAGAACTTGAAGCATAAATCTTTTACTATAATGACCAGATTCGGCATTAAATAACCCAAAAAGGGTTGATATGCCGTAAAACAAAACTACCAAACCAAAAACGATGATTAAACATTTGAAGATATAAAGAACTTGAAGCATAAAAACTTTTACTATAATGACCAGATTCGGCATTAAATAACCCAAAAAGGGTTGATATGCTGTAAAACAAAACTACCAAACCAAAAACGATGATTAAACATTTGAAGATATAAAGAACTTGAAGCATAAAAACTTTTACTATAATGACCAGATTCGGCATTAAATAACCCAAAAAGGGTTGATATGCCGTAAAACAAAACTACCAAACCAAACCGCTACACTGGATATTCAACTTTTTACATATAGTCCAGTGAAGATATTTACACACTCCATTGTGTCGCATTGTATAATAGCCATTTCCCAAGAGAACCTTACAACTGGATGTCAGGTGGCTCACACTCTCTACTTCTGTGTGGCAGAACCGGCACTTGTTATTGTTGCTGAGACCACTCATCTTTTTAAAGACATTGGTCATCATTCTCTCCTGATCATAGTGGAGCGATCCTCTTTTCAGCCAGTCTATAGAGCCTTCCTTATCTATATATTCCTGGGATAATTTATCTAGGAAATACTTAGCACATTGTTGGTTGGCCCATTCTTCCAGTTTTCTGGAATGGAAGGTCTTGGTGTATTTCTGGCGGCTCTTGCGGGCTATTTCCGTGGCAGGATTGTTGTCCATTTCTGCCTCATTTGTAAGACAGTCCTGTCCCAAATGTTTGGCAATTTTGTGATAGAGGTTGTTCTGCTTGCTCTGGTTTCTTGATGTTGGCATACCATCATAAGGTTTGGGTTCTGGGAGCTCATCAGATATTGTTCAGTGCTCACAATAGTGGCTCGATGTTGGTGGTCAATTTCTGAAAGACCCATACCCCCTGCTCCTCTTGGCAGATACAGCCTTGGTAAACACTGGTTCCTGTACACTACCCTGTACATTGTCAACATTTTTCTTGTTTTAGTGTCTAGTCTATTAATGTCCTTTTGTGGCCAATCAATAATTCCAAAGCTGTATGTTATCACTGGCATAGCTAATTGGTTAATGGCAGTTACTTTGTTTTTGTTTGTAAGCTGTGTTTTGTGCGTATGGTTGGTTGCCGTGTTTGATGTTATAGTCTTCTTGTCAGACAGTGGCTCGACGAGTTTCTTGTTTGCATCCCAAGAGAAAAGTTTGGTAGTTGAACAGAGTGACATGGCTGAGTCAAATAGCTGTGCTGTCTCGTGGCTAGAAAAGAGGAAGAATAGTAGTGAGCTCTCCCTTTTATAAACTCCGGGACCAATCCTCTGCTAGCACGAGAGATTGTTTCTGATTGGGTAAACCAGAATCAAAGTTAAATGTTTGCTCCAATCAGAGCTCAGAAGTTAAGCAGATATTCAAAACATCGTTAATAACGGCTTGTTGCTGCTGCCGTTTGTAGTACGACTGCTATAAACCAATACTGCTACTATCTTTCAATGCTGAATTCAGGGGGGGTAGTGTAGTATCTGTTTTGTTGTCATGAGACCATCATTCCAGACACCAGACATTACCTCCGCCTTTGGGGAGGGGCATTGTAGTATATGTTCGTTCATCATATATACTAGCAACAATATGTGACTGGAGGGAGCATATTTTTATCTCATAATAATATCAGTGATAAAAAAATTTCTCCAATAATGGGCTAATTGAGAAATTCTTTGCAATTTTATTTAAAATTTATTTTATGGAAATCGCTCCAGACAAAGCATGAAGCCACTTGATATGAGGAGCTAACAAGAATGAAAGATGATTATCACAAAGACAGGAGATGCCTATTGGCCTGAGTCTTGAACAGACCACACCTATAGGTAGGAGGAAAACAGTCAGCAGTAAGAGAACCCATTAAGCCTGAAGTTCTTAAAAAGAAGCTACTGGAATAGGAAGCTGTATTACAATGAGGTATCAAAATAGCGAATTGATGGAGTCAAACGAGCTGGAACAAAGGAAGCAGGGAATAGATCAGACAATTCTGAAGAACACATGCCATAATAGTATTTATAGAAAAGATTGAGATGAGCAATATCATGTTTGTGCGAGAGAGGGTGCAGAGAAGAAAAGGTGGAGCCAATCAAATTACAGATGCGTTTCTGCACCTTATCAGGAACCCTCAAATGAGACAGAGATTCACCAGCCCAAATATGAAAACAGTACACCATATATAGTCTAGTAGTAGATTTGTAGAGATAGTGAATAGCCTCAGGTGTAAGAAAGTGTATTTATTTATTTAAAATAAATTTAACTGATATTTTATTGTAAATGATATCAGCAATATGCAAATTCACAATTCACTGAAATGACGTCACATTATTTTGTTTATTTTTAATGTTATTTTTACATTTAAAAAAAAAAAATTTTTTTTAACATTTTTTTTTTAACATTTTTTTTTTTAACATTTTTTTTTTAACATTTTTTTTTTTAACATTTCTTTTTTAACATTTCTTTTTTAACATTTCTTTTTTAACATTTCTTTTTTAACATTTCTTTTTTAACATTTCTTTTTTAACATTTCTTTTTTAACATTTCTTTTTTAACATTTCTTTTTTAACATTTCTTTTTTAACATTTCTTTTAACATTTCTTTTTTAACATTTTTTTTTTCTTTTACTATTTTTTTTTTTACATTTTTTTTTACATTTTTTTTTTAAATAAAAAAAAAAAATTACATTTTTTTTTACATTTTTTTAAACATTTTTTTTTTAATGTTATTTTTAAATTTTTTTTAAAATTAGCAATAATCTTTGCACAGATAAAGTTCAAAATATATTTTTTCCCTACAAAACCTTGCTACAAAAATGCTGAATGTGTATATTATTAATAAAATTGTTTGTTTCTCGTGTCAATGTAACTATAATTACATCTTGAAATATTTTTTATTTACTATATATTGAATATTTATTGAAATAAAAAAAAAATACAATAGTGTAAAATAAAATTTTAACAAGACCATGTTTTTAAAAAAAAAGATAATTCAAAACAACAAACTTAATTACAAAATTAAATCCACATAATATATTTCAGTTTCATCGTAAATAAGTCAGCCATTTTAATCTTTTGTTAATACAGGGTGGTTGCTATGAAAGCGGAAAATTTGTCAAACAGTAATTTATTTTTACAAAGAATAACTTTTATAAAATTTTTCAAAGACTAATATATTATAATACACTAACAGATGATCAAAATGTCCGTGCACTTCATAGCAGCGTCTTAATGTAGAAATCCAAGCTCATGTTGCGTATTGAAGAGTAACATGTGGAATATCATTCCAAGCTTCTACCAAGCACATTTTCAAATGATCAATAGAGTCTTCTATGTCGCGTCGACATTTCTGAGTTTCTGCTAATAAAAAGCTCCAAACACAGTAATCCATGATATTTAAGTCTGGGATTTTTGAGGGCCGATCCTCCGGTGCAATGAAATCAGGAGTAGATTGGTGAAGAAGTTGAATTGAAGTTCTTGTTCAAATTTCCTGCTTTTCTAAGGACCACACTAATATATATATATATATATATATATTTTTGAATGTGAGATATGTATAATTATTTCCACAATCAGGCAATGCCGCAGCCTACAACCCATGAAAGAAACAAAACGGAAGTCCTAGACTCAAGTTTCGCCCTCCTTTGGGCTCATCAGTAGAACACATCCGAACTCAGGATTTGAAAGCAGAGTCACTTGCATGCGAAGCGAGTAATTATATATATCATCCCACATTCAAAAATCTAATATTTATTTGCTCGCTGGGTTAGCTTAACCTAGAAATCCAAGCTCGCATGGCATATTGAAGAGTAACCTGTGGAATATCATTCAAAGCTCTTGCCAAGCACATTTTCAAATCGTCAATAGAGTTTATGTTGTGTCGACATTTCTGAGTTTCTGTTAATAAAAAGCTCCAAACACAGTAATCCATGACATTTAAGTTTTGGGATTTTTGAGGGTCAATCCTCCGGTGCAATAAAATCAGGAGTAGATTGCTGAAGAAATGGAAGTGAAACTGTTGTTACAATTTCCTGCTTTTCTAGCGACCACCCTGTAGTTGAAAAAAAAAAAAAATAAAATAAAAAAAATAAGGAAAAGAATGAATTCATGACGCTTCAAAATTTCTTTCAAATATGGCCAAAATTTGAAAGAAATTTTGAAGCATTTAAACGCCTGAATAGAAAACTATTTAAACTGGCTTTAAAATTCTTAGCATTTCCTCATGTAGTGAAAGTTTTTTAATCTATTTACATCGAATTATTTTAGAGATTGATTAAAACAACATTACCTTAACAAAATTAGTTATTGATTTAACAAAATTAGTTATTGATTTAACAAAATTAGTTATTGATTTATAAACATTTGTTATTGATTTATAAACATTTGTTATTGATTTATAAACATTTGTTATTGATTTATAAACATTTGTTATTGATTTATAAACATTTGTTATTGATTTATAAACATTTGTTATTGATTTATAAACATTTGTTATTGATTTATAAACATTTGGTTCAATTAATAATTTAATCACCAAACAATACAGTAATCAAATTTTACTTTCAAAATCCAATTTAAAAAATCAAAACAATTATTTTGTAAAAACAAACTGCATAATCAAATAAAAGATAAAGACCCCCCTACTCTCTGGCATCCATTTTGACGAATTCCACACAGACGAACTTTTCTTTTGTGCCCATTTTTGACAAAGGGAAGATTTTCCTGAAATATTAAATGATTCTTAATCATCCGGACGGCATACACAGCCGACACCACACTTGATGTTATGTAAGATTGTAAAGAAAAATAAATAGTACGCTGTCCCCTTCGATTGATTATTTTTGTTCTTTCCAGCTTCTCATCAATCTGGCACTCTGCATTGCCTTCAGCCTTCTTAATACATTTATTGTATAATATATATAATATATATATATATATATATATATATATATATATATATAACATAATCAGGTTTACACACTGGTTTTGATTAGATGACATTAAATTTGGCAAGTACCATATGGGTGATTATTTGAGAATACCAGGTGCTGTATGTGGAATGACAACAAAACCACTCTGCAAAAATAATAATAATAAAAAAAAAAAAAAAATACAGTCCTGAAGATGCCTTTAGCAAGTACTTCAGTGTAACCTTCTAATCCCATATTTAAAAATTAAAAATTTTTTTTTTTATAGAAATCGCCCCAGACAATGCATGAAGCCACTTGGTGTTAGGAACTAAAAAAAGAAAATACTACTTCAAGGTCAATAACAAGCCAATGATAAGTGTTAGATAAATTCCGACCCAGAAAACATCAATTTTTCCTCCTTTGTCAGAAACATCGCTCATGGACAAAATAAGAGTTACGAGGCTGCTGAAAGTAAACCTAAGATCCACTTTCTACTCTCCTCAAATGTGTTGACATAGCAGAACAATCGGCCCTTAGGCGGAAGTTCTGTTCTCAATCATGTGGCGAAGCTCTCTGGAGATAGTATGCTATTGTTTTTATGTATATCCACACGTTTTCTTGAACTAAATATTCTAGTTTTGGATTTTTTGCTGGGCACACAGACACCCTCTATTATATAAAGTAAGTAAAAAAAAAAAAAAATAAAAAAAATAAAAAAATCATATCAATTGTTGACGAGAGACTTTTTGATGTTGGCTGTGAAAGAATAAAAAGCAATTAAGAGAGGGAGGCATGGCATGTTATGAGCTTAAAAGAAATGCACTTAGAGAAGAATGGTTGTTTCGATTGACAGGTTTCTGGTGGCATGGAAGGGTGTCTTTATAATTTATACGGATAAACTTAAACAAAAAGCAAGACATGGACCCTCTTCTCTTTCTGCCTTATTGCCAGAGGTGATAAAAATGTCTTGTTACTGACATGCCACGATTGTTGATATTGGGTGCATGAGTTCTTGAACAAAATCCACTCTCCCATAATTACTTGTTTTAACTCTTGTGGCAGAAAGATGTTACCTCTTTCATTACTGACCATTAAAAGCAACAAAATAAAATAAAAGAAAAAGGGTCCTTCTTTAGTTAATGTCGTTGTTGTAAGGGAGATAATTTATCTCGACTGTATGTTTGGATTTTGGAACAATTGATTTAAAACATTTTTCCATTTAAAAAAAAAAAAAAAAAAAGAAAAAAAAATTAAAATGTTTTTTAATTTAGGATTTTTGACCTGCTTTCTTTTGAAACATTTTAAAAAAAAAAATTAAAATGTTTAATTTGCGATTTTTGCCCCCCCCCCCCCCCCTCAATCGCTCTCTTTAAAAACATTTAAAAAAAAATTAAAATGTTTTTAAATTTACGATTTCTGACTTCGCTCTCTTTAGAAACATTAAAAAAAAATTAACATGGAAAATGAAATGTTTTGAATTCTTAAATATTAAGTATGACAAATAGATTTACAATTTTTCGTGGTCAAACCAAGGCGATTTGTTGTAAAAAAAAAAGTTAAAAAAGTTAAAAAAAATACAATTGATTTGGCATTAAATAACCTGAAAAAAGTTTATATGCAGTAAAACAAAACAAAACAAACAAACACACACACAAACGATTTGTTGATCATCCCTTCCATAGGAAGACGTTTAACTACAGGAAGGCGGATTGGGATGGGCTTCGCAGCTTCCTAATGACGTTCCATGGGGTTCTATCTTTCGTATGTCTCCGAATGATGCTGTTAGGGAGGTTACTGACTGGCTTCTTGTTGGAATTGACACCTTCATTCTTCATCGTGAGTTTCAAACCAAACCTCATTCTCCTCCATGGTTTTCATCTGTTTGTGCTTCTGCCATTGCTCATCGTAACTATTACTATCAGTATCGTCGGGATGGTTCTGAGGCTTGCAGACAATCCTACAGAAGAGCTAGCAATGCCTAGTCTCAAAGGATTCGTGACTCTATCTCATCTTAAAAGGTTGGCTCTCATGATTTTTGGAGAATCTACAATAGTATTATTATTAATCGTGGCAAGTCTGCTATTCCTCCTCTTTTTAATGGTCTTCAGGTTATTTCATCTTCTAAGGATAAGGCTGATCTCTTTGCTCGTCTTTTTGCTGACAATTCTTCTCTTGATGATTCTGGAGCTGTTCTTTCTGATTTTCCTTTGAAAACTTATGTTATTAAAAACATAACAATCATTGGGAACATATTTATTTAGTGATGTCTGTATGGCGCCAGTTTTTAAAATTTGCCGAAGAAGTATTAATATTTTCTTAAACCAGTTATTAAAAAATATGTACTATGATATTTACCACGTGACATAGTATGAAAATAAAATTAGAAAGGTAGGGCATATAATTTTGTTTTTTCACAGGAGTTCTATGAGATATGTAATTTATTTTAAGGTTTCCGCAAGGGAACAAAGGTTGAGAAACCCTGGGTTAGCCATTTCATGCGACCATGCTTAGGACTGCTGTGCATGGGCCACATAGTTTGGGATGTTACAGACCAGGGAAGAAGCCGGCTCAACCCAACCAGAGTGAACACTGTTGCAACAGCAACAAAAAGCCATTACGTTATGACGTGTAGAGGGTAATGTCACCCTAGTATTACTGATGTGGCTGGCAACATATCCAGGAGGAGAAAGAGGACTTAAAGCGCAGAAAGGCATAACTGATAAGGGTACATTTTCACACATTAAAATTACTTTGTATCTTATTCAAAGATGGAGACTGGACAGATGTTCATGGTGGTGGCGGTAGTTTTCTTTCCGTCCCTGGAGAGGCACTAGAACAAACCTTGCTCACCTTAAAATTGGTTGACGCTATCCTTACATTTGGTGGGTTGAGGTCAAGTTCAATATTTCTGATGCAAAAGTATGAAAGAGGTGTGAGACACTTGTATTAAACTTATTAAAATTTGAACAAAATGTTTGTCGCGAAAATGGTTTAGCATCGTCAACAGAAAGATAGAGAGTTGCATGTGGGCCAAGTATTTAAGACCCCTTCTTTAAACTAGCAATACACATGAAAAAATTTAAATTGCTTAAAATATCTCAATAATGGCATATATAGAAAGAGCCCGATGATCTAAGAAAGAATCTTTTAAAATTTTTTATTATTACTACCAAAAGAGAACACATATATACAATTATAATTTTAATGCATAATAAAGTAAAAAGATTGATTTACTTACTAATGGGGCGACAGAAATGTATTTTTCGAAAATGTTCAACCGACGTCGTGTTAAAGGATTATTTTTAAAATTTCAAAAAAATGAATGAGCTGAATTACTTCGTACACTGACAAACATTAAAAGTGATGTTTTCCCTGATTGGTTTCCAAATTTCAGGACAAAATTCCGCACAGAGGCATGGTATGAGACTTTTAAACGATGTGGGGGGGTAAAAAAAAAAGACGTAAATTGCTGAAAATAACGTCAACATTTTTTTGCCTTTATTTGCTCAAAACTCTTAAAAATATATAATGTATATTATTATTCATGAATGCACCTGAAAGGATATTCATTTTCTAACAAAATGATGGTACTTTGAGCACTTAAAGTGCTTTAGTTTTTAAGATATGACTATTTTAATAGAACTACCCTGAAAGCTCTGATGATCCAAACCATTTTCTGGTCGATGTGTATTGCTATTTAAACGATACTGAAAATAACTTTAATTTCAAGAAATTAAATTTACCCCTTTTTTATCATCAATCCTGAACGGGAGGCAGCACTATTCCTCTGAACTGTTTGCCCTTACTCTAGGAACTTTTAATGTCTCGTGATTTTTGTTGGACCGATTTGTGGGTAGAGGGGGTGGCAGACGTTATCTATCAAGATTTCTTTATTTGATGGAAACTTGCTTGTTCCGACCAAACCAGCATTTTATATTTCCATTTGTATTGATTAAAGAATTAAAAGAGATTCAGATTTTGTGCCATCGAGCGGAAAGAGAGGGTCTTAAATGAATGGCGATGTTAGGCGGGGGAGCGTTGTACGCTGTCATTTATTGGGAAACCTGTTCAACTAGCGAGTCTGAAATGAAGAAGACAACGGCTTGCTGTTGTCGGATTGCTTTCTATAATAGACGCGTTCGTTGCTCAGTCGAGTGAGTAAGAGACGTTATTAGCTAAGTACAGTCAGTTTTGAAGGATTAGAATGAGAGGGGGGGGGGGGAGCAGTGCCCGTCTCCTCTCGGCCTCTTGCTGCTGTCATTTACCAAGCAGCTTTGGTATGTAATCTGCCATTGAGACTGATTGAGATGGTATAAGAATTATATTTATGGGTCGTTGGGTTGCGGAAGAGGAAGATAATGCAGCTAAAGATAACGCAGTCAGTGCTTGCATTTTCCATTATTGATTCCGTGCAGTAGTCGCTGTAGAATTGTGTGCAAGACATAATGAAAGGATAATAAAATCCATAACAAAACAACAATGTTTATGTATGCGTGTGTTGGCCTGGTGAGATCTATGATTGAAATGTGATCGCATTTGCATTGATATTCGCCGTATTTTATTGTTATAAAGTTCTAATATATTGAGCATTTTACAAATAAATTAGACGTACCCGTGACCCGTTGGGTCACAACAACATCTACCACTATTTATTCTACTTTGATTTCATTCGAAAATTCATAAACTTTGACAGATCTTTAAAGACATTCTTCTAGCATAACTAAAAATAAGTCTCTTCACTTCTATATTATTATTTGTACTCACTAGGAGTTCTCACACAGATCATCGTCAGTGATTGCTCACCGACAGCAACCAGTGGTATTTGCTGGAGTCTGAGTGACAACAAGCCTCCCTAGATTTCCAGTATTCTTCACCTCTTTTCGATAACGATGCGGTATCGCAACAGCCTCTTACCATTGATTTCTTGCTGGTAAGGACAATTGGTCTTCTCTGGGATTTGGGTGGCAATAAGCCTCCCCAAGGTTCAGCATTCTCCGCACTTTTCCAGTAGAGGTCTGGTTTGTGCTGTCCCTCCTCGGTCTTCTCATCCTCCTCGACCCTCTACAAGTATTTTGTCTGGTGTTAGCCTAAGCCGGCACCATTTAAAAAAAAAAAAAAAAAAAAAAAAAAAAAAATTAAAATTTTTGTTTTTTGGGGTGGGGAGAAGGGGGAGCTTATGGTGTTTCTTGTAATTTCTGTTCCTTGGTTCATTTTTGTGTGGTGATAGCTGAGGCTGGTGTAATTTATTGGAGATTATGAAGTGATGTTTCTTGCAGTTTCTGTTCCTTGGCTCTTGTTGTGGTGTTCTTCGTGTGGTTTTGTTTTTTCCCTGTTGTAAATTCCTTGTGACTGGTTAACCTTTGTAGCTTATGCAGGTTGGTTTCCGCATTCGAGGATTTTCCTTAATATTGCAGCTGTTTTGATCATTGCCGTCCTTTGTATGGTTTCGATGGTCCCTTTGATTCCAATTTCTACCAGTCTTTTCTTTTATTTTCTATTATAATAATAATAATATCGAAGTTTTATTTTTCTTATATAGAAGTAAAGACACTTATTATTTTGCCATCTAATTTACATATGTGTTTGTGATGTGTACACACGCGTATATCAATTAAATGGCCATGCTGAAAAAAGAGTCACTTTTTCTCTAAATGCTCACAGTGACATTAAGAAATATTAGAGTGGTTGAATCAATATAGACTATGAAAATAAAGCTTTCCAAATACGATCTAAGGTTAAGATCGGATTCTAACTCTGCCTGATGAGATCTCAGTTTATAATAGCTGTTGATCGATAACATCGACATGCCAGTGTCGCAGATTTTGTACATGTCTGTGTAAATAAAAATAATCATATATATATATATAGATTTTTAAAAATGTAATCACCTCACTTAGATGCTTGAAAAAACCATAGCATCAGGGAGGTCGTTTATGAAAATCAGGAATGATAAAGGTCCAAATATCAACCCCTGGGGCACATCCGCATAAATGTGATGTTGTTTTTATATATGACCCTCGAGAACGATCTGGATCCTTCTTTTAGCTTAGAAGGATCTGATTATATTAAATGTTCGTCCAATAATACAGTACGGATTAATTTTCTTGAAGACCTTTGTGCCCGACCTTGTCAAAGGTTTTGGATATATTAAGCGCTACTGGCTTATCCAGTGTATCGTAAATGCGTTCAGAGTTAGGATATTTGCAGTAAAATGGGATTGCCTAAATCCATACTGTTGGTCAGAAAGAAGTGGTGGTGGACTATCACTGGATTGATTAATGATTCAAAGATTTCAGCAAAGAGCAGGAAAGACGTATGGGGGCGATAATTTTGTGGGTCAGTTCTTTCCCCAGAGTTCTTGAAAACTGGTACCACAGAAGCAATTTTTCAGCTAATAGAGAAGCAAGATTCGGCAAAGCATTTGTTAAGGAGTTTGGACAGGGCAGGGGCCAGCTCAGCAGAGCATTTCTTTATTACTATAGCAGGGATAAGATCTGGTCCACATGCTTTTGATGTGTCAAAGTTTTTTATGATATCCAGGACATGAGAAGGGGTGATGATCAGATCATCTAATGTGGTTTCTGCCCGTATGTGGATGTGGTTGTCGAGAAGCCAGTGAGGAACGACGTAGGAGTAGGCCGAGATAGTGTTGCTTTGGCGTGTGGCAATTTGTGCATGTTCAACGAGCCATGACGTTTTGCAAAGTTCGTTTCATCATTCAATCAGTTCAGTCAAAAAAAAGTCATGTGAGCGTAAAGTTGTTGATTAAAAAAAAAAAAATTTTTGTGTAAAATCAAAAAAGAGCAAGAGCATATCTCCAACGAAAATTAAATTTGAGATTATTAAGGGAGTCGGTAGCAATTATTTTACGTCCGGTTGACTTTTTGCTAATTTAGTCGATAAAAATCTACATGTTTTAGAATTTTTAAGCTGAGGATCGATAATTTGTATTATTTGGACTTGTGGCACAACAGATAAAGGTGTTAATTAACAATCGGTTCTAAGTGACGGTCTTCTGGAGGTTGAAGGTTCAATCCTTACTGCAGCCCATAATAACTAAATATACCATAATTTACGCTTCTAACCAGTCATAGCTGACAGAACAAGAACAATCTACCTTCATGGATTAAATAAAAAAGGGTTCAGTTTGAAATTCCGTATATAGATTCCCGAGTTTGACAAAGATTCCCAAGGGCGAAAAGATGCACCTGAAAAAAGTCTGAGGTTACAACGGCCGGAACGTTGTGAAAATAACAAGCAAGAATAATACAAATAAAACAAAAAAAATCTACATTTAATTAAATTTTTTTTTCTTTTCGATATTTTGTGCATCAGATTTTTAATTTGAAATTCTAAAATAGATTTAACAATTTAAGCAATTATCCTGGTGTTTGAAACTTTATTTTAGAAAGAGGTAAAATCTAAATTACAAAAAAATATATAATAAATAAAGTAAAATGTTTTCAGTTGAAAAAAAAAACACAAGATTTAAAAAATATTTTTTTAAATACATTAAAAAAGATTTACTAATTTCTGCGAGTTGAAAAAAATAGATTATAGAAAACAAGCTCCGCCTACCCGGTACTGCCCGCGATGCAATAAAGTCATTTTAGTTTTTAATTTTTATTTGTTTGCGCATTTTTTAAAAACTTATACAGAAAAAAAAAAATTAGTTGTAAGGGAGATCACTCTTTTTATAGTCTTCAATTAAAAAAATTGAGTTATTCCCCTTGCTGATTTAAAAAAATTTTTCCAGTCATAATTGAAAAATGTTTCTATATTACAAGTTGTACGATATAATTTTTAGGTACTTCATTATCGTGTGAATAACATGATAGAAATGAATTGTTCCCAAATCAAATTATGGTCTTGCTGATAAAAACGGTACAATTTTAAATAGATACATTTCAAAAAGTGGCATTCGCTTTATTGATTTGAAGAATATTTACTTGACAATTATTTTTATGGTAAGTAGACAGAATGTTTACTATTTTAAACAGAATTAAAATGCTGCAATTTTGAATAAATAAACATATTCGTTTTATTTATTTAAAGACTATTTAGCTGACAATGACAATTATTTTTATGGAAGATGAGTCGTTTGTTCTTAATAGTATTGACCCTGACAGATATTTATTTCAAAATGGATATTATTATTAACAGTAAATTATAGAGATTCATGTAGAAAGCACCGTGGAATTTCCACTTGTAACACACATATTTAAAAATTCTACAATTAATTGAATATAATTTTTTTAAGGAACATATGTGGTACTTTGTGGTTTAAATTATTTGATTCAAATTGCACACCTTTTCAGAAGTTAACGATGAAAACAATCCAGTTAGACACTAAATTCAAATTCATCGTTAGCTTTAGTCCTTTTCATTTTTTTCTTTGATCGACAAAAATATACGACATATGTTGAAATATTTGAAAAAAAAAAATGATAAAACTAATTCTTTTTTTTTCTTTTGTGCTTTTAAGTCCAGCGGCTTAAATTCAGAAACAGTAAGTTACATTTTTTGTGCATTTTTCTTTTTTTTCTTTTTCACCCATTGGCAATTTTCACTCACATTTTTTTTTTATGTATGAACCATAAGTGGGCGCACATTCTAATATGTATCTGAATTTCTTTAAGTTTGCACAAAAACTGGGTTGAAAGCTCAATCATGCTTGTATTATTAAAGCTCTAAATATAATAATGAGGTCAATAAAGTTCCGAGTTTACTTATTTTAAAACCAATTTTATTCATACAATCGTTTCTGCCATTCTAAAACGCACATAAAATCTAGTTTCAAAAACTTAATCAGTGAATTTAAAATCTATAAATGTCAAATCAGCGGACATATACAGTAAGCTAAGTCGGACAGTGTTCAACAACAGAGGCTGGAACATCGCATTACGTGTGAGTGCTTATTATTAAATTTTCCTAGAGGCCCAGTCTTTGTATTTAAGGAGGCAATGACAATATTTTTTGAATAAATATTTCTTACAGACACCAGTGTTTCATGCTTATGCAATATTCAGTGTAGGAGATGTTAATTTTTGCCGGTCGAAGGATAAATACACCACCTGTGCATCAATTGGATGGAAATGCAACCATTAGAAAACCATTAAATTCACATTCTGTAATATATATATATATATTACAGAATGTGAATTTAATGGTTTTTCTAATGGTTGCATTTTCATCTAATTGGTGCACAGGTGGTGTATTTTGAATTTGTAAGAGGAAAAAGAAAAACATTTTACCCCCCCCCCCCCCCCTTAACTTTGATTGTGTAAGCTCTATTCTCGCAGTTTTCACTGTAGCGTGTAAGTATTTTTTTAACCGACCTCTTGTACTTTTTGAAGGGCTGCTCGATGAGATTTAAACCATAAATACCTGAGAGAAAATAATATTGCTTATAAAAAGTTTAGCAAATTTCGTTCCGAAAAGACCCCTAAATAGGTGATTAACTTAAAAAAAAAAAAAAATGCCATTCTTTCTAAGCCTATAACTTTAGTCATGAAACTCTATTTTCACATAGAGATGGCCATAACAGTCAATGATTTTGATTGAGTTAAAGTATTTTGGGGCCTAGATATATTGCACTTTTTTTAAAAAAAGGATCCTCATGGGGAGGGGGTCTCGCTCTCCTGAATTTATTTAACCTCTGATTTTAATGAGGTTTTAACCATGAGTAACTGACAGAAAGTTATATCGATTCTAAAATGTTGAGAAAATGTCACTCATTCAAGCCCCCTAATTAAAAATAGATGTAAACAAAAGGTTATCATTTTGCGAGGTAGGAGACCTTAAGAATTAATGAGGGCTTAACCCCAGAAAGAAAAATGCCAACAACATCTTTGCTCAATGGTTTCATCTTATTTGATGTCTTATTCTTTTGTATATTATTCCTGGAGGGGTAAACAAAGACGGAGCTTCGAAAAAAAGTGTCCGAACATAATCAACTCACAGACCAAAGAGGTAGATTTTTCTTCGCCAGGTTTCATTTTGGACTTCCTATCCGTGACATCACATCTCTAACTCTAATTTCTAACTCTTAATGGAATTTTCCATTCTTCTGCTTAATTTAACCTAGTATGGAAAATACCGTTTTTAACACTATTTTCACACGCCCTGTCCACTATCGCTCCACTTGAATCCACGCAATTAAAACGTAAAGTCCAAAATTCAATTTGTGTAATTCCTATTTTCACACTTTTTATCATAGTAATGTTTTTGACTGCTTTGAAGTATTTAGGGGTCAGTAGGTCTGATCCCTTGTACTTATTAAAGGTTCCTTGTACATCTCATTATTATGGACCCCTTCTTGAGACGAGTATTCCAGCTAGCGCCAAATAAAATAAAAACAAGTTTAAAGCTGAAAAGTTTTTGACATTTTGATTTTTATATTTTAATGGTCAGTCAGAAATGCAGCTAGGCGCACGCATCCTGCATTCTTGGCGCACGCATCCTGTATCCTTGGTGCATACACATCTAAAAAGATGCAGTAAACTTTCTATAGTTGACCCTTTTCTTTGCTGAGAAGCCATATTACATGAGACTCAAAGGAAGACACTTGTCCTTTTTCCATCGGAGAATTCTCCTAGCATTGCTGGAAGCATCTTTCCCTCTCAGGCTGGTTCACAATTGAAGATTCGAAAAACACAAAAGGAATTTTCATCACTTATTTTATTTGATGTTACAATATTTCTCAAACTCTTCTGTTTCATCTATCGTGGAGGTCTCCTAGTTCCTCTCCCAATAAGAACACGCGTGGAAGACATCTTCGCCATCCAGTTCCCAAATCTACTCTGACGTTTTCTCATCCCCTAGCTATTCAGTTTTGTTTTTGTATCTATTCTATTTATTTTCGTGCATACCCTAACAAACTCACAAATCACTTTTTTTTTTATTTTTCAAATCTCACAATATTGTATTCGAATTCCATCAATGCATTCTTCACTAAATTCCAAAGCTTTGCACACTTTTTGTCACAGTTAGTATCACCCCCCACTAACCCCAACTCCCTAGGGACAATCTAGTTACACAATGATGCGCCCCAATATTCTCATGGATTATTTGTGCGCAATTTCTTCTTTAAAAAAAAAAAAAAAAAAAAAATTACTTTTCTAAATAAGCACATCTCTAATCTTTAATGATTGACTTATTTCCTGGGCAATAAAATATTTTCCCCTCCTCGTTAAAATCATTTTTACGGAAAGTTTTGTCAATGTTTTTCTAACAAGAGACAGGATAGAAAAAAATACCTTTTTTAATTTTATTATTTAAAAATTATTTACTTTCATTTTCCTTAAGTAAAATTCTTTTGTTTTAGATAGATTAGAATTTAAAAAAATACATTCGTTAATCTTACGATACCAACTTAGGCATTTTAAATTTAACTACGATGAAATTTATTTGAATGATGGATGTGATTTTATCACGCTCAGATTAGGTTAAAGCGATGGTCTATTAAAGGAAAAAAACAAAACAAAAAAGACAATGTTTGGTTATAATTATCACAAAGAATAACTATGTTATTAAGTGACGATTTTTGGTTTTGAATTGATTAATTAACTGTATCTACTTGGTGTTGTCCGGGTTTTAAAAGAAAAAAAAATGACTGACTTGTTTATGAAGAAACAGAAATTAATTTTGGTAACTTTAGTTTCGTAATCAAATTATTTTGTAGAACAAGAAGTTTTAAAAAGTTTTAGTAATTCACATTTATCGATTAGTAAAGAAAAAAAAAAGTGTAATTAATGTGGAAACTTCCCTTTTTAAATGTTTAAAAATATATAGTGTTTTTAGATATTTATTTTTGCAGAAGTCAAGGGAAATAACTCGTATGATTACTTCCCTTTAATGTTTAAGAATATTCAGTGAGTGAAGGAAAATGTATCCAGTGTAAAAGTTGTCCTAGCCGGAATAATTAATTTCAGAAAAAAAAGTGACATAAAATATATTTGTGCCAATAACGTAGTGGAAGGGAAAACAGTTAAAAAAAATAATAGGCTAGTCTGAATAAAGTATCGATAGGTCAGGCGGATTGTTATTTGGGTCTAACTTTGAAAATCTGACAAGATAACTTTGTAAGATAAAAAAAAATAAACGGAAAAAGCAAACTTTTTTCTGTAAATCTAAGTAATTTGGGAGGAATAAAATTGTTTCTCAAAAACAAACAAAAAAAGTAATCTCGTATCCGACAGTTTAACTAATTTATTAAGAAACTTCAGTTGAGACTCATTGAATTTCACACTTGAATCATTACTTGTCTGTTCTGGGGACTCACTAACTTGAAAATCTATCCAATGCACCACTGCTTAGTTGTATGTTTGGAATTATTCTTTGGAGACAGGGTATCTATCTATCTATCTATCTATCTATCTATCTATCTATCTATCTATCTCAATTTTTAAATTTTTTTCTTAAAAAAAAGATGAGAAAGAAAAGAGAATGAAATTTTTACCCCTTTTTTTTCGTCCTCTTTTCTTTCGTCAGTTTTTTCCTTTTCTTTCGTCAGTTTTTTCCTTTTCTTTCGTCAGTTTTTTCCTTTTCTTTCGTCAGTTTTTTCCTTTTCTTCCTTTTTTTCCATCAGTTTTTTTCTTCCTTTTTTTCTGTCAGTTTTTTTCTTCCTTTTTTTCCGTCAGTTTTTTTCTTCCTTTTTTTCCGTCAGTTTTTTTCTTCCTTTTTTTCCGTCAGTTTTTTTCTTCCTTTTTTTCCGTCAGTTTTTTTCTTCCTTTTTTTCCGTCAGTTTTTTTCTTCCTTTTTTTCCGTCAGTTTTTTTCTTCCTTTTTTTCCGTCAGTTTTTTTCTTCCTTTTTTTCCGTCAGTTTTTTTCTTCCTTTTTTTCCGTCCGTTTTTTTTTCCCTTTTTTCCGTCCGATTTTTTTCTTTTTTCGTAATTCTTTTTCATCCTTTTCTTTTCTTCGTCCTTTTTTTCTTCGTCCTTTTTTCTTTTTTTCTTTTTCTTTCTTTCTTTCTTTTTCTTTCTTTCTTTCTTTTTCTTTCTTTCTTTCTTTTTCTTTCTTTCTTTTTCTTTCTTTCTTTCTTTTTCTTTCTTTTTCTTTCTTTCTTTTTCTTTTTTATTTCTATCGTTTCTTTTTCTTTAATTTACAAGAAAATTCTCTAATTTCTTTTTTCTCTAATTTCTTAAATTTTTTTCTTCTCTTTTTTTGGCTGGTCTACCGAGTTTCAATCATGAGTGTCCGACAGTTTTTCTATTGGACACTTTGGTGATCGTCTCATCAGTAAGATGTGATCCTGAATGGGCTTCATTCATCAGACCTTTTAACACCCTCAAATTTTTATCCGTGGGGTTATCTGCAAGATAATGTCTATCAAAACAATCCCCAGACTATTCCTGAACTGAAGATCGCACAGCCCAAATCGGGACTGTGCGAAGAGAGGAGTGTTTCAGAGTTATTGATAATTTTGAGTGTTCAGGTGTCCTCATCATCGAACGGTACTAAAACAAAGACTGTTGGACATTTATGACTGAAACTTGGTGGACAAGTCAGGCATTGACTGAAGTTTTGATTGCAGAAATTTAAAAAAATTTGATTAATTAGTGGTATTGTTTGGATTGCTATTCTCATATTGATTGCTATATTCACAACGTTTCGGTGGATGTAATCTCCGACCTTCTTCAGGCGCATCTTTTCTGAGCTGAACCGTTTTATTCCATCTGTAATGAGAAAAATCGACCTTTGTAGATTAAGTAAAGGCTTCAGTTTGAAATAACGTTCAGGTTTCCAAGTTAAAAAAAAAAAAAAAAAAAAATTCACCTGAATAAGTTCCGAGATTATACCGTTTGCATTATGAATATAAACACCGAGATGAGAATCCGAATATCCAAATAATGTTTTTTTTTTTGATAATTAGTAAGTTACTAAATCTGTTCTTGGGTTCTATTAATGCATTTCAGCTTTTGCCATGGGATTCAGCTCAAGATATCAATTTTTAGATGATGCAGGGAGGTGGATTAAATGAGACACATCAACTAAAGGAATATATATATATATATATATATATATATATATATATTTACTTTGGTACAGAAAAATTAGTACAACATTCGTACCGTCGGTTTCAAGCACAGAAGGACTTAGCCATCCGGCTCTCTTCAGCTTCTGTTGACAACAGAAGCTGAAGAGAGCCGGATGGCTAAGCAGGGCCGGCGGGGCAGTTATAAAAGTGGGGGGGGGGGCTGGTTAAACACATGCATATCAACTTAATTATTGATGACCATAAAGTGGGGGGGGGCACAAGTCAAAAAGTGAAGGGGCTTGAGACCCCCCCCCCCCCGGTGCCGTCGTCCATGCTAAGTCTTTCTGTGCTTGAAACCGACGGTACGAATGTTGTACTAATTTTTCTGTACCAAAATAAATAAATATTACGCTCTTAATTTTTAACTTTAATTCTCAATTAATCGAGCACTCTGCTGGCATTTTTCCTGCTACATTACAA
Source organism: Sepiola atlantica (assembly GCA_963556195.1). Taxonomy (NCBI): domain Eukaryota; kingdom Metazoa; phylum Mollusca; class Cephalopoda; order Sepiida; family Sepiolidae; genus Sepiola; species Sepiola atlantica. The sequence goes on along the minus strand of OY744529.1, from coordinate 92,336,517 downwards.
AGTTATATATATATATATATATATATATAATTTAGATTTATTCACTAGAACAAAAAAATACCACATTCTTTATACATGGGGCTGAATATGGCAGAGAAGATGTAATAGACTTTTTCCTGGAGTTTGTCGACCACTCTACAGTCTGCCTGATAGAAAATACATCTTATCTCTTCAGAATCCTGGCTCGAACTGATTAACCACGCTGATCACGTGATTTGGGTTTTTGTGCCAAATTACAATCTCTCTCGTGCATTGAAGAGCGCACTTCCGGTCAGTCATGTGACTGCTACAGACTTGATCACTGAAGCATCTCTAGCTATTGTTTGCATTTAACCATTGATGAGTAACTTTTACCGGTGTGTTACCGCTTGTTTATTTTTGTGAAAGATCCAACTTCCTTCCTCAAGCTCTGACTGCGGCGCCAAAGAGAATGAATTAACTTTCAGACGGCGCTGCTGGATAAACCATAACCGATCTGAGGGAGATAACTCCAAATTTCTTACACGCCACTATTCTGAATTCGTAGACGCTGAAACTTTCGCATGAGATAACTTTTTTTTTATCGCTGCAAAAAATGTTAGTCTTTAGCACAAGAAAGAAAATGCGAGAGTAATTTTTAATAAAGTTTCCGTTTTTAAATGCCACAAAGATAACTTTATAACAATTAATTAAAAAAAATATGTAACGGTCTTTAACACAAAGAAAATGCGATAGTATTGTAAAAAAAGACAATGCAACTGTTTTTTGTAAATGTCACAAACTTTATAACAATTATAGGATGTTTTTTGTGCCATGTAAATAAAAGCGCTTAAAAGTTATCTTTGTGACATTTAAAAACGGAGACTTTATTAAAATTACTCTCGCATTTTCTTTCTTGTGTACTGTAACAATTTTTGCAGCTATAAAAAAAAAAAAAAAAAAAAAAAATTATCTCATACCAAAGTTTCTACGAATTCGGAAAAGAAATTTAGAGTTATCTACCTTAGATTGGTAACGGTTTATCCAAGAGCGCCTTTCAGACTTACACTGCATGATTCATAGTTTTGTCAATCATATAACGTAAGCCCATAATACCATTGGAAAGAAACTGTAAATCTGTATGAATCAGCATCAGGTACGACTTTTGACCGGCTCGATTCTGCTGTTGGCATCGATTTTCCCCGATTCTTTCTAGAATCAGGTACTCACAGGAGGGACCAACATCCATAGTGAAAATGGTGCTACAAAACCGACAGAATTCGAACTTGGCACGTCCAGGTCGTCAGTGTCCACTTGATACCCGTCACTTACCAAAACCATTGGAAGAACACCAGTTACTAAAAGGACCATTGGTAACAAATTACCCATCAACTGTTTAAAATCCTTCGCCTTCCATGGACAAAATACACCAGGATTCTTGGAGGAAATTCATTGGTCATATGAAATCATTATACTCCGATTTCTGTCTTTTACTATGTGGTGAGAGTGTTTTATTTAAATTTTTTTATCATAGACGCATCAATTTGCGTTTAACTCTGCTCTCATGGGGAGGCAAGTAAATAGGGACATATTTACTCCATCCATCATAAGTTGCTTTATAGTAGGGGTGGGACGTAATGGGGGAAAATTTCAGATTCATGCGAGTAGTATTTTTTTGTGTTCATTTATACATAAATAACGCTAAACAATCAAACATTTTGAAAATTTTGCAAAATTCAGAAGGTGCAGGCCACTAGATTTTGGCTATTTTACATTCATGAAAACCCTTTTACAGTCTGAAAATGGTCCTAAATTACAGTACTATATCAGATTTAACCATCTATATCCATTCATAGCTTTTGAGGATGTTTTAGGACCTGCAATGTCGCATGAAACCACCTTTTCACCGAAAAATGATGGATTTTGAGTCCCGTGGAGCCCTAACGGCTATTTTTGACCTGCACCTTCTAAATTTTGCAAAATTTTCAAAATGTTTGATTGTTTAGTGTTATTTATGTATAAATGAACACAAAAAAATACTACTCGCATGAATCTGAAATTTTCACCCATTACGTCCCACCCCTATTTATAGGCACAACATTCGATTTTGGTTTGATCTTATCAAAGAACATTCTTCCATTAATAATTTGACTTTTGTTCATTTTTGCTTGATGTTCATTTCATCCAAGCATGTTTGGTTGGGTTATTTGTTAAAAGTATTGATATTTTTTGGTACTGCGTCTTTTAAAATGCTACATAATATGTTCGATACCAAAGCCGTAAAAAATTATGATGCTATGATGAAAAAAAAAAATTTTTGTATGAATTTTTTTGTTGAAATTAACATATGATGCCTGTTTCTAGCGTTTTAACATTGGCCACAAAAAAAACAGTTTACATTCGGCACATTCCGGCAGGTTACGTAAACTGCTGGAATGTGCCGATGAAAACGCAGTTCGTAAACTGCATAAGTACCAAAAATTATATAGCCCTGTCCGGACAACTAAGGAAAATGGAAACATTTTTCAATTATGACAGAAAAAAACCCTAAAAGAAAACCATCGTCAAGGGGAATAAGTCATATTTTTTAATTAAAAAAAATCATTGTCTCTTTTACAACTAAAATTTTATTTCTTTTTCTATATAAGTTGAAAAAATGTGCCAAGAAATAAGAATTAAAAACTAAAATGACTTCACTGGATACCGGGCAACACCGGGGCAGGACAGCTAGCTAAAAATAAACATTTCTTTATTTCACATGTTTTTGTTTTTACAGCCTGGACAATTGCCTGCTCCTCCACCTGAATGTTCTGAGACTGACCAGTGTCGACTGTGGGTTGGTAACCTTGACCACCGATTAACAGAGTAAGCAGCAGCATTTTTTCTTTTTCCTTTTTTTTCCTTTTTTTCTTTTTTCTTTTTTTCTTTTTTCTTTTTTTCTTTTTTCTTTTTCTTTTTTTTCTCCTTTTTTTTTTCTTTTTTTCTTTTTTTTCTTTATTTTCCTTTTTTTCTTTTTTTTCCTTTTTTTGCTTTTTAAAAAATTCTTTTGTGTATGTACATCTCAAATCCTTCCACAGAACTTCTTCCTTGCAGGCTACAACATTTTCATCTTCAAATCCAATGTCAACACATACCTGTCATAAACTGTCCAAATTTTGTTCATTACATTCGTCATTGTCAATCCTCTCATAATATTCTTCACCCTTCAACTGACAATCCATCCATCTCATTAACTCTTATCCTCGAGGAGATTTTATTAGCAATACACATGAACAAATTTTTAATTGCTTAAAATATCTCAATGGCATATATAGAAAGAGCTTGATGATCTAAGAATCTTTTTAAATTTTTTAAATCTGACTAAAAATAAGGAAGTTATGACTATTTTTGTGCCTCTTTTTCCCTCTTTTTTTTTTTTTATGAGCGATAAATCCTGTGCGATTATGTGCAGTTTTAAGAGGGTCTTTGTTGGAGGAGGTGGGGGCCTTGCCACTCAAACTTCAGGTAGGGCTAGACACAATTATGTGTGACGCCCTAGAAAACTTGACGGAAAAAAAAAAAAAGAAACAATTATTTTAGAATTCGGGGGGGGGGGTGGGGTTGGTTTTGCTTGAATTTAATGTGAAATGGTTCACCATTTCCGGGCCATTCTAGCATTTTAGGGGAGTTAATCATTTTTTTTCCATGAGAAATGAATCCTGTGCGTTTTTCTTGGGGGGAGGGGGAGTCTGCTTTTTCTTTTCTTTTTTTATTTTTTATTTTTTAATTTTTTTTTTTTAGACAATTATGTGTGGTTTTAATGGGCTTTTTGTAGGATGGCGCTTGCCACTCGGACTTAGGGTTAGTGATAAGGTTAAGGAAAAGGTTTTGTTTTGGATGGAAGTTGCCATTCGGACTTATGGTTAAGGCATGGTCAGCGTAATAGTAAACTAGTTTACTGTATTACTTAGGCCATGGTTAAGGGAGTTCTTTTAAGGGGTGGCTTCTCACTCAGATTTAAGGTTAATGGTACGATACGTTCAAGAGAAGGAGTTTTTAGGAGGTGGGCTTGTCACTCAAACTTTAGTGGTAGAGTAATTATTTATTTTATATCATGCTTTCAGCTTGAAAAAATATTTTTTAAATTGCACTAAAGGGCAAGAATGGCCAAGAAGTGAGGGATCGTTTTGCGTTGAATTTATGTGCAAAACTGATCCCCCACTCTTTTGTCTTTTTTCGACTTTAAGGGTATTCACACGTAATCGCCTAAAAAAAGTATTTATTTTTTAATTGACAACTTATTATTTATCATTATTACTAGAATTAAAGTCGGAAAGTTGAGTATATTTGTCAAAGTATTTTTTTATAAAAGAACCACAAAGCATTAACTTATTTTAAGCACAAAGTATTTTTGTCTTGTGACGTAAATGGCTGAAAATGGCGTTAAACCTTTTATGACTTTATTATGACTATTTGCTAAAAACTCTTAAAATATATGATGTAGATTTTTATTTATTTATTAATGCATAGAAAAGGATATTCATTTCCGAACAAAATGGTGGTATTTTGAGGACTTAAAGTGCTTTGGTTTTTGACTATTTATGACTATTTTAGTAGAACTACCTTGAAATCTGTCATCATCCAAACCGTTTTATGGTCGGTGGGTATTGCTACTTTTAGCCTTGATAAATTGTGATTCATTAGTAGAAAAAATATTCTTTTACCAAAATTGGAAGATTTATTGTTGCTATGGTATTTAAATGCATCAATCTCATATTTCTGAATGACAATTCAGCTAACAAAGAAAATGGCATTCAAGGTTTTAGTTTCATTCTGTTTTTTTAAAAACGAATGTTAGAAACAACTTTTCCGTTTACTACTTAGAACAAAGATAGCCCTCATTTGAAAAATCTTTCTATTTTTTTTTTTTTGACGAGTGATAGTGATAGTACTTATTTAGTTGAAGGAATAACTCCTACCCCCTCTTTATTTGAACACGAAAAAATGGAATTTCAACCTGGATAAATTGTTTAAAAAAAAAAAAAAAAAAAAAAAAAAAATTCGAAATACATTTTTTTATTTTAAGAACATGACCTAATGTTCCCTATAAATAATTGGAAGAATAGAATTAAATATTTATCTTGTATGAAAAAAGCTATTAAACATATGCACAGAAAACTTCATATATAAGATTTGTGTATTTTATTAACTTCAGCTTTAAATTTAAGTTTTATTTTCATTATATTTAAAAACTTTTAATGTGGCCACATGGATCTTTGCAAAACAAAGAATGATACCACACTTATTTTGGTAGCACAATGAGTCACTGAATTATGACCGTTGAAAGTTTGTTGGAAATTGGACAATTTGACGACTTTTGAGCTATATGTCAAGAAGCCAAATTTCAGTCTACAACTAAAAACACAGGCTTTGAACAAGGGAAACATCCTTACAAATGTAATATCATCTTATGGTAAAAAAAAACTTACAAAAATGACATGGAAGCAAAACTTTTACTGTTCATATAAGATTTATTTCAACAGCTAACATATTGAATCATTGTAATATGATTCATAGCACAGTAGAGATGAAGCTAGATATTTCTTTTAATAGTAAATCAATAAAAAAAAAACCCACATTTGATCATGTATAAAGAGATGGAAACATTTTTATAAGGCAAATATTTTATTCACTAAAGTTTTCAACTTGGTTTTTTTTTGTGAAAGATAGCTTAAAACCTATATTAAGCCCACCATATTAGGGAGTGCCTCCTTTTCGTTTAGATGGGACTGGTTTTGTATGCATAGGCACACAATATTGTGCGTATTAAGTTGCAAAACACATACATTAAAAAATAAATTGCCAGTCACTAAATATAGTAACCTAATTTGAAGTTAGGAATAGAAAAACTATTAATGACGTAAGAGAACGTATTGTACATTTATAAAGGAAAAAGATTAAATTTTGTTTATGTCGAAATTTTATCAAAATAATTCCCCCAATAAGTTATCACAAGTTGAAAATAAAGGGAATTTCACTCTATTTATTTTTTATGCACACAAAACTCTAGGCTGGTTTGTGATACCTATTACTACTATCCTCTCTCTGAGGATAAAAAGTACAAAATCAAAATACTTATAAACAACATATACCTATGTCTTCTCGCTTTTTGTTCCTGTCTCTTTCCATGTATTTCTATATATTATCTTAATACTATTTCATGTATATACACACATTATAATATTACAAAATAATATATTACATTTATATATTTTCAGTATTTACGTCAACAGTGCTCAATACGTGAATAGAGCTTAGTAGTAATATCTAAATATATTTACGGCAAGTAAGCTATACTAAAATGTGTTTCATCATCAAGCTAATTGTATATATGCATAAATCTCAAAATATATTTAGACAGCAAACCTTCCTTTTTTCATTGTATAACAGGAACTATTGGTCTTTTTTTTTTTTTTCAGTAGCTTTTCATGTTCTCTTACGAGTACAGATCGAATAAAGAATTTCCAATTGATGATTCAATGTTTTTATTTCAATTTGTAAATTTTTTTTTTTTTTTTTTCAGTTATCATTTTCAAAGGAATTATGTAAATAATATATCGGCAGTAACAATGTCACCAAACTAATGAAAGCGCTAAATAGACACAATTCACCTTCAAATAAAATAATAGAAATTCTTAACACAAAAATCAAATTGCAAAAAAAAAAAAAAAAAAAAAAAATTACCAATTTACAAAATTCTGGTAAAATTAGCATTGCCCATTATCAACTTATTCAAATGTGACCATAATGCCATGACCATATTTGGCAACTAATTTCACAAAGAAATGACTTTTTGTGATGGATATTATTTGCTGATATACATATGTATATATTCTTGAAGAGAGACAAGGAAATGCATAATAATTGAAAAACCCAAAAAAACAAAAAAAATTACCAATTTACAAAGTTCTGATAAAATTAGAATTGCACATTATCAACAACATTCAAAGGTGGCCATGATGTCGCTGTCGTATTTGGCAGCTAATTTCACAAAAACAATACAATGACTCTTGGTATTACGATTGATATTATTATTGATTATGATTATTATTCACATAAATCCTTGAAAATTACTTTTGAAATAGTCGAAAGCATCCATAGAAGGAAACACGTTGGAATATCAATTGAAAATTTTATTTGTTCCACTCGTATGAAAACAATCTTTACTCATGAGTGCACATGAAAGGCTACGATAAGAAAGACCAGAGTTCCTTGTTAGTCTTATACAACACATATCTCAAAGAAAGTTTGCTGCCTAAACATACTTTGATATTATATATCAATCTGACCAACAAAGCCTCCCATAGATATGTGAAGATGCATCTAAAAATAATAAATGCTGCCATTTTATTGGCTCCTTTTAGGATTTGAACCTGTGACCCAGGCATTTAGAAACTGAAACCAGACTCTGATGAAAGTTAAATGTACAAGGAATAAAAAAAAAAAATCTAAGTTAAAAATGTTGAGTATTGCTACTCACCTCCGTGCATAGCCGGCCAGATCGCTATCTACCTACCTTTTAGGAAAACTTGAACAGAATGTTATAATTATTTTCAACTTCCATTTGATGATTTTAGTTTGAAAATTAAAAATTTCGTATATAAAATAATTTTGGAAATTTTTAGCTCTCATCTGTATCGGATTTAAGATCTGAAAAAAAAAAGGGATTATCAATGGTAAGGAATTTGAAAAACTGAATTTATAATCTGAATGGAATATTGCATAAAAAATCATTTTGTTTGTTTTCTTCTAGATTTTCCCTGTTGAAAATTCTGCAAAAATATGGCAAGTTAAATAAATTTGATTTGATGTATCATAAATCTGGCCCCGACCAAGGCAAACACCGAGGCTACTGTTTTGCCACTTACAACAGTAAAGAGGTAAATTGCTTTCTTCTTTTCTACTTGATTGATTGCCTTCAAAGTTAATCGCTATACATTCTTGCAACAGCAGTTCAATCTGATTCTACATTTCTTTTTGTATTTATATACAAGCAAAACAATATTTTTAGATCTATAACTTACATTACATATCTTTAATATAAATGAATTGTAATTTTAAAAACTAAGTTTTCATTTGAATTACTTCCCTTGAAAATTAATGAACATAAGAGAGGTTTTGGTAATCTATCCTTTTTTTTAATTTTTCATTATTAAATCACTTTAATTAATTACTGTTAATACTGACAAAACTATTGCATATATATATATATATATATATATAAGTTGAGACAGATAAATTTATAACATCATTTCAGTTCCAAGAATTCAAGATCAACAATGGTTAGGTGTACGATCGTTTCTAAGACGATTAGGAATTTATTTATTTTCTTATTTTTTACTTTTTAATTCTAATGTCTCTTCAGCGTCTTTTTCAAAAAGTCACAAATAAAAGTCAATCAAAAAAACATCAACATTTTCTTATTTAAAAAGTATATATAAAAATGATTGCAGGTAAATAGAAAGCATATGTACATAGATTTATAATACTTCTACTACTAAGAATAAAATGAAATAAATAATGCGAAAATATATAATGGATTAGAACCTCAAAATTCAATATTAGGGAATAAGTAAATAATAATAATAATAGTAGTAGTAATAATAGTAATAATAATAATAGTAAGCCATAAATATCATAATAATGATTATAATAATAATGATATTGTGATTAGAACAACAATAATAGTATAGGAAAAATATTCCATATGAAAAATAACAGCAAAGAAAACAAATACAAAAATCAAAAATGCGATAACCAATCAGAGGAAGTTAGATAAATATTTGCATAAAGCATTTTGTATGAACAATAAAAATAAAACAAAAAAGCAAAAATAGAAAGTCAAAAGAAACCATAAACGAAAAATATTAGAGGCACATAGAACTTTACATACCAGTTTTTTTTTCAAAATAAAGAGGGGAGTAGAGAAAGTCTTAATTAAACTTAATATATCTTTCATTAAGTTCTCTTCATGTGAATATTACTAGTTCAAAGTTAAAAACAGAAAGGTAGTCTTCTCACATTATATTCTGAAGTAGGAATCAAATAATTGTTATTACTTTAGTGAACAATATGCAGTTTCCAAGTGCTAAGAAATAAATCCAAAGTTTACATGCATCTCTCTCATAAACAAAATGTTAGGGAACCTATTTTCGACTTATGTATTTTTTATTTGTTGTTTTAAAAAATATTTGCATAGCATTCGTTGTTTTTGTTTTACTTTTTTCTAAGCAAAAGAGCACAATAAGGTGGTGAGATAACTCACCTGTGATAGCTACAGTGCGGAACGTATTTTTGTATTATCCAACTTCCACAAGAAGGATTGTTAACAAACATAGAAATTATATCCTACTTTGAGAAAGGACAGAAGATACTTCACTTTGATCCCAGCCCGGAATGTAGAGAATCACTCTAGTGAATAATATGCTAAGAAATAATAATAAGTTGACACGTATGTAGATAAAAAAAGAATCTGCGACCCTGTTCCGAACAATTGTTTTGATGTGTTGTTTAAATTCTCGTTAAATATTTTTTGTAACATTTATTTTTACTACAACAAAGTTGCAAAAATACAAAAGAGTTTGTTCTATTTGGTGAGATATATCACCAGTAATAGCTACAGAGTTGAAGTTATTTTCGAGTGACACCGGTACTTGCTTGATTGCTATAGCCACAATCTTTAACTGCTGTGTTGCTACCCACTTAGCTAGTTAGCACAATAAAAAATGTAAGCACACAATTATGACTACAATAATTTTTTGCGTACCTGTGGAAGAGTAATATTATCCGTTTTCTTTCTAACCTGGAACTTTTAGGAATTATATAAAATGTGCTGACGTATGCAAAAAAAAACAAGTGTCTATTATTTTGTATGGATGACTATATGCATTAAGTTTGCAGGTTTAATAGGAGTGGCTGAACATCCACAAAATACAAAGGCTGCTTGCAGCATTCCATTAAGACAACAGTGTAGATAGAATAGTTTGCATTCTAGAATATATCTATTAATGATATGTAACTAATTGGGGTATTAGTTTTATGGGTCGAGATGGTTAATCTGGTAGATCACTTATGACCCAAAGTGTTGTCTAGATAAAACATCATAAAAGATCCTCTCTTGTTTAATGGATGACATTCGTTTTGTGACGTTATCCACTGTGCATGGTTATCCCCCATCTTTGTTTAATGCATGAAGTCACAAAATGATGACGTCATCCACTGTGCATGGTTATCCCCACCTCAGTTTTAAAGGATGGCATCATAAAAGACTGACGTCATATTGTTGTCCCAGGAACAAAACAAAAAACAAAAAAACAAAAAAAAGCAAAATCCACAGTTTTAGTAGTATATAGATATATTTCTTTTTTCTTTTTTTCCAGGAAGCGAACACTGCCCGTCAGCATCTGGATGGAAAAATGGCATTGTCTAAGAAATTATCCGTAAAGTGGGCACATTCTGATAAAGAGGTACGTATTTAATATTTACCCCCAGGGAGAATTAAAACCTTTGTTTACCATCCTTTTATTCATAGTCTCAGCTTACTGTATCCTGTGAATACTATATTCGCATCCTTCACTCTCGGAAGACTGGAGTTGCACTCAAAGCGCAAAGCCTGGGTAAGTAAGAATGGACGGCAAGCTATTCCTATTTCTTTGCCTCCTCAGCACAGTGCGCCCAGCAGTGGAAAAAAATAAATTTTTGACTATGCTCAGATGGCTGTAAAAATGTTTTAAAGTGAAACTAGAAAGCAAATGTGAATCAACAACAAAAAAAATTAACTCAAAAGGTCCATTTTTAGACTTTTTACAGCAAATTGAAGTTGGTTGGTTTGCGGGTTGTTCAAAATCATTATTTTTTCTGCAAAAAAAGCTCAACAGACAAAAAAGGCATATTTTGGGATGGAATGTCCTTAATATGGTACATTTTACAATCTTAAGTGTGACTTTTTCATAAAACACATACAATAATGTTTTAAATAAGCCACATATATATGTATATAAATGAAATTTAGAATTTCTGATACCAAAAATGTTATTGCACCATTAGAGAGTGGCCGCACAGTGTGAATTTTGCCTTTTTTTGTGAAAATAAAAAATGTTGATGTCAGAAGTTTTTTTTGCAAGGAGATGCAGGCCTGGGGTTTTCAGATGTTTAAAATACACCATCTTAGCTAACAGATGCACATAGCCTACTACCTGCCCAAACCTTTTATGGACAGATCAAAATTTCCATTATTATGCAAAAATCTGGCAAAATGGGCTAAAATCAGCTGAACTCTACGAAAACCATCGATCTGTTGTAAATCTGGTAAATCATACCTTTATGTAATTACCAATGATATGTCCATCAAAGTCTCATCATTAACAAGTGTTTTATACCTTTCAGCTTCATTGATGTATGGTTGGAAGTTGGTTAAGACACTCTCACGATTCTCCTCGCGCATAAGACACAACGGACGTGACAGCCTTGTAGAATTTGGAAGAATATTTGACCATACAACCAAATTGTTCACCTTGATCGTCAATGGATACCAGAATATTCCAAGATAGCTACTCTCTTTCTTCTTTTCTTCGTCATCTATGATTTCTTCAGTATCCTCTCCCTCTGTTTCTGCCAATTGATGATGAATCTGGTGGCAGCCAGAGCCATCAATTCTAAGCTTCCCATCAACTTGGATGCAGTCATCATTAGAGATACAAATTCCATTGATATTGAGTAAGGAGACTAACGTGTCTTTCAACAATACGGGGATTTCACAAGAAGTCTTCGTTGATTCGACAATGAATTCACGCATCAAGGTTTTCTTGAAATCGTCTATCTCGTTTCGAGTAGGCAATGTGATACCAAACTTTTCCAAGATTGTCTTGACCTTTTGGTAATGTTGTAAAGATAAGTTCACATTGTATATCATTGCACAAGCATCAACAACAGGGACAGACGATTTTGTCTGCTTCTCCTTCATCCACTTTGTTCGAGAACGGTCGACAAGCTTGTTTAGTAGTACTTCTGGATCAACGTCTTGTTCTGCAGCTAGATCCTCGAGTTGTCGGATGATCGGATCCAAGATTTTATTTTCCGTCCGTGCTCTAGGGCTATCACTTAACCGCTTCCGCCGACGACCCCTTCATTCGACGAACTAAGTTACAGGCACCTCGAATCTTTCTCCTCTCCAACGCTCCAGTTCTTCTTTAGTTTTCTCTCTACCTGAGTGCCTCATCAGGTCTCTCCGTTTTTCCCAGATGGCTTCGATTTGTCTTGAAATCAGGTAAACGTGCTCAGGTTCTGTTAAATCACTAGCAACCTCTTTGGACTTTTCCTTAACTGAGTGAGCAGTACTCTTCAGCATCTTCACCTCAATATCCCTGTTCTGCATGCTGAACTGTTGAACCACTGCTGTCTGCAATAAATACTCTATCTGTTATGCAATGCAAGAAAAAGCAGGAAACATGTTTAGGCAGGCTTTACATTTGGGAATGCTGTTAATTATGTAAATAGCACTCTGAGCTTTCTATACTTTTATCTCATTTGGAAATACACAAATTGTATACTTTTATCTCAATTGCAAATGCATGCATTCTCTGCCATAATTTTATCACAGTCTGCCATAATTTTATCACAGTCTGCCATAATTTTAGGTTTTCACCGGAAGCGCATGGTTAATACGCTTCCAACTAGCTATCAGCCATTTATTTCGAGTTATGGCGAAGTTATGCTCAAAAAGGATGTTTATGAGAAAATGCCCAAATATGGTAATTAGGGTCCAGTCATCCAAATTTCAGTTTTCTAAAAGAAATTGTTATTGCATCTGAAGCGCCTTGTTAATACGCTTCCAACAAGGTAGCAACCACTTTGTGATTGTGAATTATGGCAAAGTTATGCCCAAAATTGGTGTTTTTTGAGAAAATGCCCAAATATGGTAATTGGAGCCTAGTCCCCCAAATTTCAGATATGTGAGGAAATTGATATTGCATCTGAAGTGCCTTTTTAATACGCTTCCAACACAGTATCAGCCATTTTCTGATTTCGAGTTTTGGCGAAGTTATTAATTTTTTTCCACTTTTTGGCTTTCTGGGCGCACTGTGCAAAGTTAGACACAAAGTCGGTTTTTAATGTGGGGAAATCCAGCTCCCAAAAAAAGGGGCACTCTGGATTAGAAAAATAAATGCCGAAGTCTAGAAGAACTTCTCGTTCACTGATCAAGGATAGAATAGACTAAGAACAGATACTGCACTTTGTTCCTAGCCAAAGCTGTTATCCATGCAGCAGACCCCCTCCTCTTCCCCATAATGTAATGGTTTGTTGGAAAGGTGAGCACCTATATGCATGGTTCCAATGCTGTCTCAGGAGTTTCCAAAACGTTGCTATATATTGCCTCAGATTCTATTGGGAACTTTGGTTCTTGATTTTTCCTCAGGGTTGACTCCGGAAGCCTTTTCTCTGAGTGAGTATGGGCACAAGGCAGCGGAAGTTTGAGATCAGTTGTCTTTCCAGACTGATGAGCCACATCTACCCAAAGCATTGATTTTTAGGCACCACGTCATACCCCTTTATCACTTCTATCAGCAGTAAAAGTTCCATCAGGTTTATATCCAAGCCACACGAGCAGATTGTGTTGGCGTTTATTCATTTTTATTTCTATCAAAAGTGCATATATAATGTGTAAGTGCTAATCTCTAGCAACGTCGGGTAGATGCAACTAGTAATAAATGAATTAATTATTTGATTTGGTGCTTGTGCTGTTCAGCGGCCATATTAAAAAATCATTTTTTTATAAAAACAATATTATATACTTAGTCAGCGTTATTTTCTTACTCACTGTACAAAAAAGTAGAAAAAATTATCCACTAGAACTTTAATTACAAGTATTTTTCCATTCTTTGTATCATAACAGCGATTCGTTCAGTAAGCGTCTATCTGTTTTCTTGAGAAGATTTCAGTTATCTGCCCTTGAAATCTTAAGAAAGAAGATGGAGGCTTAGTGAACGAATCGCTGTTATGATACGCAGAATGGAAAAATACTTGTAATTAAAATTCTAGTAGATAATTTTTTCTACTTTTTTTGTACAGTAAGAATATAACGCTGAATAAGTATATAATATTGTTTTTATAAAAAAATATTTTAATACGGCTGCTGAATAGCACAAGCACCTTTGATTTTGTTACAGATTTAAAAAAATTTTTTTTTTTTTTTTAATTCTTACAAAATCTTATTGTTTGCAATTTTATTGGATTATTTGGATTATTCAAACTACTATTCTCATTTTGATTGTTATATTCACAATGTTTCATCTGATGTAAATTCCAACCTTCTTCAGGTTCATCTTGTCGAATTTGCGAAGCTGTACAGAATTTCTAACTGCACCCTTTATTTAATCCACGGGAGTAGATTGTTCTCATTCTGTCAGACATGACCGGGTAGAAGTGTTAATTTATGTTATTCTTAGTTATTGTCGCCTTTCGTAAGGATTGAACCTTCAACCTCTAGAGAGGACTGTTACTTAGAACTGATTGTTAGCCAACACCTTAAGCTATGAATTTATGTGAATAATTCTAGTATGAATAGCTAAATAAATTGGAAAACTTGAAACATGTGACAGTTTAAATGCTTTCAAATTTCTTTCAAAGTTCAATAGGTCAAAAATAATTTGTTATTATTATTCCTATTATTAACAAAATATAAAAATGGCTGACTTGTTTACAAAGAAACCAAAATGCATTCTGGTGGATTTAGTTTTGTAATTAACTTAATTTTTAAGTAGGATTTAAAAAAAAAAATCGTTTTATTTTATGCTATTGTATTTTTGATTTCTAATTAACTATCAATTGATAATAATAAAAAATATGTAAGCAACACACAAGAAAGTGTCTCATAATTCTACTAATATGGAGATATAAAATTAAAAAGGTCCATTTTAACCAAATTATTTTTTTTAATAAGAACTTTGGTGAAATATGGCCGTTCAAAATAAATTAACAGGAAAACTCTTTGATATACTTACGTATCAAGCAAAAATAGGTATTTACACCAAAAATTAGGGTAAATTATTGAGTAGAATTTTAATTAAAAATATAAATCAGTTTTAGCATATTTTTCCGATTCTCCATTTGAAGATTTACATAAAAAAGGGGAGATAAGTTAGTCTGTCATGTCAGAATCAATGGAGAATACAATAAAACTGATTTATATTTTTAATTAAAATTCTACTCAATAATTTTCCTTAGTTTTCGGTGTAGATCCTACTTTTGCCTGATACGTAAGTAAATCAGTTTTCCTGTTAATTTATATTGAACAGCCATATTTCACTCGTGTATTTTCATATGGTTGCTCCAAAAATTACACCACCATCCCCAGTCCACTCCCTGATCTTCTATCCGTTTTATTTTCAAACTTCCAAGAAATTAAATAAAATTGTAACCAAAAGTGTCACTTAAAGAATTCACTAGAAGAAATTGGTGGAAGTGTTTAACCATAAAGATAACTCAAGTGGAAGGAGGGAGGCACAATCTTGTAACATTTATTCAACAATAAACGTCTCAGACAAAAAAAAAAATATTCCAAATGAAGTTTCACCAAAAATTTGATACTGTTGCATGAAAACCAGAAGTCAAAATTGATTTCAAACAAATTTTCTCACCTGCAAAAGGGGACGAAGAGGAAAATATTTAAATTAAATTTCTGACACGAGTAAAATCTTCGAAAGAAAAAAACCTGTTTCAATCCACATCCCTTTGGTTACAATATACACATTGAAGAATTCTGAGAAAAAAAAGCGTTTGATACAAACAGAAGATTCCATTGGCTTTTCAATAAGAAAAGTTTCTTTTGAATGGCATTAAAAGACAAAACAATTGTGAAGTTGAAGGAAAGAAGTGGAGGGGGTCAGTCAAATGTTTTTAATTGAAAATTTTTTTTTTTTAAATTTCAATTAAACATTTTTTTTTTTTTTTTTTAATCCTTTGAAAATTGTTTCTGTTTTTAAACCCAACATTATTTGGACCAAAAGATAATTTTAAAAATGTGTCAATCACAAAGCCATAATATATATATATATATATATATATATATATATATATATATATTTTTACAATAGTCTGGCTCAAAATGTTATAAAAACGGACACACTACAAGAAACCTGTATTAGATGGCCGGGGGAAGGGTAGGGGACTAAAAAATTTAATATAAACATAAATCAAAATTTAAAACTCTTTTGTCTAATCAGCAAAAATGAAACAAAGATTTTAGTTTTATTTTATTTTTGTAAATAAAGACATGGATCAAAATGTTTCAAGTTTTAGTGAAAATTTTTTTCTAAAGATTTTCAAATTTTTCGCAATTTTCGAATTGAACGAGTCAGGTGACCATTTTAAGAATAAATTGACAATTCGATCCGATTTTAATGACTAAAAAAATCTTGATTTAGTCAGATAGTTATCTTCCTTGGTAATTTATTGTTAAACATTGAGGTATGCTTCATTCTATTGACAGTAAGAAAATTTTTAAACCAAATAAATAATAAAAAAGAACTACTTGTTAATTGTCACCTAAAATTGAAATGTCTACTTAACATAAAATCAGAATCATATTTACTGAAGTTACTTAGGATTGTTAAGTCAAGAAGCATAAAAAAATCTAATTTCTTAGTTGACTGGCGTTATTGATGCCGTTATAAAAACGATTTATAATTCTGCAAAGATTGATCCCTTGCGAATTATCTTCCCTTGAATTATTTTAAAAAAAAAGAAAAAAAAGATGGACGCTTACTGAACAAATCGCCGTTATGATACGAAGAATGGAAAAATACTTGTAATTAAAGTTCTAGTGGATAATTTTTTCTACTTTTTTGTACAGTGAGTAAGAATATAACGCTGAATAAGTATATAATATTGTTTTTACAAAAAAATAATTTTTTCGTACGGCCGCTATAGTTTATGGTGTGTTTGCACATTTGAGATTTTATTAGTCTTAAAAGCTGTTATCCATTGTTTGCAGGGTGGCTGTAAAAGAACCCTGTTTTTTGTTTTTTTGTGCTGCTGCCAATCATCGTTCCTCCTTTTTCTTTCAGCGTTATGACTTGCCGCCGATGGATAAATCTGGGAAAGAAGATGGCAAATTGAACAGTATTGACAGTACCTCCTCACTCAGGTAAGCACATGTGGGGAGGTGTCCTTTGATTGAAAACTTATTTGATAACTGATCACATTTTGTGGCAAAAGATGTCCTATACACAACGATACGCAGTGATGCTGATAGTGTTGTATACTCTCGTTGTGGCCTCATCGACCGTCTAGTGGGTGTGGTCGAAATGTAGAAGTGACAATGCTCGAAGTTGGATGGTGAAGAAATGACGACTTTTTAGTATGGAATTTGTTAGCTGAAAATATTGAAGACATGAAGGCGTCTTTTGACTGAATAGAACGAACCCAATCATAAATTCAAATTAATAGAACAAACTCGATTTTCAAATGGACAGCTTGCTCCTTCATTTGGGTTCTCATAAGTCGGCACGGCAGAGGAGAAAGAGAGACAATCTCAGTTTGTTTTATCTACTTATTCTTAAGGTTGCATGTTTTTAGGTTACTTCTCTCTTAATTGCTTTCTGATTTAGAAAATCTTTTCTAACTTTGTTAGTGATATTACCCTTCATATGATCCACACCTTTCTCACGTCCTGTTTTTATGTTCACATGTTTTATCCTATATGACCTTCTCACCTCATCAGACAGTCTTTACCCCGGCTCTACTTGAATGCTTCTGAAGATATTTAAACAGAAAATAACATGTTAAACTAGTTGAAATACACAATGCCCAATGTACAACAATAGCTCTCAAAACTACTCAAAAATTTTAATTGACCCAAATTAAATTGAAAGAATCAATTCAAGAAAATGTTTTTGAATAAAAAATATTTACACTTAATCACTGTTCAATTAAACTGTATCTATTATTATACTAAAGCTGAGATAATCAACATTAGTTTCCCTAATTTTTTTTCATTCATATTTTAATTACATAAAATACATGCAAAAATATTTCTTAGTTTGGAAATTGAGTTATGTTTGAAAAGAAATCCATTTTAATTGTTCTAATTAATTCACCAAGTGATTCAGCTCTTTTTAAGTTTCTGTCTATCACTCTCACCCTCTCTTGTTTGAGCCCTCCGCTCTTATTTTATATGGTCTCTATCACAATTGCTTTCGAGACTTTTTTTTTTTTATTAAAAGTCGAAAGTATTAAAGAAAGAATAAAAAGATTGGCATAATCCATTATAAACAAAAGGTAATAATACCATGAGTAGTAATACGATTTAACCTGTAGCTGGGAAGGGAAAAAGAAGGTGGTGTATAGCGAGCAGAAAGCGACTAATTTGAGTTTTTGTTTTTTTAATCTTTAACTGTCTTTGCAAACTCACTTTTTTCTGATTCAAGCAATCTAGTCACGTTCAATGGGTCACATTTTTTTCTAGTTTGTTTTTAGAATCGACTATTCTTGTTTATTTATCTAAGTGAATAAATGTCAAAGTGTTTTTAATTTATCACAACTATATTACCATCAAAATGGGTTACTTTAATTTAAATCAATAATACATAAGTCTTTTGAAATACTATATATATATATATATATATATATATATATATTCCATGAAAAATGTGGTATACTGAAATAATATGCCCTTAATAGGGTTAAGATGAAAATTCATATACACTAAATGTACAAAAGCAAGAAAATTTCCAAATTTTTACACTTAGGGCTATGTATTTTACTGGTAAAAATCTTTCTTCAGCGCACCTCACACACTTCATCCACTCATGCATAGAGATTTATACTGCAGTGATGTGATAATGAAATGGTTTGGTTGATATGTAGAGGCATACCCTTAATGACAATAAAAGTGTAAAAATTTGGGAATTTCCTTGCTTTTAATTTCAGTTTACCATATACCTTAGTTTTCCAGGAAATTAAAAAAAAATTAAAAACGACCATTGTATTGAGGCATAGCCTTTACAAAAGTAGTGACATTCCATGATAAATGCCAGTATACTGAAATCATATGCCCTTAATAGGGTTAAGATGAAAATTTATATACACTTAATGTACAAAAGCAAGGAAATTCCCAAATTTTTACACTTTTATTGTCATTAAAGGTATGCGAGCACAACAGGGCTATGTATTTTACTGGTAGGAATTTTTCTTCAGCGCACCTCACACACTTCATCCACTCATGCATAGAGATTTATACTGTAGTGATGTGATAATCAAATGGTTTGGTTGATATGTAGGCATACCCTTAATGACAATAAAAGTGTAAAAATTTGGGAATTTCCTTGCTTTTGTACATTTAGTGTATATGAATTTTCATCTTAACCCTATTAAGGGCATATGATTTCAGTATACTGGCATTTTTCATGAAATGTCACTACTTTTGTAAAGGTTATGCCTCAATACAATGCTTTCTCATAACTGATATAGTTGGTAGTTTGACTAATCAAGGTATATGGTAAACTGAAGTTAAAATGCCATCAACTAGACACTGGAACCTCTATCTCTGCCAAAAATCAGCTGAATCCATCAAATAGTTGATGAGATACATAGTGGTACATACGTACGCACACACAGATAACATGATTTCATGATTTAACTTTCTGGATCTCTGGGTTGCTTTGACTAATGATGCTGAAATTCTACACACTTATAGAACCTATCATATAAAAATTTTGAGCAAAGTTTTAACTAATTTGGTTTATTGGTTTTTGTTATGATTGATCAAAGAGATGCGATTTCCAGCATAGAACATTCGTGAAGTTTATTAAGGCATAGAGTGCTCTCGCGCCTCCCTTGATATATATAGTAATAAGCAAAGGCCCAAACACACGTATTTGTTTACCTCATTTGCATAACTATTTTTTAAATATTATAATAAATAAATGCTTGGTGGTATTCGATTGTAATTTGTCTTATTTTCTTATATATATATGTAGTAGTTTTCTTGATATTAACAGTAATTAATTAAAGTGATTTAATTAAAAATAGGATAAATTATCAAAACCATGGTCATTACTTTTCAAATAGAGGTGTGCACAAATTACTTCTTCATTGCTTAATTTGCATATCTATATCTTTTAAACACGTTCGATTTTATTTATTATGCCTCTCTATATATGCCATAGTTTTGTCAATAATTTAATCGTAATTAAAGTAAAAGTGTTTTAAGGTTCATATTTTTTTTTTAAAAAGCATCTATTGTTAAATTTAAGAAGGAATAGGTAAAATAAATACCTTTTTAAGCATTAAGATGCGATATCAATTTTTTTTTTATAAAAAAGAAAAATATTAAATCGAAACCGATTTTTTTTCTTTTTCTTTTTTCTTTTTTATAAAAAAAAAAAATTGATATCGCATCTTAATGCTTAAAAAGGTATTTATTTTACTTATTCCTTCTGTAATTAAAGTAATTTAAAAACAAAAGATGAATTACCCAAATATGTTCTAACTTCTAAATAAAACTATACGCATGCACACACACAACCTAGGTACACCCAAAATAACTGCCTCCTCATATACAGGGGGAATAATTTCTTTTACAAATTATTTTTTTTGCTCCCCCGTCTCCATCCACAGCAATCGACAAGCAAAACAAGTTTTAGAGACATACTTTTATTTCTAAAACATAGCTAAGTATTCTTGTATACCTCATTTCAAGCGTAGTTTTTCTTAGAAAAAGAAAGCATTTTTAAGTTAGTCCTACATTATTCTTGACATGGAATTCTATGAGTATGTAAAAGTTACTAAACGTCCCTTACTCTTCGCTTCGTTTTAAGCATTTGATTTTTGAAGTTTTTACATTTTCCGTGAAAAAAAAATAACTTAAAAGTAAAGTATTGTTTAATGTTTACAATATTAAAGACAACCTGCTTTTTACTATTCTCATTGACAAATGAAAACAAGTTTAGTAGTTTTCCTCCACAGATCTGTCCAAATAACAAAAAAAAAATAGATTCATATGTTTGCATTATTGTAGATTAACACTGTTTTGCATATTAATTTAATGTAAAATGATTCTTTATTTCTGGGCCATTGTAGCTTTTGTAGGGCAGTTCACAAAAAAAATTTTTTAAGAGACATTAATCTTGCACATTTTTTGGGGTGGGGATTCTACTTTTTAAAGGCAATTATGTGTGGTTTTACGACCTTGCCACTCAGACTTAGGATTAATGGTAAAAAAAGTTTGGTTAACTGCCTTAAATAGATAGAATGACCCAGATGTGGTGGATCAAATTAGATTAAATTTATATACGAAACTCATCCCCCACATTAAATTCTAAAGTAATTTTTTGTTTTTTCTTTCTTTTGCAAAGTTTTTCAGGATGTTTACACGTAATCGCCTAAAAAAAAAGGTAGAAAAGGTAGAATATT
This sequence comes from Sepiola atlantica, assembly GCA_963556195.1. Taxonomy (NCBI): domain Eukaryota; kingdom Metazoa; phylum Mollusca; class Cephalopoda; order Sepiida; family Sepiolidae; genus Sepiola; species Sepiola atlantica. Next base: position 92,315,109 of record OY744529.1, on the reverse strand, counting down.
ATTTTTTTCTCTTGGTGGTGGGGATGTGTGATTCAATTGAGGGCGTTAATCTACAAAATGAACCCATATTTTTTTAATCTTATATTTTTTTTAACTGTACGTCACCGCACCCACTTAAAAAAGTTTTTCTTTTATATTTTAAGCATTTGATTTGTTTAGTAGTGTTTACCTTTTCCCATGAAAAATAAATAACTTCTTTAAAACTAGCGAATTAAATACCCTAAGCCGTAAATAAAAATATCAAAAGTTTGTTAAAATTATTGTTCAAAATATTCAAAGTTAACATGGAATTCTCCATTATTCTTGACAGGGAATTCTCTGAGTAAAACACTTTTTAACGAACCCTCCACATCGACACATACCACCACTTCAAAAAATTGCTTTTTCTTATTAAATTTAAAGCATTTAATTTTGTTAGTTGTTTACATTTTCCGTTAAAAATGAATATCTTCCTTTTAAAATGAGCTAATTAAATACCGTATTTTAAAAGCGTAATCAAAATCATTGAAAGTTGTTTGGATTCTTATTTACAACATTTGGAGCTAAATCGAGGAATCTTTATTTCACTATTCTCATTGAAAACTGAAAACAAAAGATAATGTAATTGGTTTAGTAGTGTTTACATCTTTCATGAAAAATAAATACCCCCAACCTTATTTGTAAAGTGTCATCGAAATGAATAAATAGGAAAAAAAATTTTTTTTCAATTCATTCAAACTATATTTATATCAAAACATCTTTTTTTTTTTTTTTTTTTTTTTTTAAACATAGTTCACCCCAAACAAGGCAGTCCACCACTGTAGACATAAGGGGCTACTGAGAAAAAGGAGGGTGAAAGTTGGAGGGGGGGGGGGGCTCAACCTAAATTGGGAGTTGTGCAGTGAGATGTCTGTTTACATTAGTTTTAAATTTCTGCATGTCGGTACTGTCAGGAAAACAGGGAGTAGGAAGGGAGTTCCAGAGTTCAGCAGTACGAGGAAAGAAGCTTTTGGAGTAGAAAGCTCTTTGGCATCTGGGGACCTCCACAGTGAATGGATGGGATTTGGCAGATTGTCGAGTTGGTCTAGTGAATTTACGTGTGGGGGCACCAGAGCAGCAAGTTCATCAGAGCACAAAGTAATTGTAAAACAGACACAAGAAAGCAACATTGCAGCGATGGGACAGGGGCTGGAGCTTGGGGAATAGTGAGGGGATCTATTAAGTTTGCGACTCTTTTTTTGTACCTTGTTGAAGAGGGAGAGACTAGTGGATGATGCCCCAGCCCAGATGTGGCAACAATACTCCATGCATGGGCGGATGGTGACTTTGTAGAGATATAGGATAATGTCAGGTGTGAGAAGTTTACTGGCACGGTAGAGGGAGCCCATATTCCTTGCAGCATCCCTGGCAATGTCTTCAATGTATTTATTCCAATTTATGTTATCTGTGAAAGTTAAGCCGAAGAGTTTGAATGATGAACTCTCAGGTAGGGTGTTATTTGCCATGACAATCGGTGGTTGAAGAGGTTTCTTGTAGTTATTGAAGGAAAGTATCTTAGACTTATTTAATTCAATGATACAACAAAATATTTTCGAATGTGCTATATATACTGATCAGAACACATACAAAACACAGTCAAGGCTATACTTTATTTGCATATTTATTTTATAAGCAGTTTCTAATAAATTAATATTCTGTACGATTTATTTGTAATTTGATTCTCCTATTTTCTTATATATGCAAAATAGTTTTCTTGATATTAATATTATTTTTATTATCAGTAGTAATTTTAATTAAACGATTTAATGAAAAACATTTCAAATACCAAATGATAACTTCCGTTTGATTATTTTGAAATTCAAATGACAACTTCCTGTTACGTTTACGCATGAGTACATTTGCATAAACCAAAAACTTACATTACTTTGGAATAATTTCTTTAAAACAAAATAAACTGCCACTTGCATGTTGTGGCTGCTCAAAATTCGAAAGTGATTTTAAATTACATAAATACTTGATAAAAAAATAATTTCCTTACTTGAAGTTTGAGGGTTAAATGTCAAGTATTATGGTTAATTTGTTCTCCTATAAGCCAAATGGAAACCTGAATTTTCACACGCACTTCTGTCGTATCAAAGAACCCAATTTGAGATAAAGTCTGAAAAAGTTAGTTTTATTTTTATTGAGTGTTATTTGCATTTGAAGCTCCAAAAGTTTCCTCCCTTGGTCAGGAGTTATTTCCCTTGAACTATAACAGAAGAGTTGATTTTTTGTCGTATGCTCCAGACTAACAAGTCTAGCTGACTTTTACAACTGCATTAAGAGATCAATCTCCACTGAATGCTCTATAATTGTAGTTAAAAAAAAAACAAAAAAAAAAACATCAATATGCATATTTCATTAAATAAACTTTCTAATGTTAGATATTTTTTGTTTTCTTTTCTCAAGTTGTTTTCAAGAAAAAAAAAAGTTCAAGAGGGACCTCCAAAGCGAACTATAGAATTTACTCTGTATAGTTAACACGATGTAATTTTAATATTCTCATCATAATTTTGTAATTCGTAAATAAAATGTGGCAATAAATGCAATATTTTTATGTAAATGTTACTTCTTTTTCTCATTAATCAAGGGAGGCGCGAGAGCGCTCTATCCTTTAATAGACTTCAAAAACTGCCTATGCTAGAAATCTCATTTCTTTGATCAATCATAACTCAAAAACCAATAAACCAAATTAGTTAAAACTTTGCACAAAATTTTCATTTGATAGGTTCTATAAGTGTGTAGAATTTCAGCATCATTAGTCAAGGCAACCCAGAGATCCAGAAAGGTCAGGCATGATTTTGTGTTATCTGTGTGTACGTACGTACGTATGTGCCACCCTGTATCTCATCAACTATTTGATGGATGCAGCTGATTTTTGGCAGAGATAGAGGTTCTAGTGTCTAGTTGATGGCATTTTCATTTCAGTTTACCATATACCTTAGTTTTCCAGAAAATTCCAAAAACCTTAAAAACGACCATTGTATTGAGGCATAGCCTTTACAAAAGTAGTGACATTCCATGATAAATGCCAGTATACTGAAATCATATGCCCTTAATAGGGTTAAGATGAAAATTCATATACACTAAATGTACAAAAGCAAGGAAATTCCCAAATTTTTACACTTTTATTGTCATTAAGGGTATGCGAGCACAACAGGGCTATGTATTTTACTGGTAGGAATTTTTCTTCAGCGCACCTCACACACTTCATCCACTCATGCATAGAGATTTATACTGTAGTGATGTGATAATGAAATGGTTTGGTTGATATGTAGTCATACCCTTAATGACAATAAAAGTGTAAAAATTTGGGAATTTCCTTGCTTTTGTACATTTAGTGTATATGAATTTTCATCTTAACCCTATTAAGGGCATATGATTTCAGTATACTGGCATTTATCATGGAATATATACTATAATCTGTTGAAAAGAAAAAAAATCCTCAAAAATAGAGGCTTTATTTGATGTGTTAATGTGAGTCTTAAAACTAGTTTAGATCTGATGATCTCAGAGGAAGATTAAATCTTGACAGTATAGGGAAATGTGTGCAGAACAGGAGACTTTGATGGTTTGTTCACGTTGAAGAAATTGATGAGAGTGCTTGAGTTAGATGTAGAACAGTTAAGGTAGCCAGGTCAGTTCACAGGATAAGATCACGGAAAACATAGGAAGAAGTGATAAGTATAGACTTGAAAGAGGGATAAAGATCTGTCCAGAGATAAATTAGTCAATGCCTATTTGCAAAAAATACCATATCATCTACATAAAAAAAGTATCTCATGATCTGTGTTCCCATAACGTACATGCACACCATGGATGAACTTAAAAACTTAATGGCTGTTAACAACTGTTGTATATTGAAGGTTGAATATTTCAACTAAGTTGTAATATAACTGCTACATTTCTGTTCGAATGTCCTTAGAAACATTCAAGGACAGACAGGAAAAGGGATTGTCTGTCGAGTTCAGAAGTTTAGATGGGGTCTATAAAAGGAATAATTAAAATATAGTCGTCTCTTTTATTCCAATGTCGACTTATTACGAGAACCTAGATAAAAGAAGGGGCTGTTCATTTAAAAATCATCTTGGAGTTTTTTTATTGATTGGTTGTCTGGCGGGGTCATAAGGTTAGATTTGACAAAAAGAGTATGAACTGAAGAACAAGAAATGAGGAGTTTGAATCACGTGAGGAGTGACGTCATCAAAAAAGGTTAGAAAACATTTTCGAAGTCAGTCAGAAAAGTGGTTAGAAGCGAGCTGAAGTAGATGTATGAAAATGAGGTTTTCAAAAGGAATAATAAAAACTATGGCATCTCTTTTTAAACAGCCTCCTTCTCTCCAAGTTTATTTATAATAAAGGAAGGGGCTGTCAAATTAAAAACCATTTCAGAGTTTGTTCTACTGATTTTAAATTAACAACAGTTGAATTATTTGTCTAGTCAGGAAAAGCCTTCTTCAGTTATTTTGTTATTTCAGCTTCCACAGCGATTCAACCCCCATCGTGTTAACATCCACTCGATTGAGCAGCCACCACCACCACCACACCCTCAGAAATCTCTCACTTGATGCAATTCCAATAAATTATGGAACCTTTGTTTACAAGTAAATGTGAAAATATTTGAGTGTTTACTTTTATTTATTTTTTGTCAACAGCCGTGAAAGCAAGATTCAAGCGATTGAGGCGAAGCTACGTGCGATGGAGGAGACCCAGAAGGATTTTACATATTCACTGAAACCGGCTGCCGCACCCGGGACCAGCAAATGGTGCTCTTCACACATTCAAAGTCACAACAATCAAAAACAACAACAGCAGCAGCAGCAGCAACAAAAACCTTACAGACGCAATCATTCCAGGAGGTGAATCATCACCACCACCACCACCCACTCCCATCACCACCAAATAATTCAGAAGAGGAAAGGGTGAAGGCAATCGGCCAAGAATTCCTTCTATTTTTCCATTAAAATAACTATTCCCTTCTCTCTCCTCACTTCCCTTCCCTCTCTCCCCCTTACTCAATCTTTCCTCCCCCCCCATACTCTCTTTCCTCTCTCCCCCTTACCCTCTCTTTCCCCCTTACCCCCCACTCTTTCCTCTCTCCTCCTTACCCCCCACTCTTTCCTCTCTCCTCCTTACCCCCCACTCTTTCCTCTCTCCTCCTTACCCCCCACTCTTTCCTCTCTCCCCCTTACCCCCCCACTCTTTCCTCTCCCCCTACCCTCTCTCTCTCTATCCCCTCTCTCTCTCTATCCCCTCTCTCTCTCTATCCCCTCTCTCTCTCTATCCCCTCTCTCTCTCTATCCCCTCTCTCTCTCTATCCCCTCTCTTTCTCTATCCCCTCTCTCTCTCTATCCCCCCCTCTCTATCCCCTCTCTCTTTCCTCCACCCCTCTCTCTTTCCCCATCTAGTTATTCTTCTCTCTTTGTATTTTCTTTCTCTACCCATCCTCTTGATCCTGATATCTCTGTATCCCCCTCTTCTCTTTCATTTTCTCCTTACTCTCTACCCCCCCCCCCCCAAGCCAAAAAGCCAAAAAATACCATTTTTCTTACAGTTTTTTTTATCCGCATAAATCAACTGATGGTCACCCAACAAAGACTCCATAAAACCTCCTGTTATTAAAAACAAAACATCTCAGGGCAGCTATTTTGCAACCCCTCCTTTTTTTCCCATGCAAATGCCACAATCTTTCGAAATGAAACTATTCAATTGTGCTTTGCAAACACTGTTGTGTGCCTGTTCGTTTCGTCTGCAATGGTGTACTCTATCTTTAGGTGCACACCATTTTTATATCTCCTTCCCCCTGCGCCTCATTTTCAGGATGAACAAAAAGAAACCTCTGCAATCGTTGAAGAAATAATAGTGTCAAGATACACCATGGCTATTCTGACATTTTGTTTATGTCAATATTTAAACTGTTGTTTTCAGAACTGAAATTCCATTTTTAAAACCAAAACAAGTTTCTGATTTTTTAAAAAGTTTTGTTTGAAATGAAGAATCAATACGTTATCAAGTTTTCAAATTTACTTGATTTTGTGATGATCTACGGTTAATGATTTTTGGGGTCAGTTTTTGTATTTTTATATATTTGTTCTTCTTTAAGATTCAACCAAATTATTTTGACTTCATTTTTTTTATATTAATCCATTCACATCATTCTTTTATTTATTTGCATGTTTGTCTACTTAAATAATCATTGACTCGATTATTTCTGCCTTAGATCAATATATGAAGTGTTAAAATATCTCGTTCTATCATTTCTATTTTTAAGTCTCATAACTTCTAATAATTACTCGTTTTCTTTGCATCACTCCATTAAAAATTATTTTATATATATTTTTTTTATTTTTTGCATTTTACCACTTGAAAAGTTAAGTGTCAAAATGAATTTCTTTGTATGACAAAACCCAATTTGGAGTCGTCTTCATAAGGTCGGCATTTAATTTAAGAAGTTGTCTAGAAATGAAGTCGTCCAGTCAGATTGTTTAGCAGAGTTTGTAAATCACTTTTGATTCAAATGGAAAATATTAATATTTATGAACCTGTGTTTGCTCTGTCATGTTGCACGGCAGTGAGATATGGGCCCTAAACTTTTCTGATCTGCAACGACTTAGCATAATGATCGTGCCATGATCGGGTGGAACTGGAAGAACAGATGCCATCAATTGTGCTTTATCAGAAATTTGATATTGGTGAAATTATGCACTTTTGCATCCTAGGTGTTCGGCCATGTACAGTATGCCAACTCTTTCATTAACTCCATAATGCGTTTGGATATCTCGGGCACTAGTGAGCGTAGTAGATGATGTGATTTGAGTTCGTTAGAAGTGATATAATTGTAACCTGGTTGATGTCAGCTCTGCGTGGATTGCATGGGTGGCAGGCGTGAGACGTTACCTGGTGTTGCCCACCCTAAGTACAAAAAGTGGATGAAGAAAAAAAAAGCTGTATTTTTGTAGTTCACTTTAGTCATTTAAGATCGTTTTGTAACACTAAAATGACGAATCAACTGATAATTTCCATTCTGTGCATTGCGATGCATTTTGGGGGTAAAATTGTTTTCATTTTTACTTTATGGCAAAAATAGTTGGTCAAATAAGACAAACTTTTAGTATTTTTAATAAAAATTTTTTTTTTAACAAACTTGAATATTTTTTGGGGGGGTGTTGATAAGTCAAAAGAAAATATCAGTTTTGATATATTTAAATTTGTCAACTGGTAACATCTTTTATTATAGATTTTTTGGGGTAATTTAATTTTTCTAGTTTATGCTAGCTAATTATTTACCATGTAATTCGGTATTATTTTGTACTTAAGACGTGATTTATGTCATTTTCTTCGATCAAAACAATACTTAACAAATATTAGCTGCTACTGATGATTATCGTAATAAAAATACTAAAATAGAACATGGCGGCCTGTCTTGTTCAATGTAGAGGTAGATAACTCTAGTTACTTCCGGTTTCCAAATTTGTTTTTGTCAAACGTCAATAACTCTAGTAAACTAGGAAATTAGATTTTTTTATGCTTCTTGACTTAACAATCCTAAGTAACTTCAGTAAATATGATTCTGATTTTATGTTAAGTAGACATTTCAATTTTAGGTGACAATTAACAAGTAGTTCTTTTTTTTTTACTGTCAATGGAACGAAGCATATGTCAATGTTTAACAATAAATTGCTAAGGAAGATAACTCTGTCTGACTAAATCAAGATTTTTTAGTCATTAAATCGGATCGAATTGTCAGTTTATTCTTAAAAATGGTAACCTGACTCGTTCAATTCGAAAGTTATGAAAAATTTTAAAATTTTAAAAATAAATAAATAAAATAACTACTTGTTTGTTTTCACTAAGACTTGAAACATTATTTTGATCCATGTCTTTTTATTTACAAAAATCAAATCAAACTAAAATCGGTTTCATTTTTGCTGATTAGACGAAAGAGTTTTAAATTTTGATTAACGTTTATATCTAATTTTTAGTCCCCCACCCTTCCCCCGGCCATCTGATACAGGTTTCTTGTAGTGTGTTCCTTTTTATTACATTTTGAGCCAGACTATTGTAAAAAAAAAAAAAAAAAAAACATTATTTCATGACTTTGTGATTGACACATTTTTGAAATTATCTTTGTCCAAAAAAATGTTGGGTTTAAAAACGGAAACAATTTTCAAAGGATTAAAAAAAAAAATGTTTAATTGAAATTTAAAAAAAAATTTTTTTTTTCAATTAAAAACATTCGACTGACCCCCTCCATTTCTTTCCTTCAACTTCACAATTGTTTTGTCTTTTAATGCCATTCAAAAGAAACTTTTCTTATTGAAAAGCCAATGGAATCTTCTGTTTGTATCAAACACTTTTTTTTCTCAAAGAATTCTTCAATGTGTATATTGTAACCAAAGGGATGTGGATTGGAACAGGTTTTTTTCTTTCAAAGATTTTACTCGTGTCAGAAATTTAATTTAAATATTTTCCTCTTCGTCCCCTTTTGCAGGTGAGAAAATTTGTTTGAAATCAATTTCCACTTCTTGTTTTCATGCAACAGTATCAAATTTTTGGTGAAACTTCATTTGGAATATTTTTTTTTTTGTCTGAGACGTTTATTGTTGCAAAAATGCTACAAGATTGTGCCTCCCTCCCTCCACTTGAGTTATCTTTATGGTTAAACACTTCCACCAATTTCTTCTAGTGAATTCTTTAAGTGACACTTTTGGTTACCATTTTATTTAATTTCTTGGAAGTTTGGAAATAAACCAGATAGGATAAGATCGGGGAGTGGACTGGGGATGGTGGTGTAATTTTTGGTGCAACTATATGAAAATACACAAGTAAAATATGGCAATTCAAAATGAATTGATTATGACTTGGCGACATAATAGACTGGCTTATCTCCCCTGTTTTATGTAAATCTTCAAAAGTATTTGCGCTCTCATCAATAGAGAATCGGAAACATACGATAAAATTGATTTATATTTTTAATTAAAATTCTACTCGATAATTTTCCCTAATTTTTCATGTAGAGACCTACTTTTGCTTGATACGTAAGTATATCAAAGAGTTTTCCTGTTAATTTATTTTGAACCGCCATATTTCACTTGTCTTTTCATAAAGTTTCACCTAATTTTTTTCTTTTTTTAAATGTTTTGTATGTTCATCTCAATTGCTAACAAAGGCATTGTTATTTAATGATTAAAACCTAGATTGCAATGTTGTCCGTTTTTTTTTGTTGACCCCCCTCCTGCTCCTATTAATGAATGAAAATAAAATTAGCTCATAGGAAGTTTTTTGTTTGTTTTTCTGCATTCATTTACAAAAAAAACGAGATTTTGATGTGAAAATGAAACAAAAATTGTTCATGACTATTGTAAAAAAAAAAAAAAAGTCTGAATTTTTTTTTAAGAAGAATTATTATTATTTTTCTAAGGACTATTGTCCTCATCCACATTGATATTTATATTTGTTATATTGAAGCAGTTAAATTCCAAAATGACTGCCAAATTTTATTGACTGATTTTGTCACTGTTGCGAGAAACAGAGTAAATTAATCCACCATATTAATTTGTTGTCTGATTTTTGTGGATTTATTTATTAAAAAAATGTTGTTTTTTTTCAAATATTAAAAACATACTCTTCCTTAAGCCTCCCACAAACCTATAAGTCTGGGTGGCAACGATTTTAATAAACACTGTTTGATTTCATTATTTGTTAATAATTAATATTTGCAAAAAAGAAAAAAAAAGAAAAAGAAAAAAATTCGCAAAAATAAGACAATACATTAATACAGTGGATTAATTTACCTTGTCACTGCTTGGAAAGTCATACAAAACTAGTCGATAAAATTTGGTAGCCATTTTGGAAGCTAATATATATTTTATTTCTGATGTTTTGGCTTTCTTCAGATGCACAATTCATTTACGGTATTGTTTTTTCCCCCAGATTTCAATGATTGTTATTGATTACTTAAACATGGGGGCAAAATATCACCTGAAGAAGGCCGAAACATTGTAGAAAATAAAAACATCAACATTAATGAAAACAATATTCTAACAAAAAAGAAAAAAACAAATTTAATATATAAAGTTTTCTTGTTGGATTTTCCATGTTGGACCTAAAGAGCAATGTATCTGACAAATCGATATTTGATTCTGATGAACAATTGTTTTCTTTCTTGCAGCATGTTCTTTACACTACAAAAGGGAAATTCGCTAGAGTTTCTTTCTGAAAATATAATTATTCCTGTACGGAAGATTATTACAGTGGAGATAATTTTAAATAATGACCGAAAAGGCTCAAAATGTAAGAGTGATTAATTCTCTTTTAACTTAAAGGTAAAAATATGAGTTATCTCCCTTAAATTTTGAGCCCCCTCCCTATCTCTTCGTGGCTTACACATTATTTTTTTAAATTTAAAAAATGTAAATTAAAATGACGTTAATGAATCCTGGGCTACGCCGGGTGAAAACAGGTTGCATTAAATAAAAATAATGAAGCTGTAGTAAATCCAAGATTTTTTTTTTTTTTTTGTCATGGGCTAATAAAATCTTTCATTTTAAAATCTCACACATTTAAATAAATTCTTTGATTTCCATTATTTAGATTCATACAAAATCGATGAAATTTGTTTGGTAAGTTTCTGCCATATTTGATTGATGGTTTTTCAAGTCAACTAATCGTTTAATACCGAATCCTTTTCATCCCATTAATCGTTAATTTTTCTTTGTCTACTCGCCGTTCAATATTATGAGTGTAAAAAAAAACGTATTTCAATATTATAACACCTCCCATAAAAATATTTGTCTATCTTGATGTATATAAAGTTAAATATGTGTATCTGTTTATATATTTGTAAATGCAACATTCACTCCTAAACTAATTAACAGATCATTATACATTTTGGAACACAGCTGTTAGGTCTAAGGGTGAGTTATGTGAGCTATATTTAGTTTTATGCAAAAGAGGCAAAGCGGGGATGGAAGCCCTTAATGAAAATTCAGATACCTCTGATTTTTGGTGAAATTTTAATAATAAATATTAGACATCGATTAATAAATATTCCTCAAATTTCAGTTTCTTTGGGGTATTTTAAAGGGGTTTTAAAGGGGCATAATATGAGCACAGCCGCTCATTTGAAAATTCGAATATTCCAGAATCGCCTTAAATTTGATCAATTGTTCTGAATTTCAATTTCTTAAAAAAACTTGGTTTTATTCTAGAAAATGTCTAAAAATATGTAATTGATTTTGATTGAAAATAGAATAAGGATTCTAGATATCAGGTTTAGTAGCATTATGTATTGAGTTTAATTTTCGTAAGGGGGGGGGGGAAAGTTCTGTTCTGGGAATTAATTTTATCTGTCCTGGGACGGGTATTCATTTAGTTGATTATAAATTTTTTATTCCACTAAGATGGAAAATATTTTGTGGATGTAATAAAACCACCATTATTGTTCAGATAAAGTGTCAATCTATCGTCTGGTCGATGCTCTATGGCTGCAAGCCATGGCCAATGAGGGTTGTTGATTGGCAGAAGTTGGAAGTTTTTAACAATGACCGCATCCGGTGGGCTGACCGTGTCCACACTGCTGTTCTCTGCCAACACGTCTACCTGAAGTCTTTGGCATCCATCTTGTTGCAGCAACGTCTTCGATGGTTCGTCGCCCTGAAGAGGAATTAATTTGTGATGCAATCCTTCCTACGTGGTCGACAAACATCAGCGGAGCTCTCACATCCACGGGTGGTCGGTCTTCGACAGTGGAATCGCAAGTGGTTAACTATTTTGTGCGATCTTGCTCAAGACTACCATGCATGGGCCACCATGATTCGGGATGTGGTACAAGGACATGGATAAAGTGTGTTCAACCTGACCAATTTGAACGCTCTTACAACAATACCAATATAGCATCAAAACTAAAAACAAAAACTATTATGGACATCCATGAAATTAATGAAAGTACTTGAAAAAATAAAATCCTTTAGCAACAAAAAAACAAATCTCTCGTACAAGCTTTTTCTTGTATTTGTTCAGTGGGATCCTTTGTAACTGGTTGCAACTTTGTCGGTGTCCATGATTGTTGGAGACTGACGAGAGTCGTCTTATCCCAATTCTGGCAACCTAGGGTCTGTCCTGAACAACCAGACCCTTCTTCGCTGGGATAAGCTATGGTCTGACACTGTCCTAGAAGATGCACCCTCCCAGGTATTACCTCATCCTTCAGGAGGGGATGGTTTATTTACTGGAAAATGCTGATAGATCCGTTCTCAGATATTTTTGTACCAGTGAGCGTATCCTCTCGTGGTAGATGCACCCTCCCCCTCCCATATTAAACCTACTTCCCTAACCCTGCTGCAATGGGAAATGAGTAAAAAGTGGTTGCAAGCTTTTGATAGTAACTGAGGTACGCGGTGAAAATCCGACAAAAGTAAGGGAACACATTAGAAAGGAAATAGGTGCCCTCCCCCCAATTATGGTGTCCTGTCCACTTAAAACAGTACTATTTTAAATAAATAAATTTCTTAAAGTGACATTTGTTTTATTGAAATGAAATTATTTTTATGATATGATAGAGAGTATTTATTTTAAAAATAATTAAATTTATATAATTTCAATAAAGTAATAAGAAACATATTCGTTTTATTTAATTTAAAGAATATTAAGCTGAGAATTACGATTATTTTTACAGAAGTCATTTTTTTTTATTTAAAATTAAAAAAAAAAAAAAAAAAAAAATAGTATTGACCATGATAGATATCTATTTCTTTAAATTTCCACGGAGTTCCACTAGTTAAATGAAATTATATACACTAAGGTAATTTCATGATCGTACATACATTACCTCCTTCCGCCCTTTTTTTAAAAGATGGCATCGCCTGATTGTTACTTGAAATGCTTGGCCAAGATCAAAGTGTAGTATCTGTTCCGATGGATACTACACCCTATAGACCGGTGTTGTCTTGGCCTTCGGGGCTTGATTTACGCCTGTCTGTGGGTTTGTGCTGTGCAGTTCTAAGAGGTCCACCCTCTCAGGCTTTGCCTCCCCTCTTTGGGGAGGAGTAAGTTTATTGCTTACTGCCTGAGGCGCCCCTATCGGGGAATGCCGACGGGGCTGCCCAGGCAATTTTTAATGGCCAGAGTGCTCACCGTCTCTGGCGCTGGCTTTTCAAGTCCCACTTTCCCGACTCGACCTTGGGTCACATCTTACCTTGTAGGTGTAAGATAAAACTGGCCTTGTGCCTAACCCCCTGAAGAGGAGTTAAATAATACTTGAAATGAAATACACTTTCTTGACCTTTGGGCTTGGATCAAAGTGTAATATCTGTTCTGTCCAAAGATGGTACAATAATTTTGTGGAGGTTCGTTTGTGCTGGACGTCTATAGAATGGAAATACGTCACAAACTCCTGCAAGGGTTTTTGTGATAGGCCTCCGTAAACAAATACATTCTGAAACTACTTACATAAGGATGTTTCAGTTTGAACAAAGGTGTTACAATAATATTGTGGGGGGTTGCGTTTGTGCCGGACGTCCATAGAATGGAAATATTTTTAAGCACGGCAGCAGTATACAACTGATGAATGATAAAACTTGAATTCCCATGGGTTCCACTAGTTTAATTAAATTTTCATAATTTTGGGAGATGAAAATGAAATAACTTGAATAGTGGGTTTTATTTAATTTTTCTTCTGCTGAGGGGTTTGTAAAAATAAAACAAGTTTCCTTCGTGCTCTCAAGTTTTCCTGCAGCTGATCAAGAGGCTTGAACTCCTTCCATCTTGACTCCCCCAAATTTGTACTTTTTTTTTTTTAAATCACTAATTTGATCTTTTGGACAGTTTAACAAAAAAGCTTGTGAATTTACTCATTTCTTTTTTCAAAATTTTGTTGAATTTATTTATTTATTTATTTATTCAATCGTTTATTTCTTATTTATTTTGAAAAATTTATGTTTTCTTGGCAAACGTAAGTCAGGTTTTTTTTTTTTCGGAAAGGCGATACGCAGTAGCACAAAACTTGTTTTTTTTTTTCTTCACGATTATGACATGCTGAATGTATTGAAGTAAAACTCAATTTAGTATCATGTATGAAATATGAACAAAAGCATTTTTAGAATTATTAAATCTGCTAGTATTATTGGTTTATTTCCCAAATGGTGGCATGATTCATTGGATTTTATTGGATAGACGGTAGTCTAAAACAAAAAAAACGGGAAGCTTAACTAGTTTCAATGAAAAAAGTGGTCTTTAAGTGACTTATAGGAAACAATTATTTGAAACAATTAAAATATATATTTGTTTAAAAACATAATTCCTAATTGATTTTGCAACAGAAGTTAAAAAAAGCAAAAACATTAAAGACATTTTAAAGCCTTAATTTTTTTGTTAATAAAACACAAAGAAGTGTTGTGAAAATAATGGTTATGTTGTGAAATTTTTTTTCCATAAATATTTTAATTTTTAAAATAAATTTTGTGGTGCATTGCTGATATAAAAAAATACAACATTTTTATGTTGAGAAAACACAAGTGTTGCAAAAACTTAGTTTAAGTTTTTGGTACTTATGCAGATTAGGACCCAAGCTAAAATAGTCGGTTGTTTACGGATGTTTACGCAGACGGCCGGAAAAAGCCGAATGAAACGTCCCAAAAATCCGAAACGAGGCTGGATGTTTTTGTTTTTTTTTGTTTTTTTTTTTTTGTTTAAAAATATTTTTTTTTTTTTTTTTATAAAGAAAAATATCACTCAACAAGTGTTAAAACGGTGTTACGGTTAGGGTTTGCTTGGGTCCTAATCTGGATATGTACCGGGTTAGGGTTAGTTTTTTTTTCTCCATGAAAAAGTATTTTTTCACTAATTTTTTTCTTTGAGTATCATTTATTTTCCTTGACAAAATTTAATCACTCCTTTGAGTGACCTAATTAACCTGTGCTAACTCGTCAAAATTCTTTAGCGCTTTGATCAATTTTTTATTTCCAATTAGTGAATTTCGCGATTCAATCAATTAAAATTTAAACTTGTCTGCTTATTTTCTTGCATTCTGATTGAATAAGTGCTTCGGCATTTTCCGGCCGTCTACGTAAACATTCGGAAACTACCGACGCCAAGTCGATTTTTAGCTTGGGTCCCAATCTGCATAAGTACCAAGTTTTTAAATAAATTATTTTTATGGCTCACTAAAAGCCTTTACGTTTTTGGTACTTGTTCGTCTTTTACCATAGTCCGTTTTTCACAACTTTTTACTGATCATTTTTTTGTTCTTTTTTCGGTGTACACTTACCCCCCCCCCCCGAATATTTGAGATTTTAGGGGGGGGGGGGAATCAGTTTTGACCATGTTGCATGTGTTGTACTTATTGACCAACTTTTTTTTCGGTGTACAATTACCAGGTCGCTAGAGATTTCCGTTTTTTTTTAGGGGGGGGGGGGCGGGGGTGTTCTTTAAATATTTTAGATTAACCATTTCGAGGGATGGGGGGGAGGGGGGTGGTAGGTAAGTGTACACCGAAAAAGAAACAAAAAAATGGTCGGTATAAAGTTGTGAAAAACGGACTATGGTAAAAGGCGAACAAGACTGATCCCCCGTCTTAAAATCTAAATTTTTGAATTTTTTTCCCCCAAAAACCCCGGAATTCTCTCGCGACATGATAGGTAATTGTAAGCAGAAGAAGAATTGTAAACATTTGAGATGGTCAAAAAGAGGGGGATCAGTCTACGTTGAATTTACATTGGAAACTGATCCTCCTCCTAAAATGTAAAATTTTTGAATCTTTTCCTAAAACCCCGGAATTCTCTAGCAGCCTGATAGGTAAGTGCACACCGAGAAAAGAACAAAAAAATGGGCAGTCCGTTTTTCACAACTTTTTACTATGGTAAAAGACGAACAAGTACCACTTCTTTTCGTGTCATCTTGTTTTCACCCCAACCCCCCTTTTTTTTTTATCGATCATGCCGGCATAGTGGAAATAAGCCGATGTACAAATTAAAAAAAAGTGTTCTTTTTTTCTATTAATACGTAACACTAAATTGATTTTAATGTCAATACATTCAGCATGTCATAATCTTAAAAAATATATACAATTTTTGAGCTAGTGTATATCGCCTTTCCAAAAAACTTAACTGTCACTTGAACTACACGTTTGCTTTTTCTTTTCTTTCATTTCATTTCTTCACTTAAAAAAAAACATAAATTTATTTCACAATGACTTTATTGTCCGAACATTTTACTGCCGAGTTTGTGTTTCTCCAGATTAAGGGAGACATTCGACCCCCCCCCCCCCAAAAAAAAAACCCCAAACGAACAAACTGAATAATATCTGTTTGGTGTACGTACCTGTCACTGAATATATCCTATACCAAAAATCACGTAAATTTATCAAGTAGTTTTTATTTTAGAAAAGAAAATTAAATTTTAACGAATAACGTGTAAATACGGCCGACATTACTCCTTATTCAAGGGAGATAACCGAAATTCATAATAAACCGGAATGGTGGCCGTATTTCCACGTTATTTGTTAATCGGTAATTTTTTTTTTTTTATAAAATAAAAACGACTTGATAAATCTACGTGATTTTTGTTTGATATAGAAAATATTCAGCCCGTGACAGGTACTACATCAAACGGATACTTTTCAGTTTGTTTCATTTATTTTTTATTTTTTTTCGAATGTCTCTCTTAATCTGGATAAGCACCGCCGAGTCAACTGTAACTTACTATTTACATATATCCCATTGAAATAACAAAACTATCCATTTTAAAACAACTAAATTAGTCAAACTTGTTCATAAAAATATCTTTTTAGAAAAAAATTGAAATTACAGAAACATAATACAAATAATCAAAAGAACTCTAATTCTATAATGAAGACCAACGTGTTTTTACTTTGATATATATAGTTTATATCGACGAAATTTTACAGAGTTGAAATACAGGGGAGCTAAATCTTGCTTTACTTCCTTCGGTTATCTCCCTTGTGTTGAGAGAAATTTGCAATCATTACACAGCTGCAAGTTTTTGTTAGAAGTTTTTAACATTTAAAGAATGTGGTTGAAATCGACTTGCAACCACTTGCCCCCCCCCCATTTTAAAGCAGACTCTTGTTTATAATTCTATGAAAAATTGTTATCCTTTTATATAAATGTAAATTGTAAGCATATATTCTCATAAAGAAAAATTGGTTTGACGTCCATTTTACATGCTGGCATGTGTTGGACAACTTCTAGAAATTAACTTCCAAACTAACCTATATCTGACCAGGTCTTTATCCCTTTTAAATCCATCCTTATCACTTCTTCCCATGTTTTCCTTATCTTCCCCTTCCAACTGACTGGTGATACCAGATCAGGCTGCCCTGTGGCTCCCTGAGACGAAATTCACCTACATTGACGTTTTTTTTTTTTTTTTTTTTTTTTTTTTTTTTTTTTTTTGTAAAACTTAATTATGTTCTACAAAACCAAAAACAAAAACAACAGCCCCTCTCCCTTTCTCCCTCCCCTTTTTTATTTTATTTTTAGAACTTGAAGCATAAATCTTTTACTATAATGACCAGATTCGGCATTAAATAACCCAAAAAGGGTTGATATGCCGTAAAACAAAGCTACCAAACCAAAAACGATGATTAAACATTTGAAGATATAAAGAATTTGAAGCATAAAAACTTTTACTATAATGACAAGATTCGGCATTAAATAACCCAAAAAGGGTTGATATGCCGTAAAACAAAACTACCAAACTACCATACCTTCCAACTGACCATGCTACCTCAAGTGTTCTTTATCTACTAACCCTAACCCTAACTCTCATCCAATCTTTCAATGTGACCAAGCCAACAAAGTCTCCTTTTCCGCACGCACACCATTATACTGCCCAGATTTAATCTCATTACCCATCCATCGTATCATTCTCATATAATTATGTCTTCTAATGTATAGATGGGAAGAAATACGTAAAAAGGAAATATCTTTTGCTTCACAAAACATGGCACAAAATTAAAAACCAAAACCGTCGTTCTTGAAATGCCTCTTTATTTATTTGCTTCACACTGAAGCAAGATGTAGCGCAAGGCCGGAACATGGAGAAACGGACCTGTCAGCATTCCCCGATAGGGGCGCCTCTGGTGATTAGCAATAACCCTCCTTCCCTTAAAAAGAGGAGGTAATGCCTGGGAAGGTGCACTACCTAGGACCGAGTTGAACCATACCTCACTCCTCATACCGCGTTTGATAAAGATGCCGGAACCAGTTCCATTCAATATGTTCATTTAGCGATGAAAATCATATTTCAAAATTAAACACGACGGACCCAACAGACCGAAAGGTGAGAAAAGCCTCTCGTAGACAAGCGAGTGTGTTCTCAATCAGGGTTCCCCCCCTGGAGACCTAAGGTCCCTCAGGTTCCGCAAGAACAAGTGAGATAAGCTAATCCACTTTTTACTTTTTATTTAATTTCATATACGTAATATTACTAAACACGCACAATATATTCTTTGTTTTCGATAAATAATAAACTGATGCCGCAATTATGTTTTCGTTCTGTTTACATTTATGTTATAAACGTTCGAGTTTATAATATTTTTTTGCATGTGAATAAAAACACCCTACTGACATATTATAAACGAACTGTATGATAAAATTCATACAGTTCGTTTATAATATTTAGCATTATCGAAAAATTTGAATAAAGAAATATAACTTTTTCCTTGAACTAGTTATTAAAAGATATATACTCTCATATTTACCACGTGAATGAACTACTGTGAAAATAAACTGAGAAAGATATGGCAGATAATCTTGTTTTTGGGAAGATGTTCCTTGAGACATGCAATTTATTTGAAGGGTTCCGCAAGGGTGAAAAGGTACTCTGATGTATGACAAGAATGACATGTTTATGAAGACTATTGAAGAAGAATTCTTAAGTCGACCATTAGGCTAACTTTTATTACATGCATCAGAGTTGTCTGTCAGTCGGGTTGTCATGCTTATGTTTGAAATTGCATTTCTCTAAGGAACTCTGTTGGTCGCCCCTTGGTTGTCAAACTTACATTTTAAATAACCCTTTTTAGCATTATTTTTTGGTCTGTCACATACAAGTATGAAATAGCATTGTTTTTTGGTCTGTCACATTAAAGTATGAAATAGCATTGTTTTTTGGTCTGTCACGTACAACTAAGAAATAGCATTGTTTTTTGGTCTGTCACATTAAAGTATGAAATAGCATTGTGTTTTTGGTCTGTCACATTAAGTATGAAATAGCATTGTTTTTTGGTCTGTCACATTAAAGTATGAAATAGCATTGTTTTTTAGTCTGTCACATTAAAGTAAGAAATAGCATTGTTTTTTGGTCTGTCACATACAAGTAAGAAATAGCATTGTTTTTTTGGTCTGTCACATTAAAGTATGAAATAGCATTGTTTTTTTTTGGTCTGTTACATAAAGTATAAAATAGCATTGTTTTTTTTTGGTCTGTCACATTAAAGTAAGAAATAGCATTGTTTTTTGGTCTGTCACATAAAAGTAAGAAATAGCATTGTTTTTTAGTCTGTCACATTAAAGTAAGAAATAGCATTGTTTTTTGGTCTGTCACATACAAGTAAGAAATAGCATTGTTTTTTTGGTCTGTCACATTAAAGTATGAAATAGCATTGTTTTTTTTGGTCTGTTACATAAAGTATAAAATAGCATTGTTTTTTTTGGTCTGTCACATTAAAGTAAAAAATAGCATTGTTTTTTTGGTCTGTTGCATTAAAGTATGAAATGGCCTTTTCTATGGTCTGTCGCATTAAAGTATGAAATAGCATTGTTTTATGGTCTGTCATATTAAAGTATGAAATAGGATTTTCATTGCTAAACGTGCAAATTGAATGGATGCATCTTAATATTTGTCTTTTGTTTTGCTTGCTTTTTTTTGCCAATTTTTACAGTTTATTCGATTTTTGAACACAAATTTTATCTCGTATTTGTAAGGAGTCCATCTTGTAAACTGGTGATGGTTTGCTAAAACTACTTGAACAGACGTGTAACTAACGATCAGATTAACATATGAAAAAGAAACCTAAACATAGAATTTTCCAGAAAAAAATGGCTGAACCGTTTAGTCGATGAAACTATGAAAGAATTCTTAGTTATTTTATTAAAATAACTAAGAATTCTTTCATAGTTTCATCGACTAAAAGAATTCTTAGTTATTTTATTAAAATAATTAAGAATTCTTTCATAGTTTCATCGACTAAACGGTTCAGCCATTTTGATTTTTTTTTACTTAGCAATTTCAGTAACAAAAAAAAACAACAAACACCTTTTCTCATCAGTGACATAGTGTAAAAATGTATATTTTAATGTATTTGTTATTATAAATATTCTTAGAAAGAATACATCCTGAATTGTTCCTGAAACTGCATATAGTGGTATACATGTACATTTATATTAATAACTTATTAATACTGCTTCATTAAGTATTGTTTACTATATATATAAGTTATGAAAATATATTTATGGCAATTAAGCTACACAGAGGCTTCCGCGTTTTATCCCTGAAGGGAATTGTCAGGCTAAAAAAAATTTTTTTTTAAATTATTTTGTTTTAGACTGACGATTCCCATCCGGGGATGAAACGCGGAAGCTTCTGTGTAGCTTATATCTTAATTGCTATAAATATATTTTCATAACTTACTATCTAGCTCTACTCACGTATCGAGCACTGTTGAAGTAAATATTGAAAATTGATACATAAAAAAATTATATCTCCTTATAAAAATTTTATGCGGATACATGAAATAATAATATATATATATAATATTTATAAATAAATATTAAATTATTAATACCTACTAACGCTAGCGTTTCAAGCTTATTGTTCTCATCAGTGCAGGAAAGTAACAATTTCAGACGGTCGGGAGGCGCGAACCTGATATACACAGACCTATCTTCAGATATATATATATGTTTGTATGTACAGGATTCACTCTTAAACTAATTAACTGATCATTATTAATTTCGCAACATGGCTGATAGGTGGTTATGTGGGCTATATTTAGTTTAATTTAGTTTTATGGAAAGGAGGTAAAAAGGGGATGGAAGTCCATCGTGAAAATTCAGATACCTTCGATTTTTGTGAAATTGTAACAATAGGTATTAGACATCAATTAATAAATGCCCCTCAAATGTCAGTCCCTTTGGAGTATTTTAAAGGGTTGTAGGTGGTATTATATGAACACAACCCTATATTTGAAAATTCAAATATTTCAGATTTGAATAGAATTTTATCCATAATCATTAGACACCAATTAAGCAAGATTCCCTGAATTTCAATTTCTTAAGACCCTTTAAGCTTAAGCTTTAAATTTTAGACATTTTCTAGAATCAAAGTCATGTAATGGATCTTGATCAAAATTTGAATAAGGATCCTAAACATATGGTTTAATATCATTATTATATCTTGATTTTTAATCTTCGTAAGAGAACATACAACTAGTAATACAAAACTGTCCTGTGAAAGTTATTCTCAACAGAGCTCGGCACAATGACATCCTTATTGTCTAATCACTATTACCGGAAGTGTTCCTCCCCCTCCTCCTCCTCCTCAGTAGGAGGGATAAACAAATAGGGACACAACAGGGGAGCTGAGTAGGACATAAATTGGTCCCCCCCCCCCGCACACACACATCGAATCGAATTCACTTATTTACGCACACGCACACAAGAGCAGGAAGATCAGACATATCCCAGGATTTAATGAGGAACGCTATGTCCTTTTGCGCACAGCCCTTTTTATATTTTATATATTACATTTTTAGGGGTGGGGCCCAGGGATATGCAGTGACATTAAGTGAAATAAATTTCAGTAAATGTTAAACTCCTTCAAGGCACACCCGGTGTTTCTCCTGAAATCAATGCAGACTCCTTGTACATTCCTGCTCCAAGCCCCGAATCCCTTCATAAATATTTATATTATTTAATTTTTAAAAATAATTTAAATGTTATAAAAAAAATCTAAGTAAACGTCGGATTTTCTTTTTATGCATGTCGAGTGCAAATGCAGACACTAGTATAATGCTGTACTCTCTTTGATCAGCATGAAATATACTTATCCAAGCACCCCAAGTAATGTAGTTATATGTCTAGAATTTTAGCAGTTTGTGAACAAATAGACAGAAACTAAAACTTTATATCTAATTTTTTTATTCCATATATATATATATGCACATATAATATTATAAAATAATAATTTATATTTATTTCAACAATGCTCAATACGTGAGTAGAGCTTAGTAGTATGGAAATATTTATGGCAAGTAAGCTACACAGAAACGTTCATGTTTTATTCTCGAAGGAAATCCTCAGGCATTTACTTACTTGCGATAAATAACTTTATATAAATGAGTAGAGAAGGGTGCAGGTGTAATATGCATATAACTACTAAGCCATTTGTAACATTCGACTTCAAGCAGATGGCTTGTAATCTTTTCATTGACAGAAAACAGCTGTTCGTCTCTCATTGACATAACTACTTGACTCAATGGGTAGTGATGTCTAGCTGTAAAGGCGGTCGTTTGTCTTCCTCTTTCTTTGTAGCTGTAAGGAATAAAATAAATAAAAAAAACGTCACCAACATTTATTTGCTCAATGACGTCATGCTCTTTGATGTTTTATCCCTTTTACATATTACGTGAGCCTCCCATCATTGGGGACTGGGGCGCCGTGAACGAAAACAAAATTTCGAAAAAGACGTCTGTACCCAGGCAGCTCACCTGCCAAAGAGAAAGACGTTTTCTCTCTTCTTCGCTACGTCTCACTTTGGACTTCCTGACAGATAATTCAGGTTATAATCTTTATTGCGCTGTTTAACCTAACTTTATGTGGAAAATACCGTTTTTAACACTTTTATTTTACACATCCATGTCCAAAACACGGGAATACAGTTTTTTATTCACGTATTCGGTGGACTGGCCTCTGTATGATATGCCCTGGCTGTGCTTTTCTGATGTCTGCCTGCCAGCTTCTTAAAACACTCTTGTCCTCATAGGAAATGTTTTGTGATTGATATGCTATAAAGCAATTAATAAACAAACGAAAGTAGTTTGATCAACATTCTAGAATATTCTGTTTAAAAATCTTTGTCTTCCAATTTCCTTGGCGGCTTCGGTGGTCGTGCAAGGTGGGGCTTTTCTCTAAAATATGAAATCCATTCAAATTTTTGTTGGATCACATTCTCTGAAAATCTTTTTTAATCGCTCAAATTTACTGCCAATTCACAAAATGTTTCCTTTTCTTTTTTCTCCAACCGTGTACTTATTAAAGATATGTTCGCATTTAACTTGATCTTTGTTTTTTCCTCGGCCTTTCGTTCAGGAGCAAAATGTAGTATCTGTTCTGATACTACATTTCATTTTTTCTGTCTTCGGTCAACAGTCTAGACTGAGGCAAATTTTATTTTTGTCCCCACCCAGAGTGCCCTATTTTTGGGGGAGTTGGTTTTTCTCCAAATTAAAAACCGACCGTGTGTATAACTCTGCCCTCGTAGGGAGGTAAGTAAACAGGAACCTAGTCTTTTTTTTTGTTTTCTTATATATATGAGTTGAGGCGTCTTATTTGGAGGGAGTAGAACCATTCATCCTCAACTCCTTTGCTCTCCATCACAAATAGCATACCATTGGGGAGGTGCAGCCGCTACTGCTTGGCTTTGTGTCTTACGTGAAAGTCCTGGCACTGTCAAATCGGTATTGATCTTCCTGTATGGATTGGTAGAATTGGTCTTAGATTTTTGTTTTAAAAGAAATCTTTGTGTGAGAATCTCTTAAAAATCCTTATCGGTAAGGGGGGGGGGATCGATATTGGGATTTTCTAAAATCTATTATATAAAGGGCAAACGTCTGTTTGTTGTTTCATTTTACTTCAGTCGAAGTTCTCAGAAATCAAGGGGCCGCTAACACTTGATCTCTATTGGATACATAGATATTCGAAACAATCCATTAAAGATCTCCTTTACTTGTAAAACGTTGAGTTTGTAAAGAAGTTAAGAACATTTATTTTCCTCTCCCTAATTGACCAGTAAACTAATTTGTAGCATATATTTGTGGTCTCTTGGTCTTACTGGATTCTAAGACAAGAATTCATCTAGTCTGGTGGAGTATCCAGCTAAGTGCTGTTACTTGAGGTAACATCACCTGGAGAATGTGCACCATTCTTCGTATGAGCAAGTATATAACTGTGTCGAGGGCGTCTTATTTGTGCTTTGAATACTATTTGTATGTGTGCGTGTGTGTGTTTTCAGCTAAAAGTAAAAAAAACCTATAAAACAAAGACCCACAAAGTTGATACATCCACCTCAATGCCATTGTCACGCGCAACCTTCAACATTTATACAACAAAACTAAAATTAATTAATAGGAAATTTCATTTTCTTCCTAATTATTTACAAAATACCTATTATAAAATGTTAAAGAAACTCTTACTTTTTATTTTTCGTCGGGTGTACGTGTTAGATTATTTTTAATTTTCCAATTTTCATTTGAAACAGCTATTTATTAACTACTAGTTATATTTACCTGGGGTTGCTTAGTATAAATATATTTCAAGGTTTGAAAGTGAGATTGTATTTATGATGTAAAAAAAAAAAAAAAAATGCGGTAGAAAAAAGTCTAAATTAAATAAAAAAATTTCTGTATTAATAAAATTATCAGAGAAGATCTTGAGTGTCTCTGTGTGTTTCTAACCTGTATCATCTATTATATAAAGGGAAGTTGTCTGTGTGTGTGTGTATGTATGTATGTTCGGCTAAAACTAAAAAATGACGAAACAAACACCTACAAAGTTGGTATTTTCTTGATTGGCTTTGCGTCTGATGAATAATATCTAAAATTTAGAAAAAAATATTCATTCTTTGACCTAAACTGGTGCAGATTTCCTTAGGGGAGGTCCGTTTTTTCAGCTATTTTATGTACTAATTAAAGGGAAGTAACTCTGATTTTTAATCAAGGAGTTACTTCCCTTTAGTTAGTTACTTCCTTTATGTCGATTTATTCCTTGAGAAATCTATAAAAAAGTGTTGCATGTGTGGGAATATATCAAGAGACTAATTGGCTAGGAAGAGGAAAAAAAAGGGGGAGAGGGAGGGGAAAACGGGGGAGGAGGATAGAGAGAAGTAGAGAGGTTACATTTTTTACGCCGGGTAGCCCGGTTAGTTATAATATAAAGTAAAAACCAATACACTGTCGACTTTAATGTCGGCTGAAATGAAAGAGTTGAGTCATTTATTATTTAAAAATGGCTGCCAATTGCATTCAGGGTTTTTTTTTCTCAACCGATGCAAGATATTCCAATATTTGTCTGCTTACTCCTATCTTTCCACTCGTTGCATTTGGCGTGTTTGCTTACTTGCAGAATCTGGAATAAAATAAATTGGCAGATTTTGTAACAGGAGAATCGGTAATTTTGTTGTATAGTTAACAATCGAAAAAAAACAAAACAAGATAAAACAAAATGTGCAACAAATAACGTTAACCAAGCGCATGAAAATGTAATTTTCTACTGACCTGTATACTTTTTACGTTCTGAAACTGTTTTTTTTTTTCTTTTTAAATTTCAAAATTAGATTTTGTTTAAAGCTGTCTTTTCGGCACGCAAGGGAAAAATGGTCGCAGGCTTCATTCGTAGAAAAAATTGTAAAAAAACAACAATAAATCACCCTACCACTAACCCTAAGTCCGAGTTCCACCCCCGGACTTAGGGTTAGTTGACATTTTTCACCTCGTGTGTCGATAAGAGGGTCTGGAACAAAATCAAATTTTGGAATAAAGAATTTAAAATAGTTTCAGAACGTTAAAAGTATACAGGTCGGTAGAAAATTAAATTTTGATGTGTTTGGCAAAAGTTATTTGTTGTATATGTATTTTTTCTCGGTTGTTAACTATACCGGAAAATCATTCAACATTAAAAAAAAAATACTATTTCTGCGCAGATATTGTGTCTTTATTTTATCAAATGTAAAAAAATATCCTAAATGTTATTATATTTTCTATTTTGTCCATGTAAAATGCATTGCGATTAAAAAAACGAAAAACAAAGATGCATCAAGGCTCAAATAAAAATGATTTGGTTGCCATAACATCACTAGTATGCCAAATTTGACCTCTACGGGGTCAATCTCTAAAAAGAGAGGGGTTTACTCCATTCGTCTTACTTTTGCTTCTAGAATTTGTCATGATTTGTTTAAAAAGTTGTTTACCCATTAGCCTTCGGAGGCAAGTGGCGGGGTTAAGTTATTTCAATCAATTTCAACAAAATCTCTATTTTTAGCATAGTAAAACTTCATTAGCCTCAATCAGTGAGTGTATGAGTGTAAATGGAGGGGGTCGATGATGTCATTGGTTCAATGGCGTTCTCCAAGAGTACAAAAAAAAAAAAACTAAAAAAAAAATTGAATTTGGAAAATAAAGTGATTTCATGTTAAATCTATTTTGTGTTTGTTTTATTTTTATTTGAAAAAAAAAGATCACAGAAATTCCCACCAAAATCTCACTAAAATATTTAAGAGCTTACAGTCTTTACTTGATGTCCCCCCCCCGACGATTGTTCTAGACGGAACCGAAAGTACTAGAGTACACAACCTCTATGGCAAGTTCATCAGCCAGTTTCGGCCTGAAATTCAAATACTCATTAGGCATTATGTTTTGAAATTTTTTAGATGAGGATTGATAATTTGTATTATTTGAACTACTGTTCTCATCTTGGATGTTATTCTCACGTTTCAGCCGATGTAACCTCCGGCCATCATCAGGTGAATCTTGTCGAACTCGAGAATCTTTTTGTGGAACTTAAGAATTTGTACAGAATTTTGAATTTGTTAGTTAATCCGCGGGAAGAGCTTGCTCTCGGTCCGTCAGACGTGATTAGGTAGAAATCTTAAGTAATTCGTAATTGTATTCTTCGGCCATAATAAGGATTGAACCATCAACTTCCAGAAGACTCAGAACGGATTATTATATATATATATATATATATATATATGGCAGCATTTCTCATCCAAACATATTTGGTTAAACTGTACAGAAAATTATGTCTGTATATTTTCTGTTTTATCCTTTCGTGTTGCCTAGCCTTTTGGCTAAGATGAAAGTGTAGTATCTGTTCCGATGGATGCTGCACCCCATAGACTGTTATTGTCTTGGCCTTCGGGGCTTGATTTACGCTGGTCTATGGGTCTGTCCTGTGCAGTTCTAGGAGGTCCACCCTCCCAGGCTTCGCCTCCCATCTTTGGGGAGGAGTAAGTTTATTGCTTACTGCCTGAGGCGCCCCTACCGGGGAATGCCGACGGGGCTGCCCAGGCAATTTTTAAACCCCACTTTCCCGACTGACCTTGGGTCACATCTTACTTGTGGGAGTAAGATAAAAACTGGCCTTGTGCCTAACTCCTGGAGAGGAGTAAATCAATACAGTTCTCATCTTGGATGTTATTCTCACACTGTTTCAGCCTATGTAACCTCCGATCTAATAGTAATGTAACAAGGACATTATATCACTTGAAAAATGCAGACGACTAGTTCAGCATTACATCGAACTATCACACTTATACGGCTTTGTTAAGATTCACAAAGACGGTATTCCATTAATGCTCATTATCAGCGCCCGAGGTTCAGCATGCCATCGATTGAGCCGATTCCTAGTAGATATAATCACCCCACTTACAAGCAAATCCGCATTGTATGTCAAAAATTCAACTCACTTCATGGAAAAAAATAATAATGCTCAAATTCATTCCCACCAGATAGTGAGTCCAGACGTAGTAAGTCTGTTCACGAAAGTACCCACTGATAAGACTGACTGTGGTATGGGATAAGTTGCCTCAGATACTTCACTGGAAGAACGCATCTGCATCCCAATAAATAATCTGATGGAGATGTTGACTTTCTGTATAGAAACTACATACTGTGTGTTAGGATCTGACATATCGACAGGAAGACGGTCTTGTTATGGGATCATAGTTGACTCCAGGACTGACCAATGTATATATGGCATACTTTGCGAAAATGGCATTCGGATCCGCATCACTAAAACGATCCACGTGGCTGCGATATGTGGATGACACGCTCATTAGACGACTTTTCAAGCATTACAGAACCATGTAAACCGTCCATCTATACAGTTCACTATGGAGAAGGAACATAATAAAAAAATTGTCTTTCCCAGATGTGTGTGTATTAGCTCCTTACATCAAGTGGCTTCATGCTTTGTCTGGAGCGACTTCCATAAAAAAAAACCCGCCCTGATAAAGGGTTCAGATCACTCATAAATCGAAAGCCAACTTTCACTGGACAATATCTCAATTTCAACTCCCACCATGCATATAACGTAAAGAAAGGAATCGTCCATTTCCTACAACATCAAGCAAATATGTAGTAACACCAATACATATAAAGAGGAGATGACAGCCTAAGAGACCCTACCCCCACCGAAACAACTATCCAGAGAGCATGGCATCAGCTCTGAGAAATCTAAATCAAACATTAAAGGACAACATCCGAAAATTCTACCACAGTCTGTCTACTATATATGAAGAAAAGCAATCAAGAAACAAGTGCGAAATAACATAAGACAACTAAGTTGGAAATTCAAATATTTATTTACATAAATACGGGAAAGAAATAAGTTCAAAATCTAATATGGGAAAAGGGATTTAAAGAATATATCTAACCGACGAGCAAAGAATACATTCGTATAAATAATATCAGTTTATGAGAGAAAGAGGGGGTTCAACTTACAGTATACCGGTGGGCAATTCAGAGCGTAATCCACAGTAGAGTTAAAATTTTCAAAATGTAATAAAGTTCTTTCTGTAAGAGAAGGAATGCAAAATGAATCAGTCAATAAGCAAAGTAAATAAGAGTTCAATAAGTGTAGGGCGAGAATGGGTTAAGTTCTTAATAACAGTGCCGTCGCTGCACAATCTTCCTCCAAAGTCACAAATCAGTATATCCGGTTGACAACCGCAGGCCACAGAAGATGAATTGGAGTATCACACATTGTCGCCCAACCAACTGGAGTTAATCTTTATGAGAATTTTTTATCGGCGGGACGGGTTGACAATTTCTGAAATGATTTTGATATTTCAAATTCAGCTTTTCCATTCACAATAGAAGAGGCAAAATATCCAAATTGTTCAGGTTTTTGTTGGTTTGAAAATACGTTTTCTTTGAGGCGCTTTTACCCAATCTTCTATATCGGATAATAATGGATTTTTCCAGTGTTTCTTCTTCTTCTTCTTCTTCTTCTTCTTCTTCGAAGCCGTCTAAAAGACTGCAGGTGAGAAACTATAAAGATCGTGTCTAATTTCCCAACTTAGGAACTTATATAGATGTCTGTCACGTGACTAGAAGCGTATGTAGTTTTTGTGTAACGTACGATCTGACTACTGATACTGGTGAAAAGGTCGGATGTACTTAGAGCCAAGGTCGCTGGGTGCGTTGATCTTACGTGGTAGGGTGAAGAAATCAACAATCGAGATCGGTGACAATATAGAATTGACGGGACATGAAAGGTGTTTTTACAGGAAATAATATGTCTTTGCTCTCTTGAAATTATCCATCGCCTTTTCCTCTCACAAACTGAAACAAGAAAAAAAGTACTCCGGTGCTCTTTCGATATTATATCTGGTAAACTTGCTTGTAAAATTTGGAGTTCAAATAATGGTATGGCGTGACACCGAAAACATCTTGTGGGAGCCAAGTTTCCTACAGAAAAAGTTATGACCAAGAACTGTGTTTATGCGATTCCATGTAAGTGTAAAAAAATATACATTAAAAGTAAGGAGAGAAGAAAATCGAAAAACCGTAATACGTGGAGATATTTAAAAGTCGGGTATGGTTGACCATGGAGGGAAAAAGGAAACATCTACCCTTATGAGTATTGATTTACTCCTCTCCAGGAGTTAGGCACAAGGCCAGTTTTTATCTTACTCCCACAAGTAAGATGTGACCCAAGGTCGGGTCGGGAAAGTGGGGTTTAAAAATTGCCTGGGCAGCCCCATCGGCATTCCCCGGTAGGGGCGCCTCAGGCAGTAAGCAATAAATTTACTCCTCCCCAAAGAGGGGAGGCAAAGCCGAGGAAGGTGGACCTCCCAGAACTGCACAGGACAGATCCATTGACCGGCGTAAATCAAGACCCGAAGACCAAGACAACACTAGTATGGGGTGCAGTATCCATCGGAACAGATACTACACTTTGATCTTAGCCAAAAGGCCGTTATTTAACACCTACCCACAATAGGAATATGTGACACAAGGTCGGAAAGTGGGATTTGAAAAGCCAGCGCCCGAGAGGTGAGCGCTCTAGCCATTAAACATTGCCTGGGCAGCCCCGTCGGCATTCCCCGGTAGGGGCGCCTCAGGCAGTAAGCAATAAACTTACTCCTCCCCAAAGAGGGGAGGCGAAGCCTGGGAGGGTGGACCTCCTAGAACTGCACAGGACAGACCCACAGACCCGTGTAAATCAAGCCCCGAACGCCAAGACAACACCAGTATGGGGTGCAGTATCCATCGGAACAGATATTACACTTTGATCTTAGCCAAAAGGCCGTTATTTAACACCTACCCACAATAGGAATATGTGACACAAGGTCGGAAAGTGGGATTTGAAAAGCCAGCACACGAGAAGGTGAGCGCTCTGGCCATTAAAAATTGCCTGGGCAGCCCCGTCAGCATTTCCCGGTAGGGGCGCCTCAGGCAGTAAGCAAAAGTAACCCTAAACAAAAATGAGATTCTACCTTTGTAGGCGATTACGTGTTAACATCCTGTTTCCGAGCTATTTTAGCGTTTTAGGGCAATTAACCAAAAAAGGTTTTGCTATGGGAGATACATTCTGTGCAATCTTTTGATGGTGGTGGTGGGGCGACATTTTTAAGCGATTACGTGTGGTTTTATGATCTTACCAGTCGGACTTAGGGTAAGTTGTAAAAAAAGTTTAATGAATAGCCCGAAAAAATTAGACTGCTTCGGAAATGAGGAACATTTTCTGTTAAATTTATATACGAAACTGACCCCCACTCTAAATTCTAAAATAATTGTTTTGAAGTTTGTTTTTCGTCTTTCTGCCAAGTTTTTCAGGGTGTTCACACGTAATCGCCTACAAAAAATAGAATCCAATTTTGGAAGGGGTGATTTAGTTGACAGTGTTATTACTTACTTGTAATTCTATTTACTTGTCTCCCCACAAGGGGAGAATAAGACACAAGGTCGGTTTTTAATGTGTGGAATCCAGCTCTCCCAAAAGGGGGTACTCTGGATTGGGACACACATTTAAATTGCCTCAGTCTAGGAGGATTTCTCATTCACGAACCGAGGACAGAAAATATAAAGTGTAGTATCAGAACGGATACTACACTTTGAATTATTTATTTGCTCAAAAATCAAGGGAGGCGCGATAGCGCTCTATCCCTTAATAGACTTCAAAAACGGCTTATGCTAGAAATCTCATTTCTTTGACCAATCATAACTCAAAAACCAATAAACCAAATTAGTTAAAACTTTGCACAACATTTTTTTTGATAGGTTCTATAAGTGTGTAGAATTTCAGCATCATTAGTCAAGGCAACCCAGAGATCCAGAAAGGTCAGGCATGATTTTGTGTTATCCGTGTGTACGTACATACGTACGTATGTGCCACCCTGTATCTCATCAACTATTTGATGGATTCAGCTGATTTTTGGCAGAGATAGAGCTTCTAGGGTCTAGTTGATGGCATTTTAATTTCAGTTTACCATATACCTTAGTTTTCCAGAAAATTAAAAAAAAACTTAAAAATGACCATTGTATTGAGGCATAGCCTTTACAAAAGTAGTGACATTCCATGAAAAATGCCAGTATACTGAAATCATATGCCCTTAATAGGGTTAAGATGAAAATTCATATACACTAAATGTACAAAAGCAAGGAAATTCCCAAATTTTTACACTTTTATTGTCATTAAGGGTATGCGAGCACAACAGGGCTATGTATTTTACTGGTAGGAATTTTTCTTCAGCGCACCTCACACACTTCATCCACTCATGCATAGAGATTTATACTGTAGTGATGTGATAATGAAATTGTTTGGTTGATGTGTAGTCATACCCTTAATTACTGACAATAAAAGTGTAAAAATTTTGGAATTTCCTTGCTTTTGTACATTTAGTGTATATGAATTTTCATCTTAACCCTATTAAGAGCATATGATTTCAGTATACTAGCATTTTTCATGGAATATAACATATATTTTGACATATTAAGCACAAAGATATTGTTTTTGTTCAAATTTTGTGTACAATGGAAATCTTCGCCAATAACAGAAATTAAAAGTTTTGTTATTCAATTAAGAACAGAACATATTTCCTCCTCTTTTTAATCATAATTAAACCTAAAATGTTTAAAAGATGAATAAAATTTGTATTCGGTTGGCTTTATTTTTTTTTCTAGACTTCTTTTATAATTTTTCTCTATAATTGAGATATAATTCTTTGTTAAATAATATGCACAATATAGTTAAGTTCGTAAAACAAAATAACGTTTTTCCTAATGTTTAGTTAACTAATTCTTTTCAAGACAATATCTTTAAGTTTAAGCATTATAATCTTGCGTCTCTTCCATTTGAAAATAATGAATTAAATTCATTTACGAAGAGATGTTTGGTTATTTATAATGAAAACAAACATTTATTAATTAATCATTAATTAATGAAGTGTTCTTTTTATTCCAGAAAAATATATCGATATTTGATTTTGACTTGCCATTTCGTCTTAGTTAGCATGTTCCTTACTCTAAAAAGTATAATTTGCTCCAGTTTCTTTTCGAAAATAATTATTCCGGCTAGTAAGATTATTGCAATGGAGACCCTCTTAAATAATAACCGAAAAAGCTCAAAATGTAAAGGCAATAATTTATATTTTAACTTAAAGGTAAAAACTGAGTTATCTCCCTTACATTATCATCTCTTTATGACTTACACATAAAAACAAATTAAAGTGACATTATTTAATCTCGAGTTACGCCGGGTAGGTACAACTAATAACAAATAAATTAATCATTTTTCGGTATTAAATAACTCGCCTAAAAGTTTGATATGCCGTAAGACAAACTAACTAAACCGAACCGAACCGCGACCTTTGTAAAGAGAAGGCCATTCCATTGTGTCTTGTTTTTCTGCTGATGTCACAGTGGTTGGTGCTAAGCAGATAGGGAACGATTACACACTGTATGTAGACATATGACGGTGGTAATTTCTTTTAAGTTATTTCATCTTTGATTTAATAATTGTTTAGTATTAACAAAGGATACTGATGGTTTTGTTCATGTCGTTTTCAAGGTGG
>OY744529.1:92271776-92276776 GCA_963556195.1 Sepiola atlantica | reverse complement strand
ATCAGATATCGTGTTCCTTTCTTTTCTTTTTTTTTAAATGCAATTTTTAAAGTTTTCTAATGTCTTTTTAAAAAAGATCTCGCTTGCTACTTACTAGCATGACGTCACTTTTAAGTGAACAGGCCTTAGTTGCATTACGAACCGAGTTGAAGATGTTGTCACGTGACTGGCGTTCTTTTCTTCTCGTCTCCGATGGCGGAAATTTACCGACAACCCTTTCGCCTGTTTCGTGATGTTCTTCCATTTACTTTTTCTTCTTCTCAAGTTCTATTTGCATAGCATCAATCGGAAGGAAGGTAGCGACAATAAGAAAGCGGCGGTGGTGGTGGTGGTGGGGAGGCATGATTAGAAAGGAATTAATAATGGTTTTATTTCACCCGATTACACAGGACCCTGTTTGCACGCATGCGCAATACACACGTGACCATAGGCTTCTTCCTAATTATTGTCAACATATCAAAGACCGGAAATTGCAAGAAAGTGATACGCCACTTTCACGAATTTTTACATATATAAAGTTAGGTATATATATATATAGTACATGTATTAGTTTCTGTAGATGTAAATCCGTTGAAACTCAAGTGTTTATAAAGAGTGCTCAATAACAAGTAGAGCTGTTTATAAGTATACATTTTTATTTATACAAACATTATTGGTTACATATGTGCATACATGTTCTCTGAATCCTTGGTCTGATGAGGTTGACTTTCTGCTAAGAGTGCAACCGAAACATGTATGCACATATGTAACCAATAATGTTTGTATAAATAAAAATTTATACTTATATATATATATATATATATATATATATATATATATATATATATATATATATATATATATATAACTACCTAGCTCTACTTACGTATCAAGCACTGTTGAAGTAAATAGTAAAAACTGATGCATAAAAAAATCATATCTATGCGGGTAAATGAAATAGCGAAATGAGTCCTTTTTGACCGTGTCATGATAGATGATGAGAAATGGGTTTCCTATGATAATATTCAACGCAAAAAGGCAGTGGAGTAACAAAGCTAAATCTTCACAGAACCAAAACCTGAGATCCATGGAAGAAAGATTTTATTGTGCATCTGATTGAATACTTGTGCCATTATCAATCATGAGTTTTTAGTCCGCAACGAAACACTACATGGAAAAGAGAGAGAGAGAGAGAGAGAGAGAGAGAGAGAGAGAGAGAGAGAGAGAGAGAGAGAGAGAGAGAGTTGTCAATAGGAAAAAGGTTCTCCTCATCCATGATAACGCAAGACCACACGTTTCAAAAACGACGAAGGAAATTTTTTTTTGCAACTTGGCTAGTCTGTTCTACCTTATCCACCATATTCCCACGACCTCACACCGACTGATTTTCACCTTTTTAGCTCTTCATGGAGCGCACTTTAAGGCAGAAAATTCACTGAAGACAAACAGGTGAAAGAAGACATCCAAAGCTTTTTAAAAAATTTTTTTGTTTAAATCAAAACCGTCTTCATTTTATTCGGATGTCTTTAAAAAGTAATTGGTAAATGGGAAAAAGTGATTGAATACAATGGCGAATATACAATTGATTAAAATTGAATTAAAGATCATAAAACGAAAATTATTTAATAATTAACCGAATTTTGAATTAAAGCTACTAGGTGTAATGTGGATTATATTTAGTTTACCGTAGTTTTATTCAAAGAAGATAAAAAAAAATGAGTGGAACCCCCCCCCCCCCCCCCTCCAGAAAATTCAGATACTGCCGATTTTTGACGAAATATTTTATGAAATTCTGACAATCAATAAATATTCCCCAAATTTCAGTTTTTGGGGGAGCATTTAAAAAGTTATTTTTAGGGGCATAATATGGTTTTTAGGGGGCATAATATAGGCACAACCTCCCATTTGAACATTCACATATATTAGATTTGAATGAAATTTGATCCATACTTATTAGACGCGAATGAAGCAAGATTCCATGAATTTAAATTTCTTCTTAAAACTCCTTAAGCTTAAGCCATACATTTCATACATTTAATAGCGTATATATCTCGATTTTAATTGTAGAGAAACTCTGTTCGGTGTATGATATTTTATAAGAAACTATATATTCTGTTAGGGTTTATGAGTTTCAACATAGCCTGAAACAACGCTACAAAATGGGAGGCATTCGGTGAAGATCGAACCCATGACACCCAAAACAAAAACTTTTTTTTAACCACGGCGATACGATATACTAGACTGAGTCAACGCCATTACAATAAAAGATACAAATATTTCTGAAAAGCATATTGTTTCGATCAAATGTAATATTAAATCAAATGTAGTATACACAATATAATCATTTCTCGGTATTAATGTTAGGAATATTATTTAATTAGGTATTTATTTATATTTATATTTATTTATTTATTTATTCAGCTATTTACTTTATCTTATTTATTTTAATTAATTAATTAATTTTTTTCTCTTCGATATATAAGCGAACGTTTTCAAACAAGGACGTAAGACGCGCAGCCGTTAAAAACAAAAACAAAAACAGACGAGACGCTGAATCATCAAACGACACGTGAGACGCTAAGCCGTTAAAAAGTCAGTTGTTTTCATTTCATTGAACAGTTAGATTGAAATGCGATCCAGATAATGGGGCCTCACATCAATGAGGGGAGCCCGATACGCAAAAAAAAAAAAAAAAAAAAAAAAAGCCGTCGAGAGAAAGGCCCTGAAACGGTGCGTATTCTCTCCTGACGACCCGACATTTTCTGGAGGCTGAAATGGAGTATTCTACCAGTAAAACAGCCGGGAATATATATATATATATATATATATATATATATATATATATATATATATATATATATATATATATATATATATATATATAAGCCCACAAGGTAAGCTGTTTCTTCCAAACAACAATATCTTCTGTCAGCTCGCTTCAAAGCGAGTTTCTGCTACTGCTCCGGTAGCTAGATTCATTCTGTAGTATACACAATATAGTATTTTAATATAGTATAAAGAATATACAGAGGATCAAATATACTACATTGCATAAAATATATACTACATTGCATAAATATACTACATTGCATAACATATATACTACATTGCATAAAATATATACTACATTGCATAAATATACTACATTGCATAAAATATATACTACATTGCATAAATATACTACATTGTATAAAATATAGTAGCGCATATGTGTTAAAAGTTAATTGAATTTACAATGGTATAGACTAGCTTTATCCACCGGCGTTGCCAGGGATGCAATGCAGTTATTTATTTTTTAATGTTTGCACATTTCTAAACCTAATGCAGACAGCTCCTATCATATCCGTCAATTTAAAACGATTTTTCTGTCGTGTTGATTTTTCATTTTTAGGTAATTACAGTGAATTCATATAGACTTATTTCGCTCACAAAATTACATAAAAAACCCACCAGTAGATATTTATTCCATTTCTTCAATAAACACTCCGAAGAAGTTTCTGCTAATAAAAGAAACGAAATATTAATCTACTGATGTGATTTTGGGTTGCATATTTTTTGTTTGTCCATTAAATATATATATATATATATATATATATATATATATATATATATATATATATATATATATATATATATATATATATATAAATGTTTTGAGGTACAAAACTTATAAATACATTTAAAAAGAATACGCGGAAATCTCTCTAAGGCCCTTTCGACTATCATCTCGTCAGGAGAAAATCGATAGTTTTAATTGATAATAACGTCGAAAGAAAGAGCAAAATGGGGAAATTGAGTGTGCCAAGATTAACGATCAAGCGATTAAAATTCAATTTAATGATTTCGTTAAAAACCGATTAAAAGGCACTACGTTAGGGGATAAAAAAAAAATTGGGAAGGAGTTCAAAGTTCCCCAAAGAGATTAAGCGATCTTACAAATTCCTTCTGCCGGCACAAGGAAGGTTTTCGAATAGCAATAGAGACAGATTCCAATATTTTCAAATGTTTCTTGGAATCTGCTCTATGCAAGACCTCAAAACGGTCTATTTTATAGCCACTGGCACATCTAGGGTTTTCAACCAAATTCTGGCCAAATTCTGGCCAATAGCAGAGTCCAAAAAATTAGAGGAGGGGTAACACAAGGACCCTACCCTTCCCTGACGTATTTTTGATGGAACGTGCTGGTTTATGCGGGTCTGCAAATGCAAGGAAGTGCGCCATATATAGCCAGCATCACATTGGCATTTAAATTGGTATACAATATTACTATAATTTGTATAGGGCACACTATCCTTGCGAAAGGAAGGAAAAGCAGGTCTAGTAGCATAAACAAATCGTAACAGAGTAGAAGCAATTGCTAATGCTATCAACAATCTGTTTACCTAGTTGAATACTATTCCCCCCTATCCAAGGTAATTTTAAATAAATGGGGCATTTTACA
Source organism: Sepiola atlantica (assembly GCA_963556195.1). Taxonomy (NCBI): domain Eukaryota; kingdom Metazoa; phylum Mollusca; class Cephalopoda; order Sepiida; family Sepiolidae; genus Sepiola; species Sepiola atlantica. The sequence goes on along the minus strand of OY744529.1, from coordinate 92,272,356 downwards.
GGCCCAAATATTTTAGGGGATTTAAAATCAGCAACCTTTTTTTTTATTAATGCAATCATTGATGAGGTCCTCAGGATAACCATTATCAATGACTATATCCCTGATCCTATTAAGTTCACACTCTAATCTATTTGGAGAACAAATCACGAGGACTCTATGCACCAAAGTGTAAATTAAGCCTACCTTTCTAGACACAAAAGAAGACCAGTTTACATACAGGCCAGTAAAAGTAGGCTTCCTGTAGATGGAAGTGAGAAAGCCACCCCTTGAACGTTCAACAAGAACATCCAAGAAGGGAAGACAATTATCATTCTCACTTTCCATCGTAAACTTTAGAGCCTCATGAATAGAATTTAACTTATGAAAGAATGCCAGTGCTCTACTCTGCGAAGAAAACATCGCAAAAGTGTCATCCACATATCTAACATAAGTAGTGGGCATCTTTACAGACCTAAATAAAACGGATTCGTAATATCCGACGAAGATATCAGCTAAAGTGGGGGCCAATGGACTACCCATTGAGACCCCGTCGACCTGACTATAGATAATATTATCGAAGCTGAACTCGACTGATTTAGTA
>OY744529.1:92189276-92266776 GCA_963556195.1 Sepiola atlantica | reverse complement strand
CACAAATGGCCATGAAGGGTCAACGAGGATGAAAAGACCGAGGTGGAAGAGCACCAACTAGACCTCCACTCGAAGGGTGGGGAGAGTATTGGATAGCTGGGGAGTTTTATTGCGACTCAAATTCTAGAATAGGCCAATGGTCGTTGTCAGCGAGAAATCTACGGTAAACGGCTGTTGCGATAACGCAAAGTGATTTGCAATGGTTTCCGGAGAATGCTTGAAATCTGGGGAGACTTGTTGTCACTCAGACTCCAGGGAAGACTACTTGGTGCTGATATCGATCCTGAACCAGTTTTCGTGAGGTTCGACTCGGAAGCGTTCGGCTGTCCTACGCAAACGCCCGAGTGTTGACGAGCCGAATGGTACCAGACGACAATTTTGATACGGTGCTGCGTCCCGTGATTGTAAGTTATACTTTCAGGAAATTTTCTACAAGAAACAACAAAAAAAAACAAAAAAACAAAAACAAGCAAAATATAGCGAAGTTACTGTTATGAAATAAATATTTGTTATTTTATTTTGATACGTTGCTGCGTCTTATAATTTTTAGTTATAGTTGCAAGAAATTTTTTAAACAACAAAACAAATAAAACAAGCACAACAGAGCAAAACTACTGTTATCAAATAAATATTTTTAACCCTAAACCCTAACCCTAACCCTAACCTAAACCCTAACAACAACAAAAAAAAAACAACAAAAAAACAAGCAAAACATTATTATCATAGGACGCAGCACCGTCTCAAAATTGTCGTCTGGTACAAATCGACTCGTCAACTCTCGGGCGTTTGCGTAGGACAGCCGAGCGCTTCCGAGTCGAACCTCACGAAAACTGGATCAGGATCGATATCAGCACCGACTACTTGTTTTTATTTACATCATTAGGAAGTTAGACACAAGGTCAGGTGGGTATTGAAAAGCCAGCGCACTAGAGGAAGTGCACTTTTGCCTACATAAAAATGCTTGAGCAGCCCGGTCGGCATCCACCGGTAGGCGATTAGCAACAAACTAACCCCTTCTCAAATAGAGACGGTGAAGTCTGGGAGGGTGGACCCCCTAGAACTGCACAGAACCATACGTATGCATACCTTAGCCCGACAGGACAAAGGTCATCAGCTAACAATAACACAGACTAGGTCGGACTTATTGTCGAGGTTGTATTCTCAAGTGGTATATGAATAATAAAAAGCCAGAGTTGTTATTGCCAGTTAGCAATCGCTGATAATGACTCGTGTGAGAACACCGAGTGAGTAAGAACTACTACTACTACTACTACTACTACTACTACTACTACTACTACCACTACTAATGCAGTCATGTGTGAATGTTTAATGAAGTTTTTAATTCCGGGTGAGTAACTTTTCCCACTGACTGACAATCGGTTCGCGTGTGGTCTTCAAAATTGGTTGGCTAAATCACCGACGCCCTCGCCTCTCTTTTACCTTGTCTCTCACCCGCTCTCTCTGTCTTGCACACGCACTTGCAAAAAAGATACGTAGTCGTTTGTCTTTTCAGAATCGTGCCCTAAACCCCCCCCCCACACACACAGAGGTTAAGGCAAAGTCGAGCAATCCGCTAACATCGGCCGTTAAAAGCCAAAACTACTAGTTAATATTAACCGATACACAATAACAGAGTTGCGGAGTCGGGGCTGGAGGTTTTGAAAGGAGTCGAAGTCAGATTTTAAAAATCCGTCTGCGATTATTACTGAATATTGGAAGATTTTAAAATAAGCAGTCATAGTCGGAATCGAATATTTAGGAATCCTAGGAGTCGGAGTCGGAGTCGGAGTCGGAGTCGGAGTCCGAGTCCGAGTCCGAGTCCGAGTCCGAGTCAAAGTCGGACCTTTTACCTTCCGACTCCGCAACCCTGCTCAATAAGACGTTTACTAAGTCAATCCTAGTACGCCAAAGGGGTTGGCATACGTAGTGAGAATCCAGTCAGCGTTTTCTCAAATAAAAGACCGCTTCGTTTGAAAGTGACGTCACTATGAACAGAATAAACGAGGCCGCTGGTCATGAATGAGTGGAGACATTTTTTTTTAAAGTAAAGAATGCTTTACTAAATTACATTAAAAAGGAAGATAAAGGCACAGTATCCAGTGCTCATTTTTTTTACCCTAGACCTTTTTTCAATATTATATTTAACAGTTGTTGATCGCGTGGATACATTACCGGATGGAGGGGGGGGGGGGAGTCTAAGAGAAAAAGAATCCAAAATATAGTCATGTTTACAATTTGATGCTTTTCCGATATGTGATCTACAAAATTGTTTAAATTCTAACATGTGATTTACCCATTAACCCTAACCCTAACTAATTAACCCTAACACTAACTAATTAACCCTAACACTAACCGGTGTTAAGTTTAGGGTTAGTTAGTGTGTTAGGGTTTATGGTTAAATGACATAATTGAATATAAACAATTCAGTAGATTACATATTAGAAAAGTACCTACATTTTTTTTAAATAGGACTTTTAAAAACTCGTTTTAGTTTACCCTTAGATTATTTTTAATTTCAATAAATATTCGATTAATTAATATAATAAAGTAAAGCCGGTCTATTTCTCGAAGTTTCTTATCGATACGTCGTTTCATACAAAATCAATATTCCATTCTGAATATTCAGTTCATCGTGTAGGTTGTACCAGCATGCTCTTCAGAACAATAGCATGTAATTCGATTTAATTCTTAAAAAAAATACTTTATTTGACTAGGAATATTTTTCAGATGGACGCCACGTTTCTTATCAGCAGCAAATGTAAATCAAACTGGAATTGAGCGTGTATTTATTAAAAAAAGTTTTTACTTCAATGATTATTTAGTAACGTTAATTCGTTCGTTTTTTTTTCAACTATCAACAAAATATTTAAAAAATGGCTGACTTGTTTACGGATAAACAGAAATGTTTACTTTCGTAATTAAATTATTAAAATAAGATTTAAAATTTCGTTTTATTTTACGTTATTGCATTTTTAATTTCAATAAATATTCGATTAATAGTAAATAATAAAATAATAATTCATTGTGTAATTATCAAAGTTGACACACACACGCACACGCACACATACACACACACGCACACGCACACATACACACACACACACACACACGGGAAGTGGTCACACATTAAAAAAAAAATTAATTAGCGAATGAATAATAGAACGAAATTGGAGATCGATTTTCTTCATTTCAGATTAAACTTTTATATCAAAAACCAAAAGAATACTTGTCCCATGACGGTAAAATTAATTTCCCGAACAGAAGTTTTGCACCACTTTTATATCCCCTTATGAAGATTAAAATCAATATATAATACGTTGAACTCATTGCCAAGGCTGCAGCGAAGAAGGTGGGCTCCCTCTATCGTGCTAGTAAACTCCTCACACCTGACATTATCTTGTATCTCTATAAAGCCACCATTCGCCTATGCATGGAGTATTGTTGTCACATATGGGCTGGTGCATCATCCAATAGTCTCTCCCTCTTAGACAAGGTCCAAAAAAGAGTCACCAACTCAATAGATCCCTCATTATCCACCAAGCTCCAGTTGTTTTGCAAACACTTTAGTGGATTGTGCTCCGATGAACTTGCTGCTCTGGTGCCCCCTCGACGTAAGTACACTAGACCAACTCGACAATCGACTAAATCCCATCCATTCACAGTGGAGGTCCCCAGATGCTGGAGAGCCTTCTACTTCAATAGCTTCTTTACTCGTGCTGCCGGCCTCTGGAACTCACTCCCTGCTCCCTGTTTCCCCGACAGTACTGACATGCATAGGTTTAAAACTAATGTAAACAGACATCTCGCTACATAGCTTCCAACTTAGGATGACACCTAAAACCTACACCCTAATTCTCAGTAGCCCCTTACGTCTACAGTGGCGGCCTGTCTTGTTTGGGGGTTGAAATATGTAAAAAAAAAAAGAATAATAAAAAAAGAATAATAAAAACAAAGAATAATAAAAAAAGAATAATAATAAAAAAGAATAATAAAAAAAGAATAATAAAAAAAAGAATAATAAAAAAGAATAATAATAAAAAAAGAATAAAAAAAGAATAATAAAAAAAAGAATAATAAAAAAGAATAATAAAAAAAGAATAATAAAAAAAGAATAATAAAAAAAAGAATAATAATAATAAAAGAATAATAAAAAAAAGAATAATAAAAAATAGAATAATAAAAAATAGAATAATAAAAAAAGAATAAAAAAAAGAATAATAAAAAATAATAATAAAAAATAATAATAAAAAAAGAATAATAAAAAAAGAATAATAAAAAAAAGAATAATAAAAAAAAGAATAATAATAACAAAGAATAATAAAAAAGAATAATAATAAAAAGAATAATAAAAAAAAAGAATAATAAAAAAGAATAATAATAAAAAGAATAATAAAAAAAAAGAATAATAAAAAAAGAATAATAAAAAAGAATAATAAAAAAAGAATAATACAAAAAAAGAATAATAATAAAAAAAGAATAATAAAAAAGAATAATAAAAAAAGAATAATAAAAAAAGAATAATAAAAAAGAATAATAAAAAAAGAATAATAAAAAAAAGAATAATAAAAAAAAGAATAATGCTGCTAAACCTTATGTCGAAGAATCCTTATTCCAATTTTGATAAAAATCCATTACATGATTTTGATTCTAGAAAATGATAACAATCATTATGAATTTTGGAACACACCTGCGAGGCTTAAGGGATCAAATGTGGACAATATTTAGTTGAATTTAGTTTTATGCGAAAGGGGTAAAAACAGGGCGGAAGCGCTTTGTGAAAATACAGATACTTCCAATTTTTGTGAAATTTTAAGAATAATTATTAGACATCAATTAATAGATATCTCCTCAAATTTCAGTTTCTTTTGGAGTATTTGAAGGGTTTTAGTGGCCACAGTCTCCAATTTTAAATTCTAAGTATTTCAGATTTACATTGAATTTGATTCATAGCCATTAGACACCAATTAAGCAAGATTCCCCGAATTTCAATTTTTTCTTAAGACCCCTCTCTCTATCTATATGTTCTATAGACAATTTATAGAAGGCGGAAATATACCCGTAGAGTGAAGCAGAACTGAAAAGAAGACGAACGGTAAAAGTGAAAATAAATTTCTTAATTTTGATTAAACTTATTATTTATTTACTAAAAAGTAATAATTTTTTGTATACATCTTAGTGTCTATTCGCTCACTGTAGATATAATTGTGGAGCCGTATATCATAATACTTCGGGAGAAATTTCCCTTCTTCAGAGGTTATTATTCTGTTCAACTCGAATTTTGCATCAAACAAAAAATGGCAGCTGTCAAGTTAGAAGGTCAGGTTCGCAGTGAACACACGCTGTGGGATATATGTTTCAATAAATAATGTGTAGGCTCACTTTAAATTTCTTTATTGTTTTTTTACATTAATTTGTTTACTGTTTTATTATATTAAGATACCTTATTGTTTCATTTCCGTTTCCTTTTATTATTATCATTATTGTTTCATAGTAGTCTCACCTTTTGAATGTTTTTAGTTGGAGTTTTCTTTTTTTGAACATCAAGTCAATTCCCTTGACCGTAGACATTCAAGCTATACATTAACAATTTCGCTGTTTCTAATAGGCAAACCTTTTGCAGAATTGGAAAATAAATTGTCTCGTCAATCTGTTTAAGCTATTTATGGTGGCTTTTCGTTATGGTTACAAGCGTTCCAATTACAACGGGAACCACCTTTGCCTCTTTACATTTCCATAGTCTAACTAATTCCCATTTTAGATCTTGATATATATTTTTTTCTTCTTATTTTTCATTTATTTTATTTTATCTCAATTTTAGTCATTTGATACCCGATTTTATATAAATACTATTATATTTTATATAAATACTATTATATTTTATATAATACTTTGATTCAATGGCCGATCAATTTTAAAGCCGACATCATTAGTTTTTTACACACTTGACGTATAAAGATATCATACAAATCTCTATTTAGTCGCCGGGACTGGCCAAAGTTTGCATCAAGGTGATCCGTTTGAAATATGTAAGGTAATACATATTCAAATTTTAATTCTTCTATGAAATAATTGGTTCGTTATCAGAAGTGTATTGGTTGTATGATACGAAACTGTGAAAATTTCCTTGGCTAGTCTTTCATTCCTTCCAAAAATGCTATTATCAGAATTTAACCAGTTGCTTAATACAATATGCTTCGGAATTTTTTAGATGAGGATTGATAATTCGTAGAATTTGGTATATTCGGACTACTGTTCTCATCTTGGGTGTTTTTATCACAACGTTTGGATGTAGTACTAAGTATAATTCAGTTCTAAGAGACAGTCATCTGAAGGTTTTAGGTTCAATCGTCAGTGCGGGCGATACGAAGAATTGCGAATTACTGAAGATTTCTTCCCAGTCATGGCAGATGGAACAAAATCATGCTACCCCCGTGGATTTAATAAAGGGGTCCGTTCGAAATTCCGTCCAGATTCCCGAGTTCGACAAAGTACACCTGAAGAAGGTCGGAGGTTACATCGGCCGAAACGTTGTGATAAAAACATCAAAGATGAGAACAGTAGTCCGAATATACTACATTCTACGAATGCGAAATATGTATTTCTCGTCATTTATTTTAAGTAAATTAGCATATTTATTGCTAAGACGACATCCATTATATGGTGTTTTTACATTCATTATATGTTGTTTTTACATCCATTATATGGTATTTTTACATCCATTATATGGTGTTTTTACATCCATTATATGGTGTTTTTACATCCATTATATGTTGTTTTTACATCACTTTATATGGTGTTTTTACATCCATTATATGTTGTTTTTGAATCCATTATATGGTGTTTTTACATCCATTATATGTTGTTTTTACATCACTTCATATGGTGTTTTTACATCCATTATATGTTGTTTTTACATCCATTATATGGTGTTTTTACATCCATTATATGTTGTTTTTACATCCATTATATGTTGTTTTTACATCACTTTATATGGTGTTTTTACATCCATTATATGTTGTTTTTACATCCATTATATGTTGTTTTTACATCCATTATATGTTGTTTTTACATCCATTATATGGTGTTTTTACATCCATTATATGGTGTTTTTACATCCATTATATGTTGTTTTTACATCCATTATATGTTGTTTTTACATCCATTATATGTTGTTTTTACATCCATTATATGTTGTTTTTACATCACTTTATATGGTGTTTTTACATCCATTATATGTTGTTTTTACATCCATTATATGTTGTTTTTACATCCATTATATGTTGTTTTTACATCCATTATATGGTGTTTTTACATCCATTATATGTTGTTTTTACATCACTTTATATGGTGTTTTTACATCCATTATATGTTGTTTTTACATCCATTATATGTTGTTTTTACATCCATTATATGTTGTTTTTACATCCATTATATGTTGTTTTTACATCCATTATATGTTGTTTTTACATCCATTATATGTTGTTTTTACATCCATTATATGTTGTTTTTACATCCATTGTATGTTGTTTTTACATCCATTATATGGTGTTTTTACATCCATTATTGTCCACTATGTATATAACGTATATTTACTCATTCTGCAACGTCTGCTAAGTTAAAATTGTGTGTAATTATAAAAATTGTGAATTGATTAAAATTTAGTATTCATTAAAATGTGTGTAATCATAAAAATTCTAAACTGATTAAACATTTTGTATTGATTAAAATTGGGTATCGATTTATAATGTGGGTATTGATGAAAAATTGTGTATTGAATGAGAATTTGTGTATTGATATAAATAAGGTATTCGTTAACAAACAATTTATGTATTAAAAAATGGTGTATTCATGAAAATTTGAGCATTAATTAAATATTTGGATATAGATTAACAATGTGTATTGATTGAAAATGTGTGCATTGATTTAAATTGTGTATTGATTACAAATTTTGTATTGATTATAATTTTGGGCTAGAGATTACAAATTTAGATATTGATAAAAATGTGTGTATTGATTCAATATTTGAATATCGATTAACATTGTGTATTGATAAAAAAATTGTGTATTGATAAACATTCAGTATCAATTGGAATTTGGGTATTTATTCAAAATTGTGTATTGATTAAATATTTGTATACTGATAAACAATTTGTATTGATTATTTTTTCTTCTCTGTGTTACCCTTGGTTATCTTTTTCCCCCAACTTTCTGAAGAAAGGGGAGATTGGATATAACAGCCTGGATTATCAGTGTTTGCTCGCGACTCATAAGTAATTTTGTCCGAAATTGCCATCAAATCATAGAATGATATAACTTTTACTTTTATATATATATATATATATATATATATATATATATATATATATATATATATATATATATATATATATATATATATCCACGTGTTTTGTCGTCTAACGACTCATCAGCGTGGCTGAACCTAGCAAGATTTGAAACAGGACCCTTGAGACTGAAGCCTGACGCTCTACAACTGAGCCAATCCTCGACAATGTATGGAATAGCTTTTTTTTTTTAAATTGAGTCTTTATTTTAATTATTTTTTATATGAAATATACTAAGAATAATGTTATATATAACCAATTATATATATATATATATAAAATTACATGAACAATATTACAGTCTTACGCCAATCAATCAACGTTTCTATGCTACCACATCTCTTCAAAGACTGAATAAAAATAGACAATGAAAAGTGAGAAAATGAAAAACCGAGAAAAGTGAGAATATATATATATATATATATATATATATATATATATATATATATATATATATATATAAATATATACACACACACACACACACATATATATATATATATATATATATATATATATATTTCTTCTTTTTATTATTACATAACTTTATTCTTCGTATACAAAATAATTAAAATTAAGAATTAATTAAAAAATATATTTCTCGAAAATGACGCAATATACAAAAAAAAAAAGATTAAATATGTACGCTTTAAAACACGCGTTATTTACTATATTTTAATATGGATTGATTGAAAACTGATAGCAATTTAGCATTACCAGACAACGATTATGCAGTGAATTGGATCCTTACCAAGTGCCTCACTACGTATTGAGATGAGCTTGGACTTGGGTGCATTTTTCTTTTTTTCTTTCTTTTGCGCTGTATTTTTTTTTTAATATTCTTTTCGCTTTTGTACTTCTAGTCATTAATTCTTTCTTTCTTTCTTTCTATCTTTTTGTATGAAAAAATATTGAATTACTTTTTCTTTTTGTCGTTTCCTTTTCTTTCTTTTCCTTCTCTTGCTCTTTTGTCCTTTTCTTTTTTCTTCCTTTTTTCCTTTTCCTTTTTCTCATCATTACCCCCTCTCTCTTTGTTTTCCTTCTCCCGACCATTCAGTCAGTTTTTTATGATACCAACCTTAGCGACCCCCCCCCTCATCCCACCTCCATTGTCGATTATCGAGGAAGGGGGAAGGCGTCCCCTCTCTCAGTTCTACCTTTCTATTAACAATCACTCTGTGCGGGGCTAATCTTGTGACCAGTTTTATAAATGAGGCGGGGATCTTTTTCTTTTTCCAGACGCTGCGCTTATTGCCTCCCTAGCAGGTGAATCCACTCCCCCTCCTCATATTAAATAGGAGGGGATGGAACATATAGCAAATTAATGCTGATTGCTCCGTTAAACGTGGCTACCCTCACAGATATTGAGGGATTATAGGGATGAACCCTGACCCTGCCGACCAAATCAGTCGCCGATTCTACAAATTAAGCGTCGGACGATATCGAAATTAAAGACAAAAAAACAAAAAACAAAAAAAAAACGGAAATTCAAAAACGTCCATTCGGTTTGCGCGTTTTTAGCGAGTGACAAAACAACGCTTTTTTTTTTTTTTTACTAATGAGCCACCGCTTATCAAGGCGAAAAGGCACTCGAAGATAATGTCTAATGATAACAACCAGTTGAATGGTGAAGAATATTATGAGAGGATTGAAAATCTCTTAGAGAGTAGAAAGTTGACTTTGGGTTTACTTTCTGTAGTCTCGTCACTCTCGCTTCCCTTATTTTGTCCTTTAGTCCTCACAATCCATAAGCGATGTTTCTGACAAGAGGGAAAGAATTGCCGTTTTCTGGATCGGAATCTATCCATCTAACACTTATCGTGGGCTAGTTTTTAACCTTGAAGTAGTATTTTTTAGCCCCTTACATCAAGTGGTCTTGTGGGGTATGCTAACGCATTCTATTCCTCTTAAATATTGAAGAAAAACGAGCAAGAAAACGTCAACATTCAACACAAATGAAGGGCAAATAAAATGTCCAATATTCAAACATTTATATGAACAACAACAATTTATTTTGCATTTTTACACATAAAAATTATGTTCCATATTTGACGAAAGTCTTTTAGCGTCTTTTGGATAAATGTCTCTTTGACGGCTTGAAAGAAATAGTGTCTTTTTGTTATTTAAAGCAATGTCTCTTTAAATAAGTTTTGTATGGAGAAAAACGCACGTGTGTGAGTGTGTGCGTGTGTGCGTGTGTGCGTGTGTGCGTGTGCGCGTGTGTAATTGAAAAGAGAGAAAGAAAATGCCAAGCTTACTATGTGTGTCCAGCAGTCAGAAAAGGGGGAGAAGAAATGATTTGACGCGACAGGTAGTCGTCGCATCGTCCTGTCTGAAGAAATTCTGGAGGCAAGAGGGAGAGACGAAACGCCAATGTCGATCTGTCAAGGCTGGTCGAGTAGAAAAAGAGGACGATTTCCGTTTGCAAAGGTTTTTATAGTCCGAAGGGCAGATAACTCTGGTGTCGCTTTCCAGCGCCACCTGTTGGTGAAAAGGCGACACCTAACGGCCAACCGGTGTAGTTATGTTTTGAAAGGGAGGTCGTACTTGTCTCCCCTTAGTTATTTGGATGTCAATCCGATAAAACCCCCCTCAGATTGAAAAATATTGAAAATATTATTCAGCATGTACAGTTGTAGATGAGAAGCATTCTTTGTGGGTATGTCTGTTTTGCTGTTGAAGATTAGAAAAAGTAGTGTGCACGCTACATATTTCTGTTTTTCCATCTGTATTGAAATTGATCGCAAGTGGGTCTTCGGAATTGAGTGTTTGTAACGCATGTGGATCTGCGTGTTGTTTGCATGCAATTGTGTCTGCATCAAGTTTGAGCGCAAGTGAGTCTGCGGTCGAAAAATGTTGAGTTCAAGCGAATTTGCACTTGTTGGTGGCGTTGTTCATGTTGATTAGTCTGCGTGATGCGGAGCTGATGAACGAACGTTGAATTGTCAGTGTTGTCCGGGAATGTTTGGTGCTTGGGTCTGCGCAGTTGTTGATGAGTGAGCACAAGTGAGTCTGTGCAGTTGCTGATGAATGAGTACAAGTGAATCTGTGCAGTTGTTAATGAATGAGCACAAGTGAGTCTGTGCAGTTGTTGATGTTGTTCATGTTTGGCTGAGTTTGTAATCGTGTGTTGTCTGTTTTGTAGTTTTCTTTTCTTTTATATATATATTTCCAACACGTGGGTAGAAAGGAAAAAGAAAAGAAAAAAATGGAGTCATAATTTGTTTCACACGAGGAATGACGTTTTTGTTTTCGTTTGTTTGAATGTTAGTTTCCACGTAGAGAAAGAATGGCGGCTTCTCTTTCCCTTGTTGAAAAGAAAGAAAAAAAATTCGTATTTTCTTTCTTTTTTTTTTTGTTTGAATTTTCATTTCCACGTGGTAAGAGAAAAAAGATGGCGGCTTCCCTTTTTTTGCTTGTTGTTGAAACAGAAAATAAATTCGTATTTTCTTTTTTTGTTTGAATTTTCATTTCCACGTGGTTAGAGAAAAAGATGACGACTTCCCTTTTTTGCTTGTTGTTGAGACAGAAAATAAATTTGTATTTTCCTTTTTGTTGTTTGAATACTGGAATCTTATTAAATAAATGTTCAACGGGGTCACCAAATTGTGGGGCAGCCAAATTGTGGGGTATGCTAAAAGCCATTGCTGCTTGAATATTGAAGAAAAAACGAGCAAGAAAACGTCAACATTCAACACGAATGAAGGGCAAATAAAATATCCAATATTCAAACATTTATATGAACAACAACAATTTATTTTGCATTTTTACACATAAAAATTATGTTCCATATTTGACGAAAGTCTTTTAGCGTCTTTTGGATAAATGTCTCTTTGACGGCTTGAAAGAAATAGTGTCTTTTTGTTATTTAAAGCAATGTCTCTTTAAATAAGTTTTGTATGGAGAAAAACGCACGTGTGTGAGTGTGTGCGTGTGTGCGTGTGTGCGTGTGTAATTGAAAAGAGAGAAAGAAAATGCCAAGCTTACTATGTGTGTCCAGCAGTCAGAAAAGGGGGAGAAGAAATGATTTGACGCGACAGGTAGTCGTCGCATCGTCCTGTCTGAAGAAATTCTGGAGGCAAGAGGGAGAGACGAAACGCCAATGTCGATCTGTCAAGGCTGGTCGAGTAGAAAAAGAGGACGATTTCCGTTTGCAAAGGTTTTTATAGTTCGAAGGGCAGATAACTCTGGTGTCGCTTTCCAGCGCCACCTGTTGGTGAAAAGGCGACACCTAACGGCCAACCGGTGTAGTTATGTTTTGAAAGGGAAGTCGTACTTGTCTCCCCTTAGTTATTTGGATGTCAATCCGATAGTCTCATGCCTTGTCTGGGTCGATTTCCATTAAAAAAAAATGAAATGAACAAAATTTGATTACGGACGGTTTATGATAAGTATTTGTTGATGTTGGATTTGAAGACGACCATGTTGTAGTCTGTAGAGAAGCATCCCCGTGGTAACGTGTTCCACAGACGAGAAGTTCGTGGAAAGAAATTCAGTTCATGGAAGTTCAGCCTGCCACTAGGAACGCGGAGGAAGAAGGGAAAGTTTTTTTTCAGTTGTGGTAGTAGGACGAGTTCTTGTTGTGAATGTATTACAAGGATGAACAAGAGATTGGAGCTCAGTCGAGCACGTTTCACGGAAATGCTATTTGAAAGTCAAGCGTGACAGACCGACCGGCGGACAGAGTCTATTTGTAGAGATACTTGGACGCATCTAAAACAATAATAAAAAAAAAATGCTTATTTTAAATGGAACTTCTCATCTATAGAACACATTAACACGGGACTGCTTCCTTGCAGACTACAACATGGTCGTCTCCAAATCCAATGGCAACAAATACTTGTCATAAACATGCCCTATAAGAATTCAAACATTGTCCATTGCGGTCATCATTTTCAATTCTCTCATAATATTCTTCATCACTCAACTGACAATCCATTCATCTCATTAACCCTTATCCTTGAGTGGCCTTTTATCTTGATAAGCGGTGACTAATTAGTAAAAAAGTTATGGATAAAATATAGGGATGTGCAATGAAAATGAAAAGAATTGTTTGTTTTTAAACGAAAAAAAAAACTAGCCCTGATTGAAAAAAAATCACCCAAAATCAGAGAATTAATTTTTCAGTATTTATGTAAATGAATAAACGCGAAAGTTTTTATCACACATATATTACCAACAAAATAGATATATTACCATCAAAATGGCTATATTACTATCAAAATAGCTATATTACTATCAAAATGGCTATATTACCATCAAAATTGCTATATTACTATCAAAATAGCTATATTACCATCAAAATGGCTATATTACCACCACAATGGCTATATTACCATCAAAATGGCTATATTACCATCAAAATAGCAATATTACCATCAAAATAGCAATATTACCATCAAAATGGCTATAATACCATCAAAATAGCTATATTACCATCAAAATGGCTATATTACTATCAAAATGGCTATATTACCATCACACTGGCTATATTACTATCAAAATAGCTATATTACCATCAAAATGGCTATATTACCATCAAAATGGCTATATTACTATCAAAATAGCTATATTACTATCAAAATGGCTATATTACCATCAAAATGGCTATATTACTATCAAAATGGCTATAATACCATCAAAATGGCTATATTACTATCAAAATGGCCATATTACTATCAAAATGGCTACATCAAACATACAGATAATCTTTTTGAAATACCGTATATATAGCAGAAAGCAAAGACGCAAACACAGCTATTTGTATGCTTAATTTTATGGCTATTTCTAAAACGGTTTATGATAAGTTTATGATCGTTGAAATACCTCACCTATGGTGAATTTAATTTCTTAATTAAGGGTTTTGAAAAAAGTTATTTGTTGAGTGGGGGGTGACTCATGGTTGGGGGAGGGGTAAGAGAGCTATATAGCTTCCAAAGCTTTCCATATTTTAATACATGAGGATTTGCTCAGAATATATATTTTTAAATTGGATTTAAAAAAATGTTATTTGTTTGAGGGGAAACAGTAGAAGAGCTAAATGGCTTTCAAAACTTTTGATACATGGGGATTTGCTGAGAATATTTTTTTAAATTGGATTTAAAAAAAATATTTTTAGGGGCAAGGGGGAGGGCGTATCTGAAATAAAATTTCATTTAAAAAAAAAAATCAACAAAAGATTAAAATGTCTGACTTGTTTGTCTGAGCGATGGTGTGTGTATAAACTTACAATTTCATGGTTTATCAATTTTCGAATTAAATCGAAGTAGAATAGTGGTAATTTTGTGACCCAACGGGTCACGAATACGTCTACTTAATAAATGAATGTTAATATAAAGTATTAAAAAAGAAACTTATAGATTTTTAGTTCACTTCTATTACTTTATTCCAAGGCGATCCATATTACAGGCCTGGCAAACATGCGACTGTGGTCCACGACTGGGGGCGAACATGTGAAGACCAAAATTACTACTAAATAATAATTACAGAAAAAAGTTTTAGTAAAATATTTCTTAGTAATGTCCAGTAATTAGCAACTATACATATTATTAGGAAGCAGCTTACAATAATTGATTTATTTCCATCAAATCAAATGTAAAAAATACAAAAATATAAAAGAACTAAATTCACAAAAAATCATTTTATTCACCATGAATTAGACACCTTTTTGATATTTCAAAAACTATGAGTCAATTTGTTTATATTGACTACTTGGTTGCAGAAAATATAATGACATAATATACAATTTGTTTTTACAGAAAATGAAGAGAATGCTTATTTCTTCATGATACAGTCTTAATAATAAAATCAACTAACATTAACAAGGACATAAAACCAATAAAATATATGAAAAAAGGAGAGAAATGTAAAACGTATTTGATAACTGCTTGGAAAAGTATGCATTATCAATACTGATTATGTTGTCTTGAGAATTGTATAATCATTTTTATTTTGTAAATAATATTTTAAGATAATTTCAAAACTTTTAGTGCTGGTTCTTGAATTGCGTTAGGTGAATCAAACAAACAAATATTTTTGAAAAATATATTGGATAATATAAACCCATGCTCTATTTTCATATTGAAATGATGCATATCAGAAACTGACATAAGATTTTTACTTATGATAATTATTTTATCTGAAGGGGAGGGGAATCGATCACTCAAGGGAAATTAAATTAACGAGTTTAAATACTTTTTATGCTTCAATTGTACTATAGATACTGTTGAATTTTATTGCTCATTTCGCTTTGCATTCGTTTAAATGTTGGATAAAATTGATTTTTAGTCTCGTCTGAAATGGTACTTTTGTCCTGACATACATTTTTTTATTTATTTTTTTAACAAGTTTTTTTAAGGACCGATAACTCGTGTTTGACTATTTAATAATGGGAGATATTCGTGCTCTCTTCTGTTACTTAAATGTGAAAAAACGAAATTCTACTTTGTTAAGGCGATTATGTGTGAACACCCTGAAAAAGCTGGTGGAAAGAAGAAAAAACAAACAAACAATTATTTAAAAATATAGAGTGGGGATTGGTTTCGTATAAAAATTAACATAAAATGATCCCCTATTTCCGGGCCATTATAGTTTTTTAGAGAAGTTAACTAAAATATTTTTTACCAATAACCCTAAGTCCGAGTGGCAAGGGCGTAAAACCACACATAATCGCCTAAAAAAGTAGAACCACTACTCGCCCATCCCTAAAAACGCACAAGATTTATCTCTCATTGCAATAAAAAAAAAGTTTAACTGTCTTAAAACGCTAGAATGGTCCGGAATGGGGGATCATTTTACGTTAAATTTATGTGCGAAACTGATCCCTCACTCTAAATTCTAGATAGTAGTTTTTTCTTCTTTATGCTAAATTTTTCAAGGTGTTCACACGTAATCGCCTAAAAAAGTAGAATCTCATTTTTTGTTTTAACACAACACATAATTTTCCAAGCATATGTTTTACATTCCCCCTCCCCTTTTTACATATATTTTATTGGTTTTATGTTCTTGTCAATAGAAGTTTATTTTATTATTAAAACTGTGTATCATGGAACACAGAACCACGGGGCTGCTTCCAGACTGACTATAACATTGCCGTTTTCAAGTCCAATGTAAACAAATTCTTGCTGAGCCGGCCTCTTAAATAATCAATTTCTCTACCAGTTACAATCATCGTTACAAATCCCCTAGGTGTAGCACCTACCTGTCCAACCCAATAACCTTTATCCTCGAGTGGCCTTTGGGCCTTGATAAGAGATGACTCATTTGTAAAAAAAAGTGCTTCTTTTGTTCAGCTTATGAAGGATTAAGAATATCTTGTTCTCTCCCATATATTTCTCTAGAGTTGCGTTGTTTCTATCGAGTCCAGTTGTTCTGTTTTTTCTTTCTCCGTTTCCGTTTTGATACAACTGACTTTTATTGTTTTCAAAAGTCTTATTTTGTTTGTACTATTCAGATTTGTATCTGTATTTTCTCAGTATCCCCCTTCCTTTTACTGGTATCTTTTGTTTTAGTTCTTCATGTTTCTTGTTTACTCTTCTTTATCAGCCGTATTATCCTCTTCCATCGTTTTCCGTTTTCTTTGGACTTGTTCACAGCTTCAGCTTCTTTTAATAGTTTGTTGATTTGGGTTCAAAATTTGCTTTCTCATCTGGGTTTATTTCTTGTCAATTCTGTTGGCGAAGTTTCGTTTCTATTTTAGTCTAGTAATTACTGATTTAGCATCTTCATACATTAAGTCGTTTAAATCTGTAATATTATCTGTTGAAATATCTGTTCAGCTTTTGTGTGTTTGATTTTACTTTCTTCCATTCTTAGAGATGGGAGTTTCGTTTTGTCCTCGTTCATAATTTCTTTTTATCTGTTCTACTTCTGCTGTTTCATCTCAGTGAGTTCTGTGGTCTCGTAGTCATTGGGTTTTTGAAGTTTCGGTATTTTTGTTGTGTAGTCTTCGATCTGTGATTTTTCAAGGATGAATGTTTCCTAGTGTTTTTTCTTTTACATCACTTATCTTTTCTTTCATTTCTATTAAGTTTCAGCTCTAAGTACCAAAGATGCGTCTTGCTTGATCTACAATTCTCAGTTTCGTTGCATTGTAGTCAACAGAAATGCCAAATAGATTCTTCATGAGATTCAAGTAGCCTCTTTATGTGCGGTTTCTTTTATGATAGCATTCCATAACTAGCCTATTTTCTTTTGTGGTCCATTTCTTCCTCCTCATTGTTATTGCTTTTCTGCGTTGACCATTCTTGCTACCTCTATTTGGTCCGTGATAGTAGCGTACTGTGAATTAGTGAGATCAACATTCGCAGGTCCCCCATGTTGGTCATCGATGCAGCTTCTGCCGATCATGCTATTCTGATATTTCTTCTGAGTCCCACGGATAAATAAACAGTATACAGCAATTAAGCAAGAAATTAACTCATTAGAATTTACAGTGTCTCAAGATAAAAATTTGACGATATGTTCCCTTCTCATATGTAACTTTAATGCAAACTTGTGTCGTGAATCAGTAACAGATGTCAATTCATCCAACGTGAGTCGCTGATAACAATAATAATATAACAATTCTTTTGAGCCAAGTAATTAAAAGTAAGATTAAAACTCTTTTAAGCCAAGGAATTAAAAGTAAGATTAAAACTCTTTTGAGCCAAGAAATTACAAGTAAGATTAAAACTCTTTTGAGCCAAGGAATTAAAAGTAAGATTAAAACTCTTTTGAGCCAAGAAATTACAAGTAAGATTAAAACTCTTTTGAGCCAAGGAATTAAAAGAAAGACTAAAACTCTTTTAAGCCAAAGAATTAAAAGTAAGATTAAAACTCTTTTGATCCAAGGAATTAAAAGTAAGATTAAAACTCTTTTAGGCCAAGGAATTAAAAGTAAGATTAAAACTTTTTTGAGCCAAGGAATTAAAAGTAAGACTAAAACTCTTTTGAGCCAAGGAATTAAAAGTAAGATTAAAAATCTATTAAACCTAGGAATTAAAAGTAAGATTAAAACTCTTTTGAGCTAAGGAATTAAAAGTAAGATTAAAACTATTTTGAGCCAAGAAATTACAAATAAGATTAAAACTTTTTTGAGCCTAGGAATTAAAAGTAAGATTAAAACTCTTTTGAGCCAATGAATTAAAAGTAAGATTAAAACTCTTATGTGCGAAGGAATTACAAGTAAGATAAAAACTCTTTTGAGCCAAGGAATTAAAAGTAAGATTAAAACTCTTTTGAGCCAAGCAATTACAAGTAAGATTAAAACATTTTTGAGCCAAGGAATTAAAATTAAGATTAAAACTCTTTTGAGCCAAGGAATTACAAGTAAGATTAAAACTCTTTTGAGCCAAGGAATTACAAGTAAGATTAAAACTCTTTAGATCCAATGAATTAAAAGTAAGATTAAAACTCTTTTGAGCCAATGAATTAAAAGTAAGATTAAAACTCTTATGTGCGAAGGAATTACAAGTAAGATAAAAACTCTTTTGAGCCAAGGAATTAAAAGTAAGATTAAAACTCTTTTGAGCCAAGAAATTAAAAGTAAGATTAAAACTCTTTTGAGTCAAGGAATTAAAAGTAAGATTAAAATTCTTTTGAGCCAATGAATTAAAAGTAAGATTAAAACTCTTTTGAGCCAAGGAATTAAAAGTAAGATTAAAACTCTTTTGAGCCAAGAAATTACAAGTAAGATTAAAACTTTTTTAAGCCAAGGAATTAAAAGTAAGATTAAAACTCTTTTGAGCCAAGAAATTACAAGTAAGATTAAAACTCTTTTGAGCCAAGGAATTAAAAGTAAGATTAAAACTCTTTTGAGCCAAGAAATTAAAAGTAAGATTAAAACTCTTTTAAACCAAGGATTTAAAAGTAAGATTAAAACTCTTTTGAGCCAAGGAATTAAAAGTAAGATTAAAACTCTTTTGATCCAAGGAATTAAAAGAAAAACTAAAACTCTTTTAAGCCAAGGAATTAAAAGTAAGATTAAAACTCTTTTGAGCCAAGAAATTACAAATAAGATTAAAACGCTTTTTAGCCAAGGAATTAAAAGAAAGATTAAAGCTCTTTTGAGCCAAGGAATTGAAAATAAGATTATAACTCTTTTGAGCCAAGGAATTAAAAGTAAGATTAAAACTCTTTTGATCCAAGGAATTAAAAGTAAGATTAAAACTCTTTTGAGCCAATGAATTAAAAGTAAGATTAAAACTCTTATGTGCGAAGGAATTACAAGTAAGATAAAAACTCTTTTGAGCCAAGGAATTAAAAGTAAGATTAAAACTCTTTTGAGCCAAGAAATTAAAAGTAAGATTAAAACTCTTTTGAGCCAAGGAATTACAAGTAAGATAAAAACTCTTTTGAGCCAAGGAATTAAAAGTAAGACTAAAACTCTTTTGAGCCAAGGAATTAAAAGTAAGATTAAAACTCTTTTGAGCCAATGAATTAAAAGTAAGATTAAAACTTTTTTGAGCCTAGGAATTAAAAGTAAGATTAAAACTCTTTTGAGCCAAAGAATTAAAAGTAAGATTAAAACTCTTTTGAGCCAAGGAATTAAAAGTAAGTTTAAAACTCTTTTGAGCCAAGGAATTAAAAGTAAGATTAAAACTCTTTTGAGCCAAGAAATTACAAGTAAGATTAAAACATTTTTGAGCCAAGGAATTAAAATTAAGATTAAAACTCTTTTGAGCCAAGGAATTACAAGTAAGATTAAAACTCTTTTGAGCCAAGGAATTAAAAGTAAGATTAAAACTCTTTTGAGCCAAGGAATTAAAAGTAAGATTAAAACTCTTTTGAGCCAAGGAATTAAAAGTAAGATTAAAACTCTTTTGATCCAAGGAATTAAAATAAAGACTAAAACTCTTTTAAGCCAAGAAATTAAAAGAAAGATTAAAGATCTTTTGAGCCAAGGAATTGAAAGTAAGATTATAACTCTTTTGATCCAAGGAATTAAAAGTAAGATTACAACTCTTTTGAGCCAATGAATTAAAAGTAAGATTAAAACTCTTATGTGCGAAGGAATTACAAGTAAGATAAAAACATTTTTGAGCCAAGGAATTAAAAGTAAGATTAAAACTCTTTTGAGCCAAGAAATTAAAAGTAAGATTAAAACTCCTTTGAGCCAAGGAATTACAAGTAAGATAAAAACTTTTTTGAGCCTAGGAATTAAAAGTAAGATTAAAACTCTTTTGAGCCAAGGAATTAAAAGTAAGATTAAAACTCTTTTGAGCCAAGGAATTAAAAGTAAGATTAAAACTCTTTTGAGCCAAGGAATTAAAAGTAAGATTAAAACTCTTTTGAGCCAAGAAATTACAAGTAAGATTAAAACTTTTTTGAGCCAAGGAATTAAAAGTAAGATTAAAACTCTTTTGAGCCAAGAAATTACAAGTAAGATTAAAACTCTTTTGAGCCAAGGAATTAAAAGTAAGATTAAAACTCTTTTGAGCCAAGGAATTAAAAGTAAGATTAAAACTCTTTTGAGCCAAGGAATTAAAAGTAAGATTAAAACTCTTTTGATCAAAGGAATTAAAAGAAAGACTAAAACTCTTTTAAGCCAAGGAATTAAAAGTAAGATTAAAACTCTTTTGATCCAAGGAATTAAAAGTAAGATTAACACTTTTTTGAGCCAAGGAATTAAAAGTAAGACTAAAACTCTTTTGAGCCAATGAATTAAAAGTAAGATTAAAACTCTTATGTGCGAAGGAATTACAAGTAAGATAAAAACATTTTTGAGCCAAGGAATTAAAAGTAAGATTAAAACTCTTTTGAGCCAAGAAATTAAAAGTAAGATTAAAACTCCTTTGAGCCAAGGAATTACAAGTAAGATAAAAACTTTTTTGAGCCTAGGAATTAAAAGTAAGATTAAAACTCTTTTGAGCCAAGGAATTAAAAGTAAGATTAAAACTCTTTTGAGCCAAGGAATTAAAAGTAAGATTAAAACTCTTTTGAGCCAAGGAATTAAAAGTAAGATTAAAACTCTTTTGAGCCAAGAAATTACAAGTAAGATTAAAACTTTTTTGAGCCAAGGAATTAAAAGTAAGATTAAAACTCTTTTGAGCCAAGAAATTACAAGTAAGATTAAAACTCTTTTGAGCCAAGGAATTAAAAGTAAGATTAAAACTCTTTTGAGCCAAGGAATTAAAAGTAAGATTAAAACTCTTTTGAGCCAAGGAATTAAAAGTAAGATTAAAACTCTTTTGATCAAAGGAATTAAAAGAAAGACTAAAACTCTTTTAAGCCAAGGAATTAAAAGTAAGATTAAAACTCTTTTGATCCAAGGAATTAAAAGTAAGATTAACACTTTTTTGAGCCAAGGAATTAAAAGTAAGACTAAAACTCTTTTGAGCCAAGAAATTAAAAGTAAGATTAAAAATCTTTTAAACCAAGGAATTAAAAGTAAGATTAAAACTCTTTTGAGCTAAGGAACTAAAAGTAAGATTAAAACTCTTTTGAGCCAAGAAATTACAAATAAGATTAAAACTCTTTTTAGCCAAGGAATTAAAAGAAAGATTAAAGCTCTTTTGAGCCAAGGAATTGAAAGTAAGATTATAACTCTTTTGATCCAAGGAAGTAAAAGTAAGATTAAAACTCTTTTGAGCCAATGAATTAAAAGTAAGATTAAAACTCTTATGTGCGAAGGAATTACAAGTAAGATAAACACTCTTTTGAGCAAAGGAATTAAAAGTAAGATTAAAACTCTTTTGAGCCAAGAAATTAAAAGTAAGATTAAAACTCTTTTGAGCCAAGGAATTACAAGTAAGATAAAAACTCTTTTGAGCCAAGGAATTAAAAGTAAGACTAAAACTCTTTTGAGCCAAGGAATTAAAAGTAAGATTAAAACTCTTTTGAGCCAATGAATTAAAAGTAAGATTAAAACTTTTTTGAGCCTAGGAATTAAAAGGAAATTAGCATTTAAATCACGTTAGGAACACGATTTTATATTTATCAAAACTTACAGCCTAATTGTAAGGAACATTCCACACTATTACGTTGACCAGAGTAGTAAACAGTTGGGAGGGACCTTAGGAGAACCAGTCGCCTTGATGTCAATCAATCAATGAATTTTATTGTAAAAAAATTAGCAAAGTGTAAAAGACAGAAGGTATTATATCTATATACCGTCTGAATGTTTGTCCAAAGCCACTTTAAAAATAAATATGGTAGGCATCGACCTTCTCTGGCAATCTGTCCTGTAAGTCAGGATTGTCAGTTTGACTGAAAAAGATTCGCGATCTTGATCAGTTATTCCATGAGACTTGTCGCAAAGTTACAAATTTGAAAAAGAAAAATGTGACTTGAGTGAGGTGCATGCGCTAGTAGTGTGGTGGCGGTGGGGTTCGTTGCTCCCACTTTGGACACGTTTCCGGTTGGGAAGAGTTTGGTGTTTGTGTTGGCGATTTAATTCTTTTACGTTTCTAATTTCCGTGACCATAAACAAAACAAAACAGAAGCGACACAATTGAGGAGAAATGAAAGCAGTCGCTGACCAGACGCCGAGAAGGACAATCGAAAGTAGGAGAAAAGGAAATGGTCGCTCTTATGAAAAAAAAAAAAAATGGCGACCGTTGGATTTAGAATCAACACTGGGAGTGGAGGGTTGGGGTGGAGGTCGGTTGCACTTAAAAAAAAATGAAATAAACAAGAAAAAAAAGAAAGGAAAGAAAATGAATTGTAAAAATGAGGAAGAGGCCAAGAGATAGGAGTTTTGTTAAACATGAATAATGCGTGGAATATGAAACAGACGCTCTCACCAGTCCTCTTTTTATTTTTATATTTTTCTATCTCGGAACGCATCTATCTATCTATCTATCTATCTATCTATCTATCTATCTATCTATCTATCTATCTATCTATCTATCTCTTCCCCCCCCCCTCTCTCTCTCTCTCTCTCTCTCTCTCTCTCTCTCTATATATATATATATATATATATATATATATATATATATACAAACATATTTATCTATCTAGATCTCTAATATCTATCTATCTATCTATCTATCTATCTATCTATCTATCTATCTATCTATCTATCTATCTATCTAATATCTATCTATCTATCTATCTATCTATCTATCTATCTATCTTTGTCTATTAATATGTATATCAGTTCTAATAGCCATTATATCTAATCTGTCAAATGCGAGAGCATACTAGAGCTAGATAGAGAGCGAGAGAGAGAGAGAGAGAGAGAGAGAGGGAGAGAGAGGGAGAGAGAGGGAGAGAGAGAGGGAGAGAGAGATAGAGTGTAGTATATGATAATAATTGTTGCTATTCGAATAACGTTTTATGTTTAGTCAAACACGAACTTCTAATCCCAATTTGTCTTTGGTCTTTGCAAGTTTTCTTTTCTTTCAAATGTCGCAGGACGCATGCGCATGGATTAGGCGAGGTTCCTTCCTGGTGCCAGCGGAAGTCTCTTTCCTCTTTTGTGTACAACAACTTCCCCGAAGTGTACATAGACAGACTAGGAGAGGGGGCGCCATTGTGACCTCCGCCTCCAGGACGTGACTTTACATAGACTGATGTGTGACTTTCAATTTTATTCTACATCCATCGGTGACCCGAAGAACCGAAACCTAACAGTTCAAAATGTGATAACTGTAAAATTTCCGATATATATATATTTTTCTTTTACAAAATTACTTTCGTCTTATAGAAATGTATAGAAATCGTCTATAATAATTAAGCGCGCAATTGGCTTTTCGGTTGAATCACTGGAGCATTGCTGCAAGAATCTGTAGGGAGCTCCAAGCGAGTGTGTGCACGTCATCACTTGACGCTATAATGACTAACCTGTTAAGATATTATCAAATGAAAGAATGGCAAAGTTTATCCATACAAAATAATTATTTTTTAGCGACAACTTGTTAAGACAATGCAAAAATGAAGGGTTGGTAAAAATTGAGAGTTCAGAGTGTTTCAAGAACGTTCGAGGTGAAAGAAGAGTTGTTTTGCGTCTAAAGAGAAATTGAGTATTGATTTACTCCTCTCCAGGAGTTAGGCACAAGGCCAGTTTTTATCTTACTCCCACAAGTAAGATATGACCCAAGGTTGGGTCGGGAAAGTGGGGTTTAAAAATTGCCTGGGCAGCTCCGTCGGTATTCCCCGGTAAGGGCGCCTCAGGCAGTAAGCAATAAACTTACTCCTCCCCAAAGAGGGGAGGCGAAGCCTGGGAGGGTGGACCTCCTAGAACTGCACAGGACCGACCCATAGACCGGCGTAAATCAAGCCCCGAAGGCCAAGACAATACCAGTCTATGGGGTTCAGTATCCATCGGAACAGATACTACACTTTGATCTTAGCCAAAAGGCCAAGGAAATTGAGTAGCCATGTTTGTTTCGGCTGGCGCCGTGTGAGCGCGTATATAAATGGGTTAGTCATGGTAGATGTGCGTGTATATTAACGTGCTTGTTTTGATAGTGAGAAAGTGTGTGTATGAACTGTGCATATGAGTTCAGTTAGCAGTGTGTATATGCTGTCGCTATGTTTAGTAGTTTGTGTGTCTCTCTTGTTGCGTATGTCAAGGGCTTTCGGCATCAAATAGCATAAGCAGAATGCGTTGGGTCTAGAAGATGAATAGAAAAGAAAGATAAACCGTTGTTTGGGTTTTTCTAGTACGCGTGAATTTTCGGGCGTGAATATTTCTTGCATTGTAATTGGTTGAAAGAAACTGCTGATTTGAGGTTTTATCCAATTGAGAGTCGATACGTAAAAACAAACAACCACCCTGTCAAAATTCATATTAATTGCTTTTGCACCCCCCCCCCCAAAATACATGCACAGGAATTTGTTTAAAATAAAAATAGCTTATTTAAGGATTAACATATTGAAAAAAAATTAATGTCCTTCAAGAGATTATAGTATTTATTAATTAGAAAATAAATTCAATTCTTTTTTTAAAATAATAATATTGCATTTTTTTTCCTTTTTCCCCATTTGATTTTATGAAATTTGACCAAAATGTAGTGAATCAAGCGTAAAGGTAATGTTATATAAATGTTATATAGATGTTATATAAATGTTATATAAATGTTATATAAATGTTATATAGATGTTATATAGATGTTATATAAATGTTATATAAATGTTATATAGATGTTATATAAATGTTATATAAATGTTATATAGATGTTATATAGATGTTATATAAATGTTATATAAATGTTATATAGATGTTATATAAATGTTATATAGATGTTATATAAATGTTATATAAATGTTATATAAATGATATATAAATTTTATATAAATGTTATATAGATGTTATATAGATGTTATATAAATATTATATAAATGTTATATAAATGTTATATAAATGTTATATAAATGTTATATAGATGTTATATAAATGTTATAGATGTTATATAGATGTTATATAAATGTTATATAAATGTTATATAAAGGTAAAGAGACCGAAAAGTCATATCAATATTATAAAATGAAAATTAAAAGAGAATTTTATTTGTTAAATGATCCGTGATTTCTTAAATAAAAAAGGGGTACAAAAATATTCCCTTGATATACTTTTACGAAAAACCCCTTTTTAAAAGTAAATTCATATAACGATGAATAAGTATCGAAAGTTTTGTGAAAATCCGATTATTAATTAAGTTATCACCTTTCGCACATATTTGAAAAAATGAGATCGTCCGATTAGCAAATATGGTGATCGATGATGAAATCCGAGCCGTACAAACAAAGCAGAACATTTTGTTAATAACAAAAGTGAGTTATAGCAACACATAAACGGAGAAAGGGCAGAATCAGAGAAACCGGACTAGGTAGAAACTAAACACTTTTAGAGTAATATATGGGGAAAACGACAATAACACAACAGAAATGCCGGATGACTAAAAAGATGAAGAAAGATTTTCAGGAAATTGAAAAAGGGACAGAAACCGAAAATAGTCAAGAAGCCCTGAGGGTGACTTTAAGAAAAATGGCAAACAGGAAAGCACCTGGTCACGACGGAATACATGGATTCTGGTTCAAAAAATTCCCTACTTTATATGAAAGACGACAGAAAATCCTAATGAGTTTGTTTACTGCACACTACTGAAAAATATAGATCTGTATAAGAAATCTACGTTTTATATCATAAATATGTTAAAATTTCTACTAAAATATAGTTGTTATATATCCTTTTAAAGAAATATTTCTAGGTATTAAAATGAGCACCATGAACATGTGCAAGAAATTGGGAATAACACAAGCAACATTCTGATTTTGCTTGTGCTATCCGAAATAACTATAGACCGATAACTTGCTTACCAACCATGTAGAAAAATCTTAACGGCACAACTTAGCAAAGCGACTACCACTCTCTTAACAAGTACAGAAAGAATACCAGAAATCAAAAAGAGAGACCAATGACCTGCACCCACTAAAATATATTAAAGGAAACAAAAAGTCAGAACATAACTCGACTACAAGAAGGCATAGGACACAATTCATCAAACATGAAAAATTGAATGTTTAAAGATGTTTTAAGTACCAGACAAAATTATCAACTTTTCGGAAAAAAGCAGTGGAAAAGTAGAGACTGGAACTGACAACTGGAGGACAGCACCTGGAAAAGATAGGAATACATAGAAGCTTTTTCAAGAGAGACTCCCTGTCGCCACTACTTTTTTGTTATCATAGTTATGATGTCATTTACCAACATAATAAGGAAATTTAATGCAGGTTACAAATTTACGGATACAAAGAAAAAATCCTGTATATGGATGATCTGAAATTAGTGACAAAAAACTAAAAAGTAGGCTGAAACACTAATAAGCACAGCCAGAATGTTTAGCCATGATATAGGATGGAAAAAATAGCACCACTTTTGATAGAGAAGGGAAAACTTGAATCAACAGAAGGCATAGAATTACCCAATTGAGAGGTGATTAGACACTTGGTGAACGCATAACTATAAATACCCGGTCATTCTGGAGCGGATGTCATAAAACCAACAAAGATGAAAGATGATTAAAAGAGAATACGTGAGAAAGAACAACAATTGGCTGATTTATTTCCCGCTTCTTTAGTCTCAGCTCGTTTGATTTGTTGGTCTAGTGGTCTTCATCAATTCGATGTTCATGTACTTCGCTGTAATACGTCTTTCTATTCCAGCAGCTTCTTTCCAAGAGCTGCAGGTGTGTGGAACTCTCTTCCTGATGCCTGTTTTCCTCCTGCAGATAGCCTTGGTCTTTTCAAGACTATGGTCAAGAGGAATCTCCTGTCTTTGTGTTAATCATCTTTCGTTATTTTTAGCTCCTTACATCAAGTGGCTTCATGACTTGTCTTGAACGAGTTCCATAAAAAGAAAGCTCATGGGAACTGAATTATACAGTAAAACCCTAATTAATCTTTTTGCCCTTGTAAGATAATCTGGTCCCTTCATAAACTAGACAAAAGATGAACTTAGGAAGCGGGATCAAAGAATCAAAATACAAATGACTATGCATGAAAGATGATACTGCCCGACTCTATGTAAAAAGTAAAGGAGGAAAAACAGGATTGGTCAGTATTGAAAATTGCGTAGACAGTGAAATTGAAGGACAAGATAAATATATAAGAAAAAATACAGAGAGGCTGATTAACGCCGCCAAAAACAATACGGAGAGCAAATAAACGATGAATAAAAGACGAGAAAAGTAAAATGGGTAGAGAAGCAGATATATGAACTATTCATAAGATGGAACCAAAGAAATCGCACACAAGAAAATATTGGCATGGCTATGGAAAGGACATTTGAAAAGCGAAAAGAAATCGCTACTGACAGCCGCACAAAACAACACAATAAAAATAAACTACATAAAAGCCAAGATAGACAAGACCCAGAAAAACAGCAAATATAGACTGGAAAAAGGGCAGAAACGGTAAAACCACATCATAAGTAAATGCAGAAAACTAACCTAAAAATAATACAGAAAGAGGCGTGATTGGGTTGAGAAGGTAGCCAACTGGGAACTGTGCAAACTAGTGCACTTTGAACTCACAGAAAAATGATACAGGCAGAAACAGGAGTTAGTGTTGGAAAACGAAATGTACAAAATCCTCTGGGACATGGAAATACAAGCAAACAGGCTAAGTCAAGCAAGGAGATAGGACATAATAATAGTCAACAAGAAAGAACAAACATCCAAATATTATATTTCGTCGTCCCATTGAGTTCCTGATGATAATGACAGTTGGTTTTATAGGGAATTTGAGTGATACCCCCCCCCCCCGAGGATTACAGTACTCTCCCTGCCCTTCCAGTAGAGGTCGATGTCTGTGCCAGCCCTTTGATATGTTCGTATTATAAGATTTTGGAGTGCTTGTGCATTATAGCAACCAACCAAATTTCCTTCCTTATTTCTAGAAGAGTGAATCGAAAGGGGAGATAATTTGAATTTTTTCCGAAGGGGGCCACATCAATAGAGTCATCCTCAGTGGGGAGCTGTGCAGGGAGATGTCTGGTCACATTACATTTAAATTTCTGCATGTTGATACAGTCAGGGAAACAGGGAGCAGGGAGGGAATTCCAAAGGCTAACAGTTCGAGCAAAGAAGCTATTATAGTAGAAAGCCTTCCAGCATCTGGGGATCTCTACAGAGAATGGATGGGATTTAGCTGGAAATTCGGGGAGACTTCTTGTTGTTACTCTGATTCCAGGGAACACAGCATGCTTTTGCCAGTGAGCGATCACTGGTGATTATTTGTGTGATCACTCCTAGTGGATAAGAAGTAATAACCCTCAGAAACGCTCCATTCAGATTTCTCCTAGAAGTGAATGAAAAATACTGAATTATTAGTAGGCTCCCTGTAACTCAGATTCCAGAGAAAATACCGCTGATGCGAAGACAGTAATTTATTTGTAATGGAGATGGGAAGGAATGGCGAGTACTGGAAATTGGGGAGACCTGTTCGCACTCAAACTCCAATGAAAGACACAGATTTTTATTAGCGAGTTAGCGAGAAGTCCCTATTTACTTGCCCCCCCCCCATGAGGGCAAAATTAGACAAAATACTGGTTTTTAATGTGGGGGAAAATCCAGTCTCCCAATTAGAGGCACTCTGGATTGAGATAAAAATAAAAAAAATTGCCTCAGTTCCTATTTACTTGCTTCCCCACGCGGGTAGAGTTAGAGAAAAGGTCGTTTTTTTATGTGGGGAAAATCCAACTCTCCCCAAAGGGACACCCTTGGCTAAATCGACCCAGTCACCACAATACCACATTTACTCTAGGGAGGGGGGAGGCATTTCACTTAAAATATCCCCAAATACTCCACTTTGCTCCGATTCAAATTTGCGAGAAGTTACTGGGAACGGCGAATGTGTAGTAATAATAACCTTAATAATCATAACAATGTTATTTTTTTAATTGTAACATTAACCCCCCCCCCCCCTCACGTAGATGGGTGCTTCATCTATTATAAATATAAACGAGAGAGAGAGAGGGAGAGAGAGAGAGAGCGGGAGAGAGAGAGAGAGGGAGAGAGAGAGAGGGGGGGGAGAGAGAGAGAGAGAGAGAGAGATTTCAAGTAGCTTTGTGCTTCTTTCAAACGTCTTTATCATTATTCCTACTTTAACGGTTCATTAGCCAACGATCATCGAATCAGTTCAGTCCGCAATTCACTTAACACAAGTTCGTTTCTTTTCATCATAAAAAAGTTGGACCCTTTTTCGTATCCTAACAACAAAAAATCCTACTATTTAGGGATTAAAAGATAAGGGTAATCATCTCGAATCCACCCGACTTTTGACCACACCGCTCCGATGTACCCTGGCCCCCTCTCCACCCCCCCCCCTTTTGCTCGCCCCTTGAACGGACTGCAAAAGAAAAGACACCATTAAATGGCCTTATTATTTACAGCCGGGACCTGAGGTGGAAAGGCAGGGGTTTATTATTTCACCCCGTTTCGGGTGTGATGGCGTTGCTGTGTGCGAATCACTTCTCCACAAAGGTGGGGACCCATTCCTCCAAATTGCACTCTCAATAGAATCCTTTGAATCGGGTACAAGCTGTGTACCCCGGGTTATAACCCAAATCCATTTCTAGCCCTGCATTCAGTTAGACGTTGTAGTCCTATCTCGGAACAGGTGCGAGAGTATATTTTACGGCGATAATCACGTTCACGCACCGGTTCTTGTTAGATCACAGAAGTTAAGCGACGTTGAGCTTTGTCAGTAACAGATGGGTAACCATTTGCGAATACCGGGTGTCATACACTGCCTCCCCCTCTCTGGTTATTGCAAGAGTTCCATGAGGTCTCAACCAACCGCTAGATATACATAATGGCTTACGAAGATAGACGGTAACTATTTTCGCGGACTCTTGTGTTACCCCACGACACTCCAATGAATCCGAAGCAGCAAACTCACTTGGAGCCGGTTCAACCCACCTCGGGTGAATACCGTCACAGATCAGATCAAATCAAATATTCTAGCAGCAGTAAAATTACACTCAAACACAAACACGTACAGAGTGATAGGAAGTGCTCGTTATTTATTACTGAAACATAATTATGATGGGGGTTTATTTAGAATTCAATATGGGCGCCAGCATTCACTACCAGCTTCTCAAATCGCTTATTAACAGCATCAACTGATTTCACAGATTTCAAAAGGTGTTCTCATGAGGGCTTGATCAGCTGGTGGCGAATGCTGGCACTCATACTGAATTCTAAATAAAACCCTATGATATACACTTCTTTTCATATTAATATCTATGTAATTATTTGTTCAAAATTGGAATAAGGATTCTAGACATAAGGTTTAGTATCATTATATCTTGATTTTAATCTTCGTAAAGGGGCCACAAATGTGGTGCAAAACTGTTCTGCTCGAAGAAATAAATTTTATCCGTCCTGGGACGGGTATTCTTCTCATATCTTATAATCATTGCGATGATGTATATGTCTGTCTATAACATGAACGACCTTACAACTTACGTCATACCCGGTGCTACCAGATCAGGCTGTCTGAAGATATCGACTTCCTGACCCCAAATGCACTGAACATTGATGTTTTATTGTTTTTATTTCTCTTTGCAAAACTCAATCATGTTCTGCAAAATCAAAACACATCAATTTCCCTCCCTCCCATCCCCTATTCCTTTTCCTCCCCTTTTCCCTTTCCCCCTCCCTCCCATCCCCTATTCCTTTTCCTCCCCTTTTTCCCTTTCCCCCTCCCTCCCATCCCCTATTCCTTTTCCTCCCCCTTTTCCCTTTCCCCCTCCCTCCCATCCCCTATTCCTTTTCCTCCCCCTTTTCCCTTTCCCCCTCCCTCCCATCCCCTATTCCTTTTCCTCCCCTTTTCCCTTCCCCCTCCCTCCCATCCCCTATTCCTTTTCCTCCCCTTTTCCCTTTCCCCCTCCCTCCCATCCCCTATTCCTTTTCCTCCCCCTTTTCCCTTTCCCCCTCCCTCCCATCCCCTATTCCTTTTCCTCCCCTTTTCCCTTCCCCCCTCCCTCCCATCCCCTATTTCTTTTTCCTCCCCTTTTTCCATTTCCCCTCTCCCTCCCATCCCCTATTCCTTTTCCTCCCCTTTTTCCCGTTCCCCCTCCCTCCCATCCCCTATTCCTTTTCCTCCCCTTTTCCCTTCCCCCCTCCCTCCCATCCCCTATTTCTTTTTCCTCCCCTTTTTCCATTTCCCCTCTCCCTCCCATCCCCTATTCCTTTTCCTCCCCTTTTTCCCGTTCCCCCTCCCTCCCATCCCCTATTCCTTTTCCTCCCCCTTTTCCCTTCCCCTCTCCCTCCCTTCCCACTTTCCTTTAACCAAGCACCATAAATAAATACGTATAAAGAACTTGAAGCATAACAACTTTTCACCATACTACACATAATGTTTAGGCATTAAATGCCCCAGAAGAGGTTGATATGCCGTAACACAAAACAAACAAAACATACGTCAGAATTCTCCTAAGGGTTTACATTTGTTAAAGATTTTTATATTTCAAAATCGTAATTTTTATCAAGAACCAATGCCCTCTCTTATTTACACCGTTGACCAATTCACTTTACTTTATTAACCAATTCAAATTACGGTACTTCTGCAGTTTACAGACCAGGCTATTTTCTTAGGTAGGATTTTAAAGTTAAATTCAATTTTTACGGTATCTTTTGTTTATTAGATTGTTAAGTGGAATTTCAGAATAGTTAACAAATCCCCCCCCCCCCTGTTAAGAATGGGTTTCTAAATAATAACGTTGTTATTTCAGCATGGTCGGTAAACTGCAGAAGTAACCAAATAACATGTACAAGATCGTTGTTCACTGTGTGATTACTGCTACGACTAATTTATTTATTGCCTCTTTAGACATATTTTAATAAATAAGTTACGAATATAAAGGACTAGCAGGAATACCGACGTATTTTGTTTATTGGTCTCATTTTGGGTGTTATTCTCACAACGTTTCGGCCGATGTAATCTCCGACCTTCTCCTGTCGAACTCGGGAGTCTGCACGGGATTTTGAATTTAACCCTTTATTTAATCCACGGGGGGTTGATTGTTCTCGTTCTGTCAGTCATGACCGGGTAAAAGTCTTAATTAATTCTTAATTATATTCTTAATGTCGCCTGTACTGAGGATTGAACCTTCAACTTAGAGTTTATTATTAACACTTTATTCGCCGCGCCACGGGTCCACACGCGATATCGAAAATATAATTAAGTATTGCTTAAGACGTCTACTCGGTCATGGCTGACGGAACGAGATCAATCTACCCCCGTGGACTAAATAAAGGATTTAGTTCAAAATTCCGTACAGATTCCCGTGTTCAACAAAACGTACCTGAAGAAGGTCGGAGATTACATTGGTCGAAATGTTGTTCGAATAACATACAAGATGAGAACAGTAGTCCGAAAAATACAAATAATATAAATTATCAAACGTAAGCGTTATATTTATTCAACCAAATTATTAGATTTTAAAACTAATATATTTGTAGGGATAATCTATTTAGTATAAATAAAAAAATATATTGGCACACAATTTGATTTTAATTCTTCAAAATATTATGGAGTAAAGAACTAAAAGTGAAACACTCGCCTCACATTTTTATTACTGATTTAAAAGAAAAAAATTTCTATTTATACTAACGAGTCACCAGGTTAAAAGCTACTCGAGGATAAGGGGTAATGAGATAGATCGATTGTCAGTTGAATGATGAAGAATATTATGAGAGGATTGAAAATGATGAATAAAATGAACAAAATGAAATTTTTTTATGATGTAGGTTCATGACAAGTCTTTGTTGCCATTAGATTTGAAAGCAGCCAGTTTGTAGCTTTCAAGGAAGCAATTTCGTGCTTACGTGTTCCATAGATAGAAGTTGTTGGAAATAAACCTTGCTCATGGAAATTCCGCTTGATATTAGGTACACGGAGGAAGAAAATAAAGTTCTTTGAAGTGGTGGTAATAAGACGAGTTCTTGTTGTGAATGTTTTACAAGGATGAACCAGAGAGTGGAGCTCAGTCGAGCAGCTACCATGGAAATAACGATAGAGTAGAGAAAGACTAACAACGTCTCTTCTGTGAGAAAATGGCTGCAGTGAATAGAAGAAATCACTCCCCCATTAAATTATGTATTCTGTTAAGGCAAGAAAGGCTGCTTTGAGCGGCACCTCCCCACATGTGGCAGCACCTCCCCACGTGTGGCAGCACCTCCCCACATGTGGCAGCACCTCCCCACATGTGGCAGCACCTCCCCACGTGTGGCACCCCCCATGTGGCAGCACCTCCCCACATGTGGCATCACCTCCCCACATGTGGCAGCACCTCCCCACATGTGGCAGCAGTACTCCATCTTAAAACGTAATTAACTCTTATATAGGTAGACGATTAGATCAGGAGTCAGGTACTTTATCAGCGGTAGAATGATCTGATTATTTTTTGTTCGCCATCTTCTGGCTGTTTACGTAAATGGCCGGAAAATGCCGAAGCGCTTAGCCAATCAGAAGGCTCGAGTAGCAGACGACAACTTTACATGTACTAAAATAAATTCTCGAAAAAAGAAAAAAGCCTGTACAGTTTTTGATCCGGACAAAAACTGAACTGTTTTTTCTTACCCTAACCTTTAACTAACCCTAAACTAACCCTAAACTAATCACAAACCACCCCTAACCTAACCATGACGTAGTCACTTTTTTGTCCTGTTCAAAAGCTGTACAGTACAAAAAAACAAACCAAACCAAACCAAACCAAAAAAACAAAAAAAACAAAAAAAAACAAAAAAAACAAAACAAACAAAAAAAAAACGAAAAAATCTATTTCATTGATTATGTTTTTTACAATCTTGTGTTTTTTATTAATAAATAAAAAACACAATTTATCGATAAAAAAAAATCAACTTTTAACTTTCCCGTCCTCCAAAAAATATTTCATTGATTTTCTTCGTAAAAAAATAAATAAATCGTCATAAAAATAAACATACGGTGAGTGTTTTTAAAATTATTATTTTTTTGTTGAAAAACGGCCTCGTTTTGACTTTGACGTCGGTTCGTTTTGATTGGGCTTTTTTTCGGCTATTTATGTATTTCTGAGTCGGCAATTGTCTGGTTCAAAAGCTGTATCAGAACCACTTTAGCAACAGATTGGATAGAGGTTTTCCATTTTAGATCTGGGGTAAAAAATGAGTTCTAGGAGCTTAACAAAAACAAGGAGTTTTCCAAAAAGAGCGCCATTTATTTCAACCGGAGCAAAACAACGACCTGAGCGTTCCTGGGTCGGAATAATATGGATTAAATACCAAATTCCTAGCTTATTAAAAATAGAAATATATCCTTGTTCAAATGTTATCAGTGTAGACCGGTTCAGTTTCGTAAATAAGTTTCACGGAAAATGCCCCCCCCCTCCCCCGAGTTGATATTTCTCAAGGATTTCTTTATGATTTGTTATTAAATCTCTGGATTATAATTCTTCTAATAACTATGAAAAGCTATCAATATTCTATATGCTTGCGTAAAAACGCTTTTAACGACCACGTGTTTGGTCTATATTTCCCGCACACGAGGTCTTCATTTTACTCGTTGTGTTATCGTTGATAACACATTCGGAAGATAAATAAATATTTTTCATTAATAATTTGTGTCGTATATTTTATAGACTCACATTTTGTCAGTCATACTCTTTTATTTAAAACATATAAAATTCTTTAGTTTATTTTTTTCTCGGAGGTTAGAATCGAAACTCGGACGCCTGTGCGAGAAGTCGGAACATCAACCACATTTCGATTTGTTATGAACAAAAATAACGGTATCAATTAAGTTACCTAGAAGAAAAAAAAAAATACATGAATTCTGCTTAATTTATTTGATATTCATTTCGTATATTTTTACGATTAAAGTCATTTCCTTTTCAATCAGTTTAAATCACGAATTTATAAAAAAAAAAAATATTTTTAATTATATTAAACCACTATTCCGTATATTAATGTAATCATGTTGCCAGTTCTCGCGTGTCGGTGTACATGTGTGTGTGTGTTTCTCGTATTTACGTGACTTAAACGTTATTATTATTTCATTTACTATTGATCGATTATTTATTGATTAAAAAAAATATGCAATAACGTAAAGTACTGAAACAAACTTAAAAAAAAAATCTCATTAAAAAATATAATTTATTTCCGAAATGAAATCCACCAGAATGCATTTCGGTTTCTTCGCAAATCAGTCAGCCATTTTAATCTTTTTTTTAATAATGAAAAAAAGAAAGAATGGATTATTTCATGACCCTTTGAAATTTCAAAGGAATTTAGAAGCATTTAAATTGCCGAATAGAAAGTCATTTAAACTAGCTTTAAAATTCGTAGTAAATCTTCATATATTAAAAAAAACATTGACACTTTTTGAAGCTTTTTACACCCGAACATGTTATCAACATTATCTTAACAAAATTAATCATACTTTTATAAAAAATTCGTTCAATAAAAAAATTTAATGATCGAACGATACCGTGATAATTAAATTTAACTTAAATTTAAATAATAAATCTTATTTATATATGTGTAAAATTATTTGATAAAACAAAAAAAATCGAAACAAAAATGAGAATAAAAAGCTTCCAAGTCTTCATTCTATTTTTACTTCCATTGCAGAAAATTGTATATTCTAAGTTTTATTCAGAAAAATGTCGATGATTTTGAAGACGAAAAGGTACGTTATATTTTTGAACTATTACTAGAAGGGTTAATTTATTTATTGACTGGACATACTAGTTAATAATAAACTTAAATCCTCTGTTTAGTAACGTTCTATAAAAGATATAATTTCTTAGAAATATATATATATATATATATATATATATATATATATATATATATATATATATATATATATATATATATATATATATATATATATATAACTTCTTTGTAATATAGCAGGAAAAATCCCAGCAGAGTGCTAGATTAATTGAGAATTAAAAATTAAAAATTAAGAGCGTAATATTTATTTATTTTGGTACAGAAAAATTAGTACAACATTCGCACCGTCGGTTTCAAGCACAAAAGAACTTAGCCATCCGGCTCTCTTCAGCTTCTGTTGTCATCTGTTTCGGAAATGTGGAGTCACGTGTCACTCTCGTTTGGACGCGTTATTTGTTTAGAGTGTTGTGTATGTTTGTTTAAATTTAGTGTAAGGAAGATTTAATAAGGTTTGAAAAAAAAGGGGAGGGTGAAAAGTAACAGTTGAGATTTAAACCGGAGGAGATTTAAAGAGATATAAAAAAATAAAAAGATATTTCTATACAAATTCCGTGAGCCAATATTTATGAGTAGCGTATATTTGGCCGTTACTGTTTTGGGGTTTAATGATGTGTCTTCTAAAGGAATTAGGGAGAGAAGATGGGTTTAAGGATTATACTTATGAAGAGATAAAAAGGTTAAAGGAACAACATTAAATTAAAATTTAAATCCTGGATTAAATGACTTTAAATCAATCACAAAGGAATTTAAATAAAGATATCATCCGGCGGTCTAAGGGCAGTAACTCTGCAGGGTTTTTGAATGATTTGTATTCGGGATTTAACATTATTAACTAAAGTATATATATATATATATATATATATATATATATATATATATATATATATATATATATATATGTCGATGGATATTAAACATATTTATCTTATATAAATAGGGATTTAGTCCGTCTGTCTGTCACGATTTTTTAAAACGTAATAAATACATTGCGGAATTAATCTAATTTCGAAATATCATAGATCTTAACTATTTTTTACTTTCGAAAATATTTCATAAATAAATTCCCCCAAAATAATGCGGATGCCATGGCCGAAAATCGAAACATAAACCCAGACATTCTACCAACTTAGCTATTTGCACTTTCTTATGAACATATCTTAAAACATTTCCTTTATGATTTACGTCATGTTTCAAAAGATGAATTCAAACATAAACGATAAAAAATAAATAAAAATAAATAAATGGGTAAACTTAAATTTAAATTATTTAAATTTAAGTTTACCCATTTATTTTTACTTCCATTGCAGAAAATTATATATTCTAAGTTTTATTCAGAAAAATGTTGATTTTAATAGTCCAAAACAATTTATTTAGCTTTAAATATGTATTGTATGTAGTTTTTTTCACAATTATATAATTATAGACAAGTAAATAGGAACCCCCCCCCTCTCGCAGACAGCGAAAAAGAAAATGTGACGCGATAGCCTAGCAAAAATATACGACCGGAGGGAGCTCCGATAAGTTGAGCCCTTTGAGAGAAATTAAATTGAAGATTCAAAGTTAGCCACGTCTCGAGGTTCTCTCACTTTAGAATCACAGTACTTATGTTTATATTTAAAATACATGATATAGTTCTCTCGCATTTCAAAGCGTGATAGTTACAACGGCCTGATAGTAAAAAATCCGGGTGTTCATAGTACTTGCATTTCGAATCATCCGACCGGCGGCACAGTTAAGTAATTTTACACTAACGAGTATAGAAAAACACGACACATATATATGTCTATAGATATTAAAAATATTTATGAAATAATAATAATAATAATAATATATATATATATATATATATATATATATATATATATATATATAAGACAAGTTCGTCTTATATTCCAATAATCATGGTTTTTATTTTCAATTTTTATTTTTTCACATTTTCAAAAACATAACATTCCTGTGAGATATATCTTTACGACTCGTTTCTCTTGGAGGTGAGCCAACCAACATTATTATATCAATATCGGAGGAGTAAGTTTATTGCTTACTGCCTGAGGCGCCCCTACCGGGAATGCCGATGGGGCTGCCCAGGCAATTTTTAAACCCCACTTTCCCGACCTGACCTTGGGTCACATCTTACTTGTGGGAGTAAGATAAAAACTGGCCTTGTGCCTAACTGCTGGAGAGGAGTAAATCAATACACTTCAAGATCATCAGAAAAATCCACAAAGAAGAAAAGTTCTTAAATTGAAAAGTCTTGAAAAAAAAACTTACACCACACTGTGGGTCATTGTGGGCAAAAACAAACAAACAAACAAAAAAAAACAAAGAAAAAAATCTTAACACGAGGAAAGAATCTCCTTAGGAGGCCATTTTGAATTTTTTCTCCAAGTCATAAAAAATACATCTCACAGGAATGTTATGTTTTTTAGAAAATGTGAAAAAATAAAAATTGATAAATAAAAACCATGATTATTGGAATAGAAAACGATCTTATTTATATATGCTCTGTTATTACAGGTTGACAATCATCGCGCTGAATCCTTTTTGAAAGGTACACTAATATAACTAAAAGGAACTGATAGTATATGATAATCCATATATTGTCATAATCCATGTATATATATATATATATATATATATATATATATATATATATATATATATATATATATATATATATATATATACTTTGTTGTTGCATTCCAATGACCATATGAAAATCAATCCAAAACCATAATTTCCATTGGTTTCATAGAAATACGGAAATAAAGAAATTGAAAGAACAAATGAAAATTATTGTTTTTGATTGATTTTCATACGGTCATTGGAATACAACAATAAGATATATATATATATATATATATATATATATATATATATATATATATATATATATATATATATATATATATATATGCTCTGAATGTTATAACACAACTTCGTTGAGTTTGTAATTGGAAATATTTCGGATACTATAGCGAGTATACACCTAAATAAACAGATATTCCTTATAAAAACACACACACACGCACGCACGCACCCCCCATATATATAATTTTATTTTTAGCTACCATATCGCAGAATGGTTCTTGGGTGTAGTGTTTAGATAACATTTTTTTAATTTTTTTATTTATTTTTTATTTTTTTTTAATAATAATAATAATAATTATTATTATTATTATTATTATTATTATTATTATTATTATTATTAGTAGTAGTAGTAGTAGTAGTAGTAGTAGTATTATTATTAGTAGTATTATTATTAGTATTATTATTATTAGTATTATTATTATTAGTATTATTATTATTAGTATTATTATTAGTATTAGTATTATTAGTAGTATTATTATTATTAGTATTATTATTATTATTAGTAGTATTATTAGTATTATTATTATTATTATTAGTAGTATTATTAGTATTATTATTATTATTAGTAGTATTATTATTATTATTATTATTAGTATTATTATTATTATTATTATTAGTATTATTATTATTATTATTAGTATTATTAGTAGTATTATTATTAGTAGTAGTATTATTATTATTATTAGTAGTATTATTATTATTATTATTATTATTATTATTATTATTAGTAGTATTATTATTATTATTGTTATTGTTATAAAGAATTTTATTTGATATGCAAATTACCATATCCACGGTAGTCTTAAGGGTAGTATATTATTATTATTATTATTTTGATTATTATTATTATTAGTTATTTATATATAAGTAACATTTTAAGCTGAATTATTTCGACACTTGATTGGGGAAATGGTAGTTTGATCTGTACCATTGGAGAGCCATGCATATAACTGTCCTGTTTTTAAATCTCCGAAACAGTTACATGGTAAACAGCTGATGATCCCCGTGTTAATATTAGATGCTTACGTTAAGGTCTCCTGTTTTTGTTTCACTGTTAGATACTTAATCCCCCTTTTTATTTTATTTACTTACTATTATATATTTTATTTATTTATGAATTTTCCAACGAATGTCAAGTCTGCACTATTTTGGATTTAGTTAGTTTCTGTGGGAATTTAAACTGCATTTTCCTTTTTTTGTCTTTTTGTTTAAAATAACTCAAAGCTTCTTTAGACTATATATATATATATATATATATATATATATATATATATATATATATATATATATATATATATATATATATATATATATATATATATATGCTCTCTGCTTATCTCAGCATTGTTTCCAGTCGTCTTGAATTGCTTGCCATTCGAATCAAGCAGTGCCGACTCAGGAGAAGTGTTGTTAGGAATTGCGCAACCCTTGCTTCACGATTACACGCGCAGCCAGCCCCTTACAAGGGTGTCCATAGTCTCTCTAGACTGAACGGAGAGGCATTGCATATATATATATATATATATATATATATATATATATATATATATATATATATATATATATAAAAGAGGGTAGTGCAGTATTAGTGCAGTTCCAACGAGAGAAAAGTATATTTTGATTTACATATCTGATGAGAGCAGATCACCGCTTGAAACGCGTTATATAAAATGATAAAATAACAAAATAATAAATAAATGTTGAAGAAAACTTTTTACAAATGTTAGTAGCCTTACTCCTTTACACACACACACACACACACACACACATATATATATATATATATATATATATATATATATATATATATATATATATATATTCGTATATGTTTATATATTTCTATGTACAGGATTAATTCCTAAACTAATTAACCGATCATTATGAATTTTGGAACATTGGTGCTAGGTGTAAGGGGTCGTAATGTGGGCTATATTTATTTTAATTCAGTTTTAGTAAAGGGTGGGTTAACATTCAGATACCTCTGATTTTTACGAAATTATAACAATAGGTATTATACATCAAATGATAAATATTCTCCAAGTTTCAATTTTTCTGGAGTATTTAAAAGGAGTTTTAGAGGGCTTAATATGGGCACAACGCTTCATTTGAAAATTCAAATATTTCAGATTTCCATTAAATTTGCTCTATAATCATAAGACAATAATAAAGCAAGATTCCCTGAATTTCAATTTCTTCTTAACCTCCCCGAAAGACTTACATTTTAGACATTTTTTGAATAGAAAATTATATAATGGATTTTGATGAAAACTGGAATAAGAATTCTAGACATAAGGTTTAATTTTCGTAAGAAACATAATATTAGGCTACCCGTGAACCTTCGGGTCACAACTACAGCCATTAGCTGTTCATTCGAAAAATTCATAAACTGTGATATATCTGTTAAGAAAGTCTTCTTGCATAAGTCGATTTAAATTCTATATTATTCATATCGATAATATACAGGTAGAGCGGCCCATTATTTTACTATCTAATTTACATACGTGTTTATGGTGTGTACGAAAACACTGTGTACATTAGCTGGAAAGAGAGTGTCACTCTTTCTCTAAATGTTCACACAGACATTAAGACAGATTAGAGAATAATTGAAACAACATAGAACGAGAGGATTGAGAGAAGCCCATAGATAGCTTAAAGATAGATGGGTCACTTAGTAAGTTAATTGCAAATTACGAATAATTAGAACAATTAAAATGGATTATTTTGAACATAACTCAATCCCAAAACTAAGGTATATTTTAGCATGTATTTGATGTTATGAAGTATATAGGAAATAGCCTTAGGGAAGCAAACGTCGACTAACTCACATTCAGTATAATAAAACATACATAACTATTTATTCATTTGTGTATCAAATAAGGGAGATAATTCAGTATATATTCAAGCGAAATAAAAACACCAGCATTAGGAACAATCAGAAAAAAGTTGTTTTATTTACAAAGTGAATTTAATTATAAAAGTTGTGAGCAACAAAATATGTTTTGTGTTTTAGTATCGAGGTCACCACTTAG
Source organism: Sepiola atlantica (assembly GCA_963556195.1). Classification (NCBI taxonomy): domain Eukaryota; kingdom Metazoa; phylum Mollusca; class Cephalopoda; order Sepiida; family Sepiolidae; genus Sepiola; species Sepiola atlantica. The sequence continues at coordinate 92,224,383 of OY744529.1, read as the reverse complement.
CAAGACCAAGAGCTACTCGAGGATAACTTCTCACACCTGACAGTATCCTATATCTCTACAAAGCCACCATCCGCTCATGCATGGGGTATTGTTGTCACATCTGGGCTGGTGCACCATCCACTAGTCTCTCCCTCTTAGACAAGGGCCAAAAAAGAGTTGCTAATCTAATAGGTCCCTCCCTATCCACCCAGCTCTAGCCTCTGTCCCATCGCTGCAATGTTGCATCCTTGTGCGTGTTTTACAAGTACTTCAATGGAATGTGCTCCGATGAACTTGTTGCTGAAGTGCCCCCTCGACGTAAATACACTCGACCAACCCGACAATCAGCTAAATCCCATCCATTCACTGTGGAGGTCCTCAGATGCCAGAGAGCCTTCTACTCCAATAGCTTTTTTCCTCGGACTGCCGGCCTTTGGAAACCCCTCACTGCTCCCTGTTTCACCGACTGTACCGACATGCATAAATTTAAAACTAATGTGAGCAGGTATTTCGCTGCACAGCTCCCAATTTAGGATGACCCCTAAAACTTTAACCCTAATTCTCAGTAGCCCCTTACGTCTATAGTGGCAACTTGCCTTGTTTGGGGTGAACTAAGTTAAAAAAGGGGTTAATGAGACGGAAATGAATGTCAGCCGAAAGATGAGGAACACTATGGGAGTACTAACATTGATCGATGGCATGCACTACGTTTGATTAATTTTGTGGTCAGGGTTCATGACAAGAATTTGTTGACATTGGATTTTAAGACGACCATGTTGTAACCAGTAGGGAAGCAGTCTCGTGGTAATGTGTTCCACAGGTAAGCCCTTGCAAAGAAACTCTGTCCATGGAAATTTCGTGTGGCGCTAGATACATGGTGGGAGAAGGAAAGTCTTTTTTCGTTGTGGTAATAAGACGAGTTCTTGCTGTGAATGTCTTACAATGAGGAACCAGAGATTGAAGCTCGGTCGAGCACCTTCTATGGAAATAACGATAGAGTAAAGAGAGACTAGCAACGTCTCTTCTGTGAGTAAGGGGCTCTAGGGAAGAGAAGCGATCACCCCACTAGATTTCGAAATCGATTTTGTAATCTGTCAAGACAGGAAAGACAGGAAAGAGTGTTCAGTGCGACGCTTTCCTAGAGTTGTAGCCGGACACACAGACAAACAGAAATTGGAAGTTTCTTTTATATAATAGCTATCTAACAATACCTTTGAGTTAACTCCCTTGGATTCGATTCATCATTTCGTTACTTCGTGTGTACGCTGTCTGTGATGCACAATTTTGGCTCGAGCAATTTATTAAAAAATCCTGTGCTATCTATATTAAGAATTTGTTACTTGCGTCATGTCTGTCTGTTGATCACTTATAGGCTCCAAAAATAATCGACAGAATTGCACCAAATTTGGCACAAGGCATCCTTGAGATGCCGGTGTGTCATATGGAACAAAATTACTACTACTACTACTACTACTACTACTACTACTACTACTACTACTACTACTTATCAAGGCCAAATGCCACTTGAGAATAAGGGTTAATGAGATGAATGGATTGTAAGTTTCATGATGAAGAATATGATGAGAGGATTGAAAACGATGAATGGAATGTATAAAATGTGATTACTTATGAGGACGGTTTATGACAAGTATTTATTGACATTGGATTTGGAGACGACCATGTTGTAGTTTGAAACGAAGCAATACCAGGGTAATGTCTTCCACAGAGGGAAAATCTTCGAAATTCAACCTGACGCTAGGCACGCAAATGAAGGATGGAAAGTTTTTTTTTCGTTGTAGTAAGAAAGCGAGTTCTAACTGTGCATGTCTTACAAGGGGGAACTATTGCGAAGAATTGCAGTAACTTCAACGTGAAGAGCCCTTGGGATACCGGGAGTGTCACAGCTGTCCGAAATTAAAGCATTATTAGGAGTGAACAAGCCGTGCGTGCGTTGTCCCCCTCTGTATGTGACTCGATGTGGCGAGTGTAAAATGCAATAAATTTGGGCAATTTGGGGCATTTTTGACCCCCTTTGACCCCCTGGGATGCTAACCAGAATTTTTCTGAGGTCAAGGATGCTCATTTTATATCCAGAACAATTGCCTCTACATTTTGGCCAAGTTTCAGAAAAATTGAATAATGGATCAAACGTTATGGGAGAAAAGGGTCATTTTTTGCCATTTTGGGGGCTTTTGACCCCCTGGGGGCGCGAACCAGATATTTTCCAAGGTCAGCGATACTTATTTTCTATTAGGAACATTTCCACATTTTGGCCAAGTTTCAGAGAAATTGAATGAATGGATGAAAAGTTATGGGGCAAAAAAATGTCATTTTTTGCCATTTCGGGGCCTTTTGACCTCCTGGTAGGCTAACCAGATTTTTTTTACAAAAATCGGAGAATGTCACTTTCTAACCTGACCAAAGTTACAACTTCATGCCAAATTTCAGAGAAATTCAATGGATGGTTGCGGAGAAAAATCCGGACGGACGGACGGACATGCCTCAAAACATAAGTCCCCCGATTTTATAAATCGGGGGACCAATAATAATTCTAATCATTTATAGAGACCAAAAATTGCATCAAATTTGGCGCGAAGAGCCATAAAGTTGTTGTGCGCAACACAATCAAAAATATTAATTAAGAAGTTTGAATAAAGGCCATACAACCTTCCACAAGAGCTAGACCAAACATCTAACAGTTATAATTGTTTACCTGTTACCCAATTTGATGCAATTTTTCGTCTCTATAAATGATTACCTTACTGCTCGATTCAGGTTTTATGTATACCCCAATTGAAGCTTTTTGTGTAACTCGGTATTTCTTAATTAAGATCTTTGTATAACTCGGTATTTGTCAATTAAGACTTTTTGTATAACTCGGTATTGGTAAATTAAACATATATAAATATATTTATAATTATGTATTGCTTAATTAAGACCTTTTATGTGACTCGATATTTTTTGACTCATACTTTTGTATAACTCAGTATTTCTTGACTCATACCTTTGTATAACTCAGTATTTCTTGACTCATACTTTTGTATAAGTCAGTATTTCTGAATTTATATTTTGTGCGAAACTCGGCACTGTTTCTATTTACCAGAATTTCCACGAGGGGTGAATTTGACACAAGGTCGAGCTTAACGTGTATTGAGGACCATTATGGAACAGCACATGGGCGATCATGTAGTGTTCAATAATGGCTACTGATCGGACTGATGAGTTCACAATGAAAAGCCATCCGTTCGAGGAGCTTCGAGCTACTAAAACCATATTTTATTTTACAAATAAGTCACCACTTATCTAGGCCAAAAGAAACGGAAGTGACGTGGGACGACGTATGTGACGGCGCGAAAAACCGAGTCTGCATGGGATAAGCGCAGCAACCTGACATGTCTGAGATGACTTAAAATCGGTTTAAACGAAACAATGCACTTCTAATGAAGGCATCTTTCCGCACATCCCACTTCTTGCCACGCTCTTGTTGTTATATAGCAAACACGAATTCAACTGAATAAACCATATTTGTCTGTTAAGAATATGTTCTTGGATTATCAACGTTTGTAGTAACTGTGTCGGCTTTTGATTGCAGATCGAGATTGTCTCCCGCCGCGCAAGATCAATACAGACACGGGAACATCAAGACCCCCGAAAGAGAGCAGGTGTGATTTTTAAATTATAATGATTTTAACTGATGGCCGCCCGAGCGCGAGCTTGAGTGTCGGAGTCTTCTTGGACGCGTTATTATACGTAACATAACGAGATGGATGGACTGTTAGTCGAATGATGAACAATGTTATAAGAGGATTGAAATTGATAAAGTTTGATTACTTATGGGGACGATTTATGACAACTAGTTGTTGACATTGGATTTGAATACGACTATATCGCAGTCTGCAGGGAAGCAGTCTCGTGATAATATGTTCCACAGACGGTAAGTTCTTGGAAAGAAACTCTGTTCATGGAAATTCCGCATGAAGCTAGACACACGGATGAAGAAGGGAAAATTCTTTTCAGTTGTGGTATTTATCGACTGAGCTTCAATCTTTGGTTTCTCCTTCTACGACATTCACAGCAAGAACTCGTCTCACTACCACAATGGAAAGTGACTTTTTTTTCTCCCTCTCCATGTGCCTAGTGCCAGGCGGAATTTCCATGGACAAAGCTTCTTTGCAAGTGCTTCCCGCCTGTGAACACATCACCGCGAGACTACTTCCCTGTGATTACAACTGGGTCGTCTTTATTATAATGTCAGCAAATTTTTTCATTACTTACCCTATAAGTAATCAAACCTTTTATCAATATTAGTACTTCTCATCTCTCAACTGACAATCATTTCCGTCTCATCAACTCTTATCCTCGAGTGGCTCTTGGCCTTGATAAGTGGTGATCCATCAGTAAAACAAACAAACAAACAAACAACCAACTCACACCGCTCGATTTGGACCATTTACCAGGCTCGCTACAGTTCTATTTAAACCTGTTTTGCCAAACAAAGCTTTCTAGGGCACTTCTGCAGATTAGGGACGGGCCGAAATTTATTTGTTTTCATTTTAGAAGAGCTCCAATAGTGTAAGGGGCCGACAACTCTTTTTTTTTCTATTAATCTCCCGCAGAGTTTTTTGAACAAATTTCTGAATTGTATCCCGTTTAAAAAACAAAAAACGAAAGAAATAAAAAAAACAAGAGAAAAATGAATGTTTTAAACTGTAAATAAAAAAATAAAAAATGTGTTAAATTAAACACGGTGAGCTGAACTGTTTGTTTTCAAATGAAAAAATATACTGTTGATGTTCACAAATTTTAATTTTTTTCGATAAATGTTCTATTAATATACTGTTGATGTTCACAAATTTTAATTTTTTTCGATAAATGTTCTATTAATATATACTGTTGATGTTCACAAATTTTAATTTTTTTCGATAAATGTTCTATTAATATATACTGTTGATGTTCACAAATTTTAATTTTTTTCGATAAATGTTCTATTAATATATACTGTTGATTTTCACAAATTTTAATTTTTTTCGATAAATGTTCTATTAATTAATTGAATTTGGATTATTTCTTTTTAAAAAAAATTCATATTTTCCATTTTCGGAGAAATTATGTACTTAAAAGTGAAACAAAAAGAGAGTTGTCGCCCCCTTACACTATTGGAGCTTTTCTAAAATGAAACCAAATAAATGTCGAATCTGCAGAAGTGCCCTTTCTAGTTATTGATTTTGGCCTTTATTGAAACTTATAGCATTTTAGTAAGCGCTCCAGTGACATGACCATGTGTCTAACCAGCTTAAACACAAATAGTACATTTGTCCACTCTTTCCCTCCACATTTACTTATGGCCGTCAGCAGAAGGAGAGAAAAAAAAAAACATTTTCACAAATTCAGTCTTGAAATTTACGCCCTTGACATCTGACCTTTTCCACCCTTCCCCCCACTGCGGGTCCCGATCACCATGGTGAAGACAAACGGCCATGATCCCACCACCATCGGCGCCGCACATAAGTCCCTGTAATGTCCGTAGAAATTGGTTGACTGATGGACGGTCACGTTCCGCTGGCCACAAAACGCAGTGAGACTCTCTTTCGGTCGAGAAGCGACGAAGGGATCAGCGACTGAGATGTTTGTATTTATTTATTTGTTGTTTGTATTTATTTATTTATTGTTTGTATTTATTTATTTATTGTTTGTATTTATTTATTTAAATAAAAAAAAAGCTATTACTTTTATTCACCCCAAATGCAACGAGAAGTTTGTTCACTACGGACCTCCAAAGCGCACTACAAAATCGATGACGTCATCATTATTTGTGTACTTTACATAAAATGCTTGAATGCGTTTTTATTCTTTGTTTTTAAATCTCCTCAAAATAAAGTTATATACATATAGGAAGTTGTTTTAAAGTAAAATAGTTTATTTAAAGATTAAATTATCGAACTGGGAAAGAAACCCATTCTTTATCTTGAGATTTTAGTACGAAATTCGATTTTTTCTACAGCGATGGGGGGGGGGCTATTATTTTACAGTACAGTACACTTTTTATTATTAAATTCACGGATAATTCACCCAAAAGTGGGAACCAATAAAAAGAAAAGGTAAATCCAATGTTTTTTTTAAAGACTCTTTCGCTTTATATAACATTAAAATTTTGATCGATCAGAATATATTTCGTTCAGATTTCATAAAATATTTTCCCTGATATATTTTACGAAAAAAGTATTTTATAGATAAATAAGTCCAATAATGAATAACTATCGAAAATTTCGTGAAAATCTGACAATTACTTGATTTTTGCTAGATTTATTAAACACACGGGTGTTAGCCCATCAAAACTGGTCACTACATAGGAACGTGTTTGGTTTCTCATTTTCATTATTTTCGTACGCTGAAAAATTAACAACAAAAAAACAAAAACAAAAACAAAAACAAAAAACTAAACAAGTGTAAAATAATGATGCAGACATGTTGAGTAATAACGCATAAGAAGTCACGGGGAGGCTAAGAGCATAACCCTGCAATAACGAAGAAACACCGAAGACTAGATAGATTGTCAATTAGGCATAAAAGAACAACGGAAATGAATCGGTGACTTTTGAACGTTGTAAAAAAAAAAACGACTCTGTCACGTTTAAAAAGAGTCAGGTGCACGAGGCCAGAAGAAGTAGGCACCCGAAGTGCAAAATCAGAAATTAAAATGAAGGAATAAGGAGCGCTTACGTAGCAGAGATCGAGTTGGGAGAATATAGATAAAAACTTGTCGTGGGTCAGCCCCGAAGAGAGGTACCCCCACCACGGCCGAACTGCCGTAAACAACTGGCGTGTGGACCACAAGCCTTTCCTAGATCCCGGGAGCAAACTGCTACAGAACATATTGTGTTTCCCTCTAGGTTGGAAAGTAAATCACTCTACCTGGTTTTCGTGAAAATAACCTACGTTGGGTAGAGTCGAAAATCAACCGCCGTCAAGGTAAAGAAAGAGGTTTCTTCGTAAGACAAGGGAAATAACAATAATGTAAAAAGACTTTTGCTAACAAAGAAATATTTAAGTATATATGTGTGTATACCCAACTTACACCAGCTGGTGGTGAAGAATAAAGAAAGTTTCTCGAGCACGTCCTTGTCTCTATCGTTGTGTTTTGTTTGATGCTACCGGGACCCCTGAAGGAACGGGTATTGCAACACAAGGCTCGAATGAAATGAAACTATTTCTTTTCAGGATTAGATGGAGAAAAATAAACTCAATTCGGTTATTCTTGATGCGAGAAAATAAAACAACTTTAAGGATAAAAAAATGTAAAAAATAAAATAAACGGAAATAAGTAATAAGAAATTTAAAGAAAAATATAAAGATAAATATTTAAAAATGGAAACATCATTTCCAACACATAAAGTTATCTTGTGAAATTTTTAAAGTTAGACATAAATAGCATTTAAGCTGACACATCAAACTTTGATTTTGACTAGCCCATTTTCATTTGTTATTGTTGTACCATGTTATCGACACTATAATGGCGTACTTCGCTACAGTTTATTAAAAAAATATGTCGTCTTACTCGGACAACTTGAAAACGGAAACATTTTTCAATTACGACCGAAAAATATAAAAATCGTCAAGGGGAATAACTCATATTTTTTTTAGAGAAGAATGCAAAAATTGTTTTCTCCCTTACAACTAATCTAATATATTAACTTATCGTGTGAGATTTAAGAAGTTGGACCTGAATGGCATTTAAGCTGACGCATCAAACTTCTGACTAACTGATTTTTATTTGTTATTGTTGTGTGATGTCATCATATTAGCACTATAAGAACGCACTACGTTACAGCTTATTTAAAAAAAAAATGCAGTTCCGTACGGACAACTGGACAAATGGAAATATTTTTCAATTGCGACCGAAAAATCGTCACAGGGAATAACCTATATTTTTTATTTGAAGAATATGAAAAAGGTTGTCCCACTTAAAACTAAAATAGTATTTCTTTTTCTAAATAAGTTTAAAAAGTACTCTTGTCGTATTTGGGATGGTGAATCTCTGTCACATTTGAGGGTTCTTGATAAGGTGCAGAAACGTATCTGTAATTTGATTGGACCCACCCTTTCTTCTTCTCTGCATCCTCTCTCTCACAGACAAGATGTTGTTAGTCTCAATCTTTACTATAAATACTATTATGGCATGTGTTCTTCAGAATTGTGTGATCTATCCCCTGCTTCCTTTTTTCCAGCTCGTTTGACTCGTTGATCTAGTGGTCTCCACCAATTCGCTGTTTTGATACCTCATTGTAATACAGCTTCCTGTTACAGTAGCTTCTTTGCAAGAACCGCAGGCTTGTGCAACTCTCTTCGTGCTGACGGTTTTCCTCCTACTTATAGCCTTGTTTTTTTTCAAGACTAAGGTCATTAGGCATCTCCTGTCTTTGCGATAACCATATTTTATTCTTGTTATCTCCTTATATCAAGTGGCTTCATGCCTTGTCTGGAGCGATTTCCATAAAAAAAACACGAGAAAACAAATAAAAATAAAAAAAACTAGCTTTACTTAACTTCATATAAAAATAAGATGAAAATAAAGATGAGAGAAAATAATGCCAAATATATTTTAATTAAGACCTGGTGGATGCGTTCATATATCATCTAAGATCAAAGTGTATCATCTGTTCGGTCACTGGAGACCATTTGTTCTAGCGATTACTTCCTCCTTTCGGAAGGAGGGGTAGGTTTATTATTTGTTACATGAGGCACCCTTGTTCGCAAGAGAATGCTGACGGGGCGATATTTAGTAAGGTATTTTAGTTCCCATTCAGAGTGCCGCTTCTTGGCAGCTTAGTTTTCCCTACATTAAAAAACAACCTTGTGTTTAAGTTTGCCCCCCGTGGGGAGACATGTGAATAGACACACCTCTTACGCTTTTTAGTACTAAATTAAAGAACTCAATTTAGGCATAGCTATACAAATAAATGTAATAAGTAAAAAACGTATAATAGTAAATAGTGTAATAGTAAATAGTGTAATAGTAAATAGTGCAATAGTACATAGTGTAATGACGTCACCTGAATTGTCTTTAGTAAGTAACAAGTCTCCATGTCAGCAATGGATCTGAAGCCAGGTAGAGAAATGTAGGTAATTCTTTTTCACAATTTCGCAAGCGGCTGGTTCTGTTTAGATGATACACGAAAAGTGTCCTCTGGCTAACAAACTTCCTAGCTGGATCCATTTATAATCAAAAAGAAATTTTAGCGAATGAAATTATATTCTGGTCAGTAACATAGAAAAAACCCCCAAAAAACAAAACAGGCTAGTCCGACACAAGTGTCGATATCTCAGACTGATTGCTATTTGGGTATTACTTTGAATTAAAAAAGAATCATGGTTTAGTGGTTCAACGGGTAAAGGCGTTGAGTAAAGACCAGGGTCTTAGCATCTTTATTTAGGAAAACCTTACATTATATTAAGCGTAACTACTAATTATAATAGTAACTCGTTCTAATTTCAAATCATTATTACGTCACGTTTTTTTTTAAGTTAACCGCTCAGCTATCTGTTCATAATGAAGAGCTCAAGTCAACCCTAAGGTCATCCCAAGTCAATCATCTCGTGCCCGGATATATTTCTATACCTAACTTCAAAAAGATTTCATTAAAAAAATCATTTTATGTTATTTCCAGAATTTGAACAAACTCATTTGTTATTTCCAGAATTCGAACAAACTCATTTGTTATTTCTAGAATTTGAACAAACTAATTTGTTATTTCCAGAATTTGAACAAACTCATTTGATATTTCCAGAATTCAAGCAAACTCATCTGTTATTTCCAGAATTCGAACAAACTCATTTGTTATTTCCAGAATTCGAACAAACCCATTTGTTATTTCCAGAATTCGAACAAACTAATTTGTTATTTCCAGAATTCGAACAAACTAATTTGTTATTTACAGAATTTGAACAAACTCATCTGTTATTTCCAGAATTCGAACAAACTCATTTGTTATTTCCAGAATTCGAACAAACTCATTTGTTATTTACCAGAATTCGAACAAACTCATCTGTTATTTCCAGAATTCGAACAAACTAATGTAAGTCAGACCGTAAGTATAAATATTTTCCAGAATACAAGGTCCACCACAAGTAATTATATATTAGTATCTGCCGTTTATTAGAACTAAAGGATAGTGCAGATTGTCTGTACTGTAAGCAGGTCGAAGAACCAATCCATTATGTTACGCTTGTGCGAGACTGGCTGGATGACAACTTGCCAGGTAGATTGGCAGGTGTGGACGGCTTGAGCGGCCATCTCGTTCAGCAAATTTGACCCCTCTCGATTTTTTCCTACGAGGCGTTTTCAAAGACAAAGTCTATTAAGCAAAGCCCGTAGCATCGTTAAACTTAAGGAATAAATCCGAGCTGACATTGATCAAGTGCCGTTGGAACTGTGCGCCAAAGTATGCCGCTCAGTCCCTTAAAGATTAGCAACATGCATTCGGCTCTATGAAGAGAACACGGATCTTTAATAACCATCATGTTTTATATTGCAAAAAAAACTTATGGGTGCCCTTTGTTAGTTTCCATTTATTATGTTGAAATAAAATTATATAGTTACTTATAGCAGGACCGGCGGCACAGTTATAAAAGTGGGGGGGGGGCTCTCCTAAAAAGTGGGGGGGCCTGGTTAAACACATGCATATATAACTTCATTATTGATGACCGTAAAGTAGGGGGGGCCAAGTAAAAAAGTGTGTGTAGGGGGGGGGCAAGCCCCTCCCCCCTGCCCCCCCCGGTGCCGCCGTCCATGTATAGTGGACTCTGTATTGTCTTGAACAATCATATTTTGAGACGCCAAGAGTCCTCTCAGCCTCATCAAGGAACAAAACGCAAGACATGTTCAATATCATGTACTCTCTAACCCATCGAAATCTAAAATTCATGTGATGGAACTTTAAAGGAGGCGTTCCAAAGGAGCTAGTATTAAAGCCATCGTCTTGAGAATATGGTTTTCCGTTTATAAAAAAAGTCCAACGATAGTGGAAATGGCGTGGCTTGCTTGTCCAGGATTCCCACGTAACTTGCGTCTTATGTTCCTTAAATCCCAAGCTGTTACAGTCTTGGAGATTCTACAATCTTATCGTGTCTTCCTTGGTGAAGGTTCCTGCTGAAATCGGCCGAACCATTCCATAATGATGTGAAAAGAGGCGCCTATAGCACTTTCCTTGGTGATAACTTTTCTTGTCGTTTAGGCCTTTTCTACGTCTAATTGTTCTTAAATGAGAGAAAAGCAGCCATTAGCATAGTTCACCCAAAATATCGAACCTGAAATATAAACAAATAAAAGGCCGTTGGACGGAATAATAAAACCATAACAACGGTGTTGCCATCCTATGTAAACCACCGGAGAATTTTTTGTATTAAAATCAATTCACAGAAAACCGAGAAACCCTAAATGTTCCGTAGCAAGCTATTAACGCGGTTCTGTGTGCGTATATGATACTGTTGACAGAATGGCCGTGTAGAAGAAAGGATTTTAGAGGAATAAAAAATGAACATTATTTCACTGATAATTAGTTTCTGGATTTAATAACCATTGATAGATTTATCAGTTATATATAAAAATAATTATCTATCTATATTGGAACTAGAAGAATACGCGCCCTGGGACGGTTAAAATTAATTCTCCGAACAGAAAAGGTTTGCACCATTTTTATGTCTCTTAAGAATATTAAAATCGATATATAATCCTACTAAACCTTATGTCTTATGTTATTCCAATTTTGATCAAAATCCATTACATGATTTTTATTCAAGAAACTATCTGAAATCTAAGGGGTCTTAAGAAGAAATTGTAATCCATGGAATCTTACTTAATTGGCGCCTAATGACTATTGATCAAAGTCAATACAAACATGATATATTTGAATTTTCAAACGGGAGGTTGTGTCAATATTATACACCCCCCGCTAAGAGCTAAGAACCTGTTATATAGTAAGAATAACAATAAGTAAATAAGAAACCCAAGACAGGAATTGAAAGGAATAGGAATTGTATTAAGAATACTTAATTACAATAAGTTGGTCGCCATTACCGGCTCTTGGCAAACATGCTAAGCGGTTCACTAAGCGGCTCTCCTTGGTAAGGGAAAAGGTGTTGACTTCATAGTGACCTGACGAATCCATCCTGTCACTATGGGTGAATCCGGATCAGTCCACAAAAGAACCCTTTAATTTACCCCAAATAAACTGAAATTTGGGAAATATTTCTTAAATTCCACAAAAATCAGAGGCATCTGAAGTTTTACGAAGAGCTTCCATACACTCTTTGCCCCTTTACATAAAACTAAATTAAACTATAAAATTATATATAACCCACATTACCTACCATTACGCCTAGCAGCGAAGTTTTAAAATTCATAATGATCTGTTAATTAGTTTAGGAGTGAACAATGTACATAGTAAATATAGACATATACACATACCTAACTTTATATAGATATTCCATGATAAATGACAGTATACTGAAATCATATGCCCTTAATAGGGTTAAGATGAATATTCATATACACTAAATGTACAAAAGCAAGGAAATTCCCAAATGTTTACACTTTTATTGTCATTAATTAAGGGTATGACTACATATCAACCAAACCATTTCATTATCACATCACTACAGTATAAATCTCTATGCATGAGTGGATGAAGTGTGTGAGGTGCGCTGAAGAAAAATTCCTACCAGTATAATACATAGTTCTGTTGTGCTCGCATATCCTTAATGACAATAAAAGTGTCAAAATTTGGGAATTTCCTTGCTTTTGTACATGTAGTGTATATGAATTTTCATCTTAACCCTATTAAGGGCATATGATTTCAGTATACTGGCATTTATCATGGAATGTCACTACTTTTGTAAATGCTATGTCTCAATACAATGGTCGTTTTTAAGGTTTTTTGGAATTTTCTGGAAAACTAAGGTATATGGTAAACTGAAATTAAAATGCCACTAACTAAAGCCTAGAATCTCTATCTCTGCCCAAAATCAGCTGAATCCATCAAATAGTTGATGAGATACAGGGTGGCACATACGTACGTACGTACACACAGATAACATGATTTCATGATTGAACTTTCTGGAGCTCTGCGTTGCCTTGACTAATGATGCTGAAATTCTACACACTTATAGAACCTATCAAATAAAAATTTTGTGCAAAGTTTTAACTAATTTGGTTTATTGGTTTTTGAGTTATGATTGATCAAAGAAATGAGATTTCCAGCATAGGCCATTTGTGTAGTCTATTAAGGGATAGAGCGCTCTCGCGCCTCCCTTGATATGGATATATTCACCTTTTTAAATAAAAGGACTTCACATCAAGACAAGATAAACTAATAAAATAAATAAACTAATAAAATAAATATAATAAACAAAATAAATAGACTAATAAAATAAATAAACTAAATAAACTAATGAAATGCATAAAATAAATAAAACAAATAAAATAAATAAACTAATAAAATAAATAAAATAAATAAAATAAATAAAATTAATAAACTAATAAAATAAATAAAGTAAATAAAATAAATAAACTAATAAAATAAATAAAACAAATAAAATAAATAAAATAAATAAAATAAATAAAATAAATAAAATAAAAATAAACTAATAAAATAAATAAAATAAATAAACAAATAAAATAAATAAACTAATAAAATAAATAAAACAAATAAAATAAATAAAATAAATAAAATAAATAAAATTAAAATAAACTAATAAAATAAATAAAATAAATAAACTAATAAACTAAATAAAAAATAAAATAAATAAAAAACTAATAAAATAGATAAAATAAATAAAACAAATAAAATAGATAAACTAATAAAATAAATAAATAAATTAATAAAATGAATAAAATAAATAAACAAATAAAAGAAATAAAATTAATAAAATAAATAAAATAAATAAAATAAATAAAATAAATAAAATAATGGCATCCGTATTTTTACGCAATTTTAACTTTATTCTTTTGTTTTGTACACCATTTTGGCTATACTCACTAACAGCACCTAACACTGGACAACGAAAGTAATTCAAATAAGTGCTATATTTTTATATTTTAACTAGTGTACATCCCCTGTCAAAAATAACGGAAAAATAATCATGCTCCGCCAGTGTTCGAACTAATATTCATATAAAATAGTAGAATTACCTCAGTATTTTAATTTTTCATATGTAAATTATTATTATCATTTCTGATGATTTAAAGAAAAACACACACACTTACCGTTGACTTTTTATTTAGAGTGGAGGTTTTCTTTCCGAATTAATTTCAGACGATGTTGGTTGTCTGGCTTGCTGTTTACTTTCCAATAAAAATCTTGTAATGCTTTTTTAAAAAAAATTAATAAGATAGGACTGAACTATTGCGAGTTGAAAACAAAACGCGAGTTATTTCTGATGACCTAAATAAATAAAAAACACTAACCATTTACATTGCTTTTAAATTTTTTTCTTCTGTTGATTATTTGGGGGGGGGGGGGGCTAGGCGTTAGACTTTCAAAAATGATGCTGATGCTACGATCATGTTAAAAACATCAAAGACGGTTAAAATGAAATTGAAAAAGAACAATCGCGGCTAACATAAATCAATAAGAAAGAAAGAAAGATCAGGTCCCAAACTGGAAAGTTAAAAAAACAAAAAGAAAAATATAACGAAGAAAGAAAAAACGTATACATCGGTATCGAAAGTAGAAAAGAAAAAACGTATACATCGGTATCGAAAGTAGAAAAGAAAAAACGTTATGGAAATAGATTTGGATCTTCCCTACCCTCATTCGTCAGGTTGACTATTGTATGACGGGGCGCATATATATTTTATTTACAAAAGAGTATGGTAGTTTTCTTGAAGAATTCTCGGTAAATAAGTATATAGGTATTTAATAAGGCTGTATGCAATGCAGAATAAGCCGAGAACGATGAAAAAGAAGATGAACAAAACCAAATACTTGAAGACATATATGCGATATTTTTATTTGAAATAATTATTTATTTTTTTTCAGTAAATATTTTATATATTGTTTAAAACAATTTTTTTTTCATTTACTGTTAATAGAATCCGAGATGGTGGAAAATATTTTGATATTTCGGATGAAATACTCCCCTTCTCAAAAAACAAAAGGCAAACAGATGTTTGCTCTTTATTATAGAGTGGAGGATTAATCTTAACCGAACATTATCTTCAGCAATAACTTAAATTCATGTACTTTTTTTTTCGAGAAATCAGTTAATTATACTTTTTGCATAAGTTCTGTTTCTTTTACTACCTAGCCCTAACCACTGGCGTAGCTAGGGGGGGGGGGGCGAGGGGGGCGGGCCGCCCCGGGCGGCACACCTGAGGGGGCGGCATTTTGAGAGGGTAAAAATAGAAAGTAGAGAAAAAAATTTTAAAAAACAAAAGTTAACAAAAAATATGAAATTTTATACTATAATTTTATATAATAATAAATTTAAATGAGAACATTTGAAAACCTGAAAATGTTATGAAATGATAAAATCATTTTTATTTACTTTTTTGTCGTTGTTGTTAAAGTCCGAATTTTCGCCAAATAACATGGATGTATCAAGGAGAGAATAGTCCGATGTAGTTTTCTTTTCTTTGTCTTCATAATGTTATTATTAAGAGGGCGAGCCCTCCGAAGAGAAAAAACGTCTTGTATCGGTGCTTTTTTAAATCCGTGTGTGTAATCGCTCGGTTTTCAGAAATTTGTTGTTGTTAATAACGTTTCAACTCTTTTAAAAATAGTTTTAATATATTTTAAACAAATGTATTTATGAATGGCAAATAAGGCTATAAATTTATTTTTTGTGAGAGAACTGTCGCAAGGCATCAAGTCGGTTGAAAATTTACAAACAGATTTTTCGCGCCTTTTTTTCGGCAAAGTTATCAATGACTCTATCAAAATTCACTTCCTCGACAAGTTCCCTCTCTATTGAGAGGATTGCCAAGTCTGTAAGTCTTGTCTGGCTCATTGCTGATCTAAGGTAGTTTTTTATGAGCTTCAGTTTTGAGAAAGAGCGCTCACAGCTAGCAACGCTAATAGCTCTGGTGAGGAAAATTCTCAGCAAGATCACAATATTAGGGACGGAATCCCCAAGTTGGTATCTTTGTATAAAGTTCAAAAGTTCAAGAGGTCCATCGATTTTGTCTTTTTCTGAAGCTTTTACAACATACTGTAACCTCTTCTTTTCAGCAAAGAATTTCTCTTTTTCTATATCTTCGTCAAATCCACCAAGCTGACAATCATAATTATCATCAAGCAGATTTGACGGTATAAGAAAAGCGTATTTATTTGCAAGATTGTGAACTTGTTGAAATCTGCAAGATATTTCTTCAGTCAATCTGTCTATGACAGACAGCATTTCCCGTCTCAACTCAGTATCAAAACTCAGCGCTGCATCAGTCAATCCTTCACCATCCATTCGTTTCTTTTTGCGAATACGACGCTCCATGCTTATCCCCATTTCAGAGCAGAGTGTTTTTGACTCGTCTATTGCAGTGTCCACTATCTTTTCTCCATTCTGAAGAAGGAAATCTTTCAACGCCGTCAGCCTGACAGAACTTTGTTGCAGATCCAGCCCTTTTTTTTGAAGATATTTCTGGGCATCATTGATTTCTGGGAGAATAGTTTTCCAAAGGTTCAGAAATAAAAGAAACGGAAACGATAGTACCGAGTTGAGAATTAAAGATGCATCTGATCTTGTGGTTGCATTTTCTCCTTCTTCTGTGAGCTGTTCCAGGGCAATGACGACTTCCACTATTGTTTTTATCACAACATCTACAGCATCTGCTCGACTACTCCATCTAGTATCCACAGTCCGTTTGATACTTAGACCGGTCAACTGAATTAAGATGTCCCAGCGATGTGTAGATGCAGAAAAGAACGAGAATAACCGGTCCAGTGTGCCAAAAAATGTAACAGAGTGAACCGCTACTGAAGCTGCATGTACACAAGCTTTCATATAAATTTTTATCGAATAGGTGCGAAAAGAAAGTTGGATATTTGGGTGTATATACACCGACATCAAAGAGGAAATAACATTAGATGCGAAAGTTTGAATTCATTAATTTTATTACTGTCCAAACGTTTGTTTTTGTAGCATACTTTTTATAACTCCTTGTAAACTTTACAATTGCTAGCTGGGGGATCGGACAAAATCACCCCGGGCAACCCCCACCATCTACTTAAAACCAAAGGAAAACAGATAAAATCTCAAATGAATAAAAAATATTAAAAATCAGTTTTCATATTTTAATTTTAATTTAATTGAATTTAGGAAAATTAGATACCGTAGAACTAATTTTCGCAAGGTATGAAAATTAAGAATAATGTTAACTTAATAATAATGGACCAGTTTTCCTACCTAGCAAAAAATTTTCCATGGACGAATTATCCATGGGCGAATTATCCATGGACGAATTTTCCGGGCACCCAAATGCCGGGGGGGGGGGGGGCGGCAAATTTTACTACCGCCCCGGGCGGCAAAAGGTCTAGCTACGCCACTGGCCCTAACCCTAACCTAACCCTAACCTAACCCTAACCCTATTGCGCCACATGTAAACGTGGAATGCATTATGAGTTTACCATTCCTGGTTCGTCTCTCTATATACTATTAAAACGTTACAGTGCTTTTGAAATAATCTATCTTTTCGTACGCAAATAGAAACATATGATTGGTTTACAAAAGGAATAGGCAGAGTACGCACTAATGAGGTAGTCATTTTTACGATGTCAATACGCGAGTTCGAATCTCATAAGTTTAAAGGATAAAAAAAACTGGATATGTGTTTTATAAATTATGAGAAATTAACATAACATAATAATATAACAAACATTACATAAATATTTTAAAAACTTAGTTTTCTTGTTTTTCTAATAATCCGCAAAAAGTAGATATAAAGTCTATTCGGCGTTAATTCAAAGCGAATTAGTTTTGCTTAACATTTAATTTCTAATGAATAATATAAGTGTTGGAAGCGTCGTTAAAATATATATTTGAAATGTTTGAGAAACCAGTTAACAGACGCGTGAATTTATATCAATAAATGAAAATTTATTTAATCATTTTTTTAATTTTTATATCTTATAAATCCAAATTTTCGGTTTAATAAACCTTTATCATGGTAAACAGACAGTGTATTCTTTTTTCTTTTTTTCTTTGTCATAGTGAAAATCTAACGGCGTGGCCGAAGATTGACGATTTCCTCCGATGTTATTGGAGAGTTTGTTTATATGTCCGGTGCTTCTAGTGAATGCTCTAGTACGCTTGAGATGAATAATATAAGTGTTACTACAGCTTTGAAACCGTCGTTAAAAGATGTATTTGAAAAGTTTGAGCTTACCAATGAAAACAATACGAAACTACAATCATCGTAGTTACTTACTCTCTCATAAAAATACGAAGTAGCGTATTTTCTACGAAATGTTTCACAAATATTTTTCTTCAAATTAACTATAAAGCGGTAGTCGTATTTCTAATCATTCATCACCAGCTATTATAATTGATCTAAATATTCCTGAATTAAAACATACATTTTCACTGACCTATATATATATATATATATATATATATATATATATATATATATATATATATATATATATATAAAGTAATCCAACAAAAGATATAAGAGTCAACTAATATCTTATAATTAGTGAAACATCCGGATAAAAACTGAAGCTCAATATACTGGATAGAGCATTAATATCATAATACAAAATGAAACAATAAAATAAGGTGCCATTCAAATTTTATTATAATTCAAAGTTCAAGCAAAGTATCTAAACGTCCTTAACTCATGAGTTTTCAAAGATAATTCTTCTCCTCAGAGGACCATTATCGCAGCGATATTACTGCAGGTAATAAAATTACACTTTGAAAATACATATAATATATATATATATATATATATATATATATATATATATATATATGGGGTAAGGTACACGATAAGTTATGAAAATAAAATGCCGTGGTAGACAAAATGTGTGAAAAAAGACAAACGGAAAACAGGTTAAAATGCACACACACGCGCATGCGCGCGCACGCGCACACACACGCACACACACACACACACACATATATATATATATATAGTATATAAACATACTTAATGTGAGCGAGCTAGTGAGCTAAGCTTAACAGAAACGTTTGTGTTTCATTCCTGAAGGAAATCATCAGGCTAAACGCTATTCAATCAAGAATGAAATGAGCGCCGATGTAAGGGTTATTTTCCTTGCTTGTAATTATTGCTCTCGGTAGAAACGCGTACCCGAATGTAAAAAGCGTCCATTTGTTCAAAATTTGTACACGCGTTTCAATCGTTTAACGGATTAGAAGTCTGTTGATTGAGGGAAACGGTTGAAAAAGATTCGTCATGGTGTAGTATTCCTACTTACTAAGTTTCAGAAAGGTATGGCGTCATACTTGCCTAGCAAAGCCATTTGTTCTTTGTCTTCTAAGGAAGTTACCATTCCCAGGCATCACCTCCTTATTTTGGAGGGAGATGAGTTTATTACCGATTCCCTGTGCGCTCTCATTTGTAATTTCTACACCCAAGCCAGATTGGCATTTTCTTGGGGGGGGGGGGATTTTCACGTTAAACTGACCTCGTTTAATACGCATCTTTCGTGGAGAAATAGGTAAATAACTACTTTTGGGGTCTTTTGGCTAGGAGCAAAGTAGAGTATCTGTTCTGATACTGCATTTAATCTTTTCTGTCATCGAGCAATGAACAAGAAATCCTGCTAGACTGACGATATTTTTAAAATGTTTGTCTTGATCCAAAGTGTCCCTTTTTGGGAGCGGTATTTTTTCCACATTAAAAACCGACGTGGCGTCTAACTCTGCCCTCGTGGGGAAGCAAATAAATAGGAACTGCTTACTTAGATCACGAAGACATTCTCCCATGGATTACCAACTTCTGATAGGTTTATTGACTGTTGTCTGAGACACTTTCGTTAGTGAAGGGAGTACCGACAGATTATTTCTGTACCCAATCCATTGCCCCCTTTTCGGGAGCTGGGTCTCCACAATAAACCAACCCTAAGCAGATCTAGAAATAAACTAGCATCGTGTCGGTGCATACAGTGAGAATCGAACTCGCTGTGTGAACAGCCGGCGCCGAAGTTTTGCTTGCTAACCAGCCCATCCGCATCAGTCGCAGATCCGAAGCGCACGTGTTTGTACCGGAAGGCGGAGGGGAAAAATTTATAAAAGTCGTAAAATCAAGTATGAAAGGTTAGGGGTCAAGTCAGATTGAGTTATCAGTGGAGCCCCACCCGCTCGAAAGGGTCCACCGGTCGCCGTCATTGAGAGTAAAAAACAGGACATGATGACTGAATCGAAAGGGACCAGAAGGAATGATATTTTTATGGCCCCTTATGATTGTCTCTAGCTTCCTTTGGGACCCTCGTTGGCAACCAGCTTCTCCTTCCCAGTGTTGTATGTTGTGTTGATGGTCAGCCAACGCCTGATCTACCCTGCAAACAGCCAATTCTACCCTGGTTACCGCTCGGACAAAATCTACCCCGGGTAGAGAGATGTTGATGATGACGAAGACTTCCTTACTTTATTTCGTTTACACATTAGTGAGCTGGATGATTGATGTGCACGGATTATATTTGCATAAATATATACACAAGTGCATTATGGGAATGAATAAAAATGAAAGATGGCAAAGAGAGAGAGAGAGAGTGAGAGAGAGAGAGAGAGAGAGAGAGGGAGGGGGAGAGGGGGGATAGGGAGACGGGAAGGAGAAAATGGGGCAATTTTTATGAAATACTGCCAATAAAAATGAAAATGCAATTAGTTTAATATATAGTAAATTGTGAAGGGACAAATCTCGTGAGAAGCAGAGAAATAAAAACGAGGGAAGGAAAAGGGAGACGAGAGAAAGAAGAAGAAAAAAAGAGGGCGCAGGGAAGAAAGAAAGACAAAACGAAAAGAAAGAGAAAGGAAAAAGAAAGAGAATAACAGAAAGAAAGCGAAAGGAAAAAGAAAGAGAAAGAAAAAAAGAAAGAGAAAAGAAAAGAGAAAGAGAAAGAGAAAAAAAGGGAAAGGAAAAAAAGAAGAGGGACAAAGAAATTTAGCGGAGAATGGAATCAAATGAATATTTGATACAATTGGAGATTCCCCTCTTTCCTTTGCTAAACTTTCATATCCCAAGATGAACTTTAATGTTGACGACATTAAGAAAATACAAAACTATGAAAAGAAATAAACTCTTGTCTGTTTTTCCTCTTTCGCCATAAAAGAAATATGACATATCGGAAGTTAATCACTTGACCAGTACGACGAGACGTTTTCTGTGTTGTTCGCCATTATCTTAATGGCCGACTCATATTCGCCATTTACGGCCCACGTCGCTCTGCACCGAGACTCACAGGTGAAAGTGGCCATTTAGAGAAAAAAACTGAATTATGGACTCCATTCGCACTTTTCATGGTTGTCATGTCAGCCTTTTGCCTAATAACGCGTTAGTGTCTTACAATTCGAAGGAAATTGAAATTTTATTTATAAACCCGGCGAATAGATACTAAAAAAAT
Organism: Sepiola atlantica; assembly: GCA_963556195.1. Taxonomy (NCBI): domain Eukaryota; kingdom Metazoa; phylum Mollusca; class Cephalopoda; order Sepiida; family Sepiolidae; genus Sepiola; species Sepiola atlantica. The sequence goes on along the minus strand of OY744529.1, from coordinate 92,202,823 downwards.
TATAGGATCTCTTAATATTTATAGGTGTGGAGGGGGTTGTAAACACACACACACACACACACACACACACATATATATATATATATATATATATATATATATATATATATATATATATATATATATATATATATATATATATATATATGAAAATCGAAATAAGTAAAAGAAAAAAAATATTTATGTATTCAACGTTTCGTCTTTATTTCAAGACTTCCTCAGGATGATTGTCTAAAGAAATATATATATATATATATATATATATATATATATATATATATATATATATATATATATATACATTCCCGGAACAGTTTTTCATGGTAAACAACTGATGATCCCTTAAATAATGTTAGAAGCAAACTAATATAATAACTGTAAAAAATAAATTGACTTACATGAGTGATTTTCCACTGAACGACTTGGGACTAAAAATTTTTTATATTTTTCTTTGTATAGTTTTAATGGTTGAGAAACTTCCGCGACTATATATATATATATATATATATATATATATATATATATATATATATATATATATATATATATATATATATGGCAAGTAAGAACTTTAACCGTACAATTTCCTAATGGAATAAAACATAGACGCTTCTGTGTAGCTTACTTTATATATATATATATATATATATATATATATATATATATATATATATATATATATATATATATTGGTACATCAAAAATTAGTACAACATTCGTACCGTCGGTTTCAAACACAGAAGGACTTAGCCATCTGACTCTCTTCAGCTTATGTTGTCATCTGTTTCACTCTCGTTTGGACGCGTTATTTGCTTAGAGTGTTATGTATGTTAGTTTGAATTTAGTGTAAGGAAGGTGTGAAAGGGGGGGTTGAAAAGTAACAGTTGAGATTTACAACCGGAGAAGATTTAAAGAGATATAAATAACTAGAAAATAAAAATAAAAAATATTTCTGTATAAATCCCGTAGGCCAATATTTATGAGTAGCGTATATTTGGCCGTTACTGTTTTGGGGTTTAATGATGTGTCTTCTAAAAGAATTAGGGAGAGAAAATAGGTTTTAGGATTATACTTATGAAGAGATGAAACGGTTAAAGGAACATCATAAAATTCAAATTTTAATCCTGGATTAGAGTATGACACGTGACTTCACATTTCCGAAACAGATGACAACAGAAGCTGAAGAGAGCTGGATGGCTAAGTCCTTCTGTGCTTGAAACCGACGGTACGAATGTTGTACTAATTTTTCTGTATCAAAATAAATAAATATTACCCTCTTAATTTTTAATATTGTTAAATTATTTGTGCATTAAGCTTGCCGATTTCCTAAGGATGAATCGTGGACGCCTCTGTGTAGCCAAATTACCATAAATATATTTTCATACATTACTATATATATATATATATATATATATATATATATATATATATATATATATATATATATATATATATATATAACGAATTGCATATTTTCCCCAGAGAGCTACGCCACATTATTAACATATGATCTTATATATATATATATATATATATATATATATATATATATATATATATATATATATATATATATATATATATATATATAAGGTAGGTATGTGTATATTTTGTATGTATTAGAAATCAATTAATAAATATTTTCGACATTTCAGTTTCTTTTGAGTATTATAAAAGGTTTTTAGGGTAAAATATAGGCACAATCTTTCATTTGGAAATTCAAATATTTCAGATTTACATTGAATTTGATCGATAGTCATTAGACACAAAAAATACAAGATTCCCTGCAATTTCGATTACTCCTTAAGACCTCTGAAATTAAAGCCTATATATTTTTAGACAGTTTCATGAACCAAAATCATGCAATGGATTTTGATCAAAATTGCAATAAAGATTGTAAACATAAGGCTTAGTATCATTATAACTTGATGTAATCTTCGTAAAGGGGACATAAAAGTGGTGCAAAACCGTTCTGTTCGGCTAATTAAGTTAACCCTTTCTGAGACGGGCATTTCTCTAGTATATATATATATATATTACTATTTCATGTATCCACATAAAATTTTATAAGGAGATATATTTTTTTTATGTATCAATTATCAGTATTTACTTCAACAGTGCTCGATACGTAAGTAGAGCTAAGTAGTAAGCTGTGAAAAAATATATAATGCATTTTAGCCTGAAGATTTTCCCCGGGGATAAAACGCGGGAGCCACTGTGTAGCTTAATTGCCATTAATATATTTTCATAGGTTACTATATATATATATATATATATATATATATATATATATATATATATATATATATATATATATATATATATATATATACACACAATTATTTATAAATAATATTTTTAAATTAACCCATATATACATGCGGTTCATGGCAAACCTGTAATCATCATTATAGAAAGAGACAATCGCTGCCGGTCACACGTTTCGAACTCCAATACGAAAGTCATATTTGACTCAGTAGCTGGAGCGCGTTCCGATATATATATATATATATATATATATATATATATATATATATATATATATATATATATATATATATATATATAAAGTGTGTGTTTATCGTTCAAGTTTCAAAGTATTGCATGGAAAGTTAATAAAATTGAAATATAAGCCAAATTAGCAATACAAGATTAATTTTTTTTTCTTACATTAATCCTATCGATTACGGAATAAAATTCCTTCTTCAGGGGTGACCAGTATTGAGTCATTTTTTTCATTTTTTTTTCATCAAAAACCAAGAATAAAGAAACTTATTTCTTTGTTAATTTGATAAACGTCTTTGGTGGAACGACGTCATTGCCGTGCTGTTATGAATGGCGGTTAGGATTAAAAAAACCCGGTGTCGAACGAGAAATGCGCTGGCACGCTGTCAAGTAAAGTGTGTGTTTATCGTTCAAGTTTCAAAGTATTGCATGGAAAGTTAATAAAATTGAAATATAAGCCAAATTAGCAATACAAGATTTTTTTTTCTTACATTAATCCTATCGATTACGGAATAAAATTCCTTCTTAAGGGGTGACCAGTATTGAGTCATTTTTTTCTTTTATTTTTCATCAAAAAACAAGAATAAAGAAACTTATTTCTTTGTTAATTTGATAAACGTCTTTGGTGGAACGACGTCATCGCCGTGCTGTTATGAATGGCGGTTAGGATTCAAAAAACCGGTGTCGAACGAGAAATGAGCTGGCACGCTGTCAAGTAAAGTGTGTGTTTATCGTTGAAGTTTCAAAGTATTATCGAGGCTAAGGCATTTTTTGTGGGTCCAGATTGCACTACCCCTGGTGCGCTGGCATCTCAATCTCTACCTTCCAGCCGTGTGCCACATCTTTCTGAAGGAATAACAATTAATCTGATTGGTTAGCTAGTTAGACTAAACACCACGTGTATATATAAAACTACCCTGTAATACGAATTCTACGTATTTTAGCCTGACGATTCCCTACTGGGATGAAACGCGGAAGCCTCTGTGTAGCTTAATTTCCATAAATATATTGTCATTATTTACTACTTAGCTCTACTCATGTATTGAGCACTGTTGAAATAAATACTGAAAATCGATTCATAAAATATTATATCTCCTTATAACATCTTATGTAGATACATGAAATAATTATATATATATATATATATATATATATATATATATATATATATATATATATATATATATATATATATATATATATATATTAAATTCCCGAAACAGTTTTTCATGGTAAACAACTGATGATCCCTTAAAATAGTGTTAGAAACTAACTATTATAATAACTGTAAAAAATAAATTGACTTACATGAGTGATTTTCCACTGGAAGACTTGAGACTATAAGTTTTTTTTTTTATATATATATATATATATTTAAAAAAAAAAAATTTTTTTTTTATATATATATATTTTTTTTAAATTTATTTTTTTATTTTTTTTATATAGTTTTAATGGTTGAGAAACTTCCGAGACTATATATATATATATATATATATATATATATATATATATATATTAGTATTTCCACATAACATTTTATAAAGAGATATAATATTTTTTGATGTATCAACTTTCAGTATTTACTTCAACAGTACTCGCTCGTACGTAAGTAGAGCTAGGTAGTAAGCTATGAAAATATATTTATGGCAATTAAGCTACACAGAGGCTCCCGCGTTTCATCCCCGGGGGGAATCTTCAGGCTAAAATGCATTTTAGCCTGAAGATTCTCCCCGGGGATGAAACGCAGAAGCGTCTGTGTAGCTTAATTGCCATACATATACTTTCATAGCTTACTATATATATATATATATATATATATATATATATATATATATATATATATATATATATATATATATATATATATATATATATATATATATATATATATATATATAGGGTGGGTCAAAATAAGGGTCCTATATTTAAATTTGAATAACTTGAATTTGAATAACTTCCACAAAATAAAAGTTAAACTCACCAAACTTTATGTGTGTGTAGACTGACCCTTCCGAGATGTTTTGAAATCAACAAAACAAATTTTAGCCGAAAAACACTTCTTAAAACTTACAAAAACTAAAGTATTGTTTTTTACACTGTTTTGAGTTTTTTAAGCAAAAATAATGTTTTCTAAATGAGGGTACGTTTCTTAGGGCTAATACGGCTCATGCTTGCTTCGGAAGGGGTCCTTTACTTATTCTAAAAAAAAATCAAAAAAAAATCAATAAATAAAAAAGTTATGAATTTTTAAAAATAGGACCCTTATTTTTGCCCACCCTGTATATATATGTGTGTGCATTTAGGCAGCATTCTTTTATTTAAGAAACATAGTTAAAGATAAAAAAATTATTTAGCTTGATTATAACTTTAAAAATTTTTTGTCACTTTTTCTAATGATCTTTTTATTCCATATGAATCACGGACGTTTTCGATTCTTCGTCTTGTCATTTTCAAGTAACACAAACAAATGAACACAAAAGCTGGAGAAAAGAAGAGAATTCTAAGAAGAAACCGAAAACGCACACGTGAAGTCAGTGAGACCTCAACAAAACAAACTAGTGCAGTTCAAGGAGAACGTAATACAAATGCGTCATGTGACGCTAATTCTGGCATCGCGGAGTTTAAATTGTTAATGTCTAATCCCGACTTCCTGTTCTCTTACGTCATTTTTCTTTTGAACACGTTGACTTAATTACTAGTCGAACTTTCTTGGAAAGAAAGGCTAAGGAGAAGTTGAAGTTTTTTTTCAATAGAATGGGTTTCAACATGATTTGCAATCATTTTAACATCATCAGAAAAATATTTTGATATGAGTAGTTATTTTACTCAGAAAATCATTCATACAAAATAGAAACAAGATCTGGCACACGTTCAAATACAAATGATCCCCTTGGCATTCGTTCAAAGATTGAACTATAAATATCAATTGGTTGTGATCGATAGACAACGATTTTCGACCAAAGATATTTTTTTTGCTATCGATCTACTTTTGGTTTTCGGTTGAATAGTTTAAAAAAAAAAAATAAATAAAACAACGAAAATAATAAATCTCGTACGCTTATTGGCTGATCGATTATACCACGTGATCATGTCAGTTTGTTTGAAAATCGGACGCGTTAATGGAAGATGTGGATACGTATTTAACTGTGCGATGAGGATTGCACTTTGTGGAGAATGAAAGACAAACATTGTGCGTCATAGATTATCTACACTGCTGACCAAATTCTTACGGCCAATGAAAATAAAGAAAGACTTTCGTGCTGTTACACTAAATCACCCTTAGTAGTTACATAATTACGACCTATTTTCACTGGCAGAGTAATTAGTAAGTAGTTCGGTACGAACACACTTGAATGTTCTCATTCGCGGAAGGATATATACGTTGGGCGATAAGAACACTGTTCGCGTAGGAGGCAACTTCCGTTTACGCCCAAACCTTTTTCCCGCAATTATAAACAGTCCTTTTTGAGATGTCAATGTGATAAGACGTTATATCTCTCTTCTCGTCTCTAGCAATGGCTTTGCTGTATATAAGATGGAATTAGTGAACTCAATTCCATTTGTATAGTACATATACGTCGGCGGACTCAAAACATATTTTCTTATTCATATTTCCATAACTATTTCCGAACCATGTCTTGTGTTAAGATTAAACTGTTGAAAAAATTGATTTAAATTATAGACAGGAACTTTGTCCTTTTAGCTAAAACTTTGTGACCCTTTTCTTCATAGCAAACAAGGCCAGCAGGATGGCTATCAACGCAACAACCTTACTAAAAAATGGCGGTCGGACATCTTTTTCCCAACTTTACACACTTATTTAAGTAAAGCTTCGAAAAATGGAAATAAGAAAATGAAAAAAATAAAGATTTAAATATATATATATATATATATATAGTTCACCCAAAACAAGGCAGGCCGCCACTGTAGACGTAAGGTGCTACTGAGAAAAAAGGGCGAAGGTTTTGGGGGGTCAACCTAATTTAGGAGCTTCGCAGCGAGATGTCTGTTTACATTAGCTTTAAATTTCTGCATTTCAGTAACGCCAGGAAAGCAGGGAGCAGGAAGGGAGTTCCAGAGTAAAGAAGCACGAGGAAATAAGCTTTTGGTGTGGAAAGCTTTTCGGTACCTGGGGACCTCTACAGTGTATGGATGGGATTTGGCAGATTGTCGGGTTGGTCTAGTGAATTTACGTCGTGGGAGTACCAGAGCAGCAAGCTCATTAGAGCACAATCCATTGAAGTACTTGTAAAACAGGCACAAGGAAGCAACATTGCGGCAATGGGACAGAGGCTGGGGCTTAGTGGATAGTGAAGGACCTATCAAGTTAGCAACTCTTTTTTGGACCTTGTCTAATAGGGAGAGACAAGCGGATAATGAACCAGCCCAGATGTGGCAACAATACTCCATGCATGGGCGGATTGTGGCTTTGTAGAGATATAGGATAATGTCAGGTTTGAGAAGTTTACTGGCACGGTAGAGGGAGCCCGCCTTCTTAAACAAGTAATGCGCAACATTCTAATACTGGCAAATTCCACTAAATACAAATTGGTCAAAATTTAAAGACCATATTTAAGCGAAGTTTCAATTGGGAAACATGTAGTAATATGATATGTGAAATGTGTTAGTTATGCAGAAAGAAGAAATTTCGACTAGTAATTAAGTCAACGTGTTTAAAGGAAAATGACGTAAGAGAACAGGAAGTCGGGAATAATACGTGGCGAATAAGTTAGTCTAATCTAGCTTCTTGGCTGTTGTGTGTGAAGGGAAACTGATGTATTTTAGAGATCTTCTTTCGTCTCCTCCTCTTGCAGGGATGGATAGGGGGAGAGTGGACGTAATACTGGAAAAGGAAATATAGTGCAATAAAACCACAAAAAAGAAGGCAAAAACACAAAGCAATAAATGCGCTTTCCTTTTTATTACCCCGACCGAACGAAACAATGTCTACTACTGCTTTTTCTTCGTTAAAAAAAGTGTTTTTTAGCGAATCGGTCTTCAGCACAAAGCTCACGATGATCGCGCGTCAGGATTGTCTGATCTGCACGAAGTCCTTCTTGCTCGTGACCTCGTGAACACTGAGAGCAGCAATTACTACGACGAGACACAACGTCCTCCCTATTAATATATCCCAGTCTCTATCTATCTATCTATCTATCTATCTATCTATCTATCTATCTATCTATCTATCTATCTATCTATCTATCTATCTATCTATCTATCTCTACGCATATCTATCTATCTATCTATCTATCTATCTATCTATCTATCTATCTATCTATCTATCTATCTATCTATCTATCTCTACGCATATCTATCTCTACGCATATCTATCTATCTATCTATCTATCTATCTATCTATCTATCTATCTCTACGCATATCTATCTATCTATCTATCTATCTATCTATCTATCTATCTATCTATCTCTACGCATATCTATCTATATATCTATCTATCTATCTATCTATCTATCTATCTATCTCTACGCATATCTATCTCTACGCATATCTATCTATCTATCTATCTCTACGCATATCTATCTATCTATCTATCTATCTATCTATCTATCTATCTATCTATCTATCTATCTATCTATCTATCTATCTCTACGCATATCTATCTCTACGCATATCTATCTATCTATCTATCTATCTATCTATCTATCTATCTATCTATCTATCTATCTATCTATCTATCTCTACGCATATCTATCTATCTATCTATCTATCTATCTATCTATCTATCTATCTCTACGCATATCTATCTATCTATCTGTCTATCTATCTATCTATCTATCTATCTCTACGCATATCTATCTATCTATCTATCTATCTATCTATCTATCTATCTATCTATCTATCTACCTATCTATCTACAGAGAGAGAGAGAGAGAGAGAGAGTGAGAGAGAAAGAGAGAGAGAGAGAAAGAAAGAGAGAGAGAAAGAGAGAAGGAGAGAGAGGAAGGACTCTTAGGAATATTCTATTCGATATTATTCCCCCCCCCCCAGTTCAATAAATCCCATATGTTTGGACGGGAGGGTATTATTGACGTGACCCCCAAGACAATCGATTCCATCAACTCTAATCCAATGTAATCTTAATCCCCCACTCCAATCGACTCATGAGCTTATTGAAAAACATGCAGTTTATTTCCTTTTAATTACAAGCTCCTTGACTCCATTCACCCTCAGTCTTTGCTTTCTCACCCCAAACAATTCATATTACGACGACCCCCGTCGATTATTTCCTGTTAATATCTACCCATTCTTAATTCCCTCTCCCCCATCTAATCCTAACCCTAACCCCTATCTCATCTTGATTTAAGCCAAGCGAATTAAATCCTTAACATTTTTACAATGGATTATCTCCCATACTGTTTATTTGATTTCTTTAACGAAGGCGACATTTTATTTTTGAACGAAAGCGATATTGTTATTCTTGAACGAAGGCGACATTTTATTCTTTAACGAAGGCGACATTTTTATTCTTGAACGAAAGCGACATTTTATTCTTTAACGAAGGCGACATTTTTATTCTTGAACGAAAGCGACATTTTTATTCTTGAACGAAAGCGACATTTTATTCTTTAACGAAGGCGACATTTTTATTCTTGAACGAAAGCGACATTTTTATTCTTTAACGAAGGCGACATTTTATTCATGAACGAATGCGACATTGTTATTCTTGAACGAAAGCGATATTTTATTCTTTAACGAAGGCGACATTTTTATTCTTGAACGAAAGCGATATTTTATTCTTTAACGAAAGCGATATTTTATTCTTTAACGAAAGCGACATTTTATTCTTTAACGAAGGCGACATTTTATTCATGAACGAAAGCGATATTTTATTCTTTAACGAAGGCGACATTTTTATTCTTGAACGAAAGCGATATTTTATTCTTTAACGAAAGCGATATTTTATTCTTTAACGAAAGCGATATTTTATTCTTTAACGCAGGCGACAGTTTATTCTGGAACGAAGGCACCAGTTTATTTTTGAACGAAGGCGACATTTTATTCTTTAAGGAAGGCGACATTTTTATTCTTGAACGAAGACGACATTTTTGTTCTTGAAGGTAGCCTGCAATTTTTAAATGCGTATATCCATAGTGAAAATGATGCTATGGAATCGATAGGATTTGAACTTGGCACACCCACGTTGTCAGCCCACATCAGTATCCACTTCATTATCGCCAGGCCTATTCATAAAAGGCTTTGTCCATTCGGTGATCGGTTTAAAGTAGCATTTTCATCGCTACACGTACAGATTGAATGAACGCATCCCTTCACACTAATTAAGAAATTTATATATAATTATTTATAAATGATATTTTCAAATCAACCCATATGCAATCGTCAGTACAGGAGGTGACAATCCCTGCCGGTCACACGGTTCGAACCCCAATACGAAAGTAGTATTTGACTTAGTAGTCAGAGCGCAAACCGATGTGACTACCACACATTGCCTAGAACTGGGAGAGTAAATTAACGTCTAAATGGCAAATTCGGCGGCCGTCTAGCAAGTCGTCAAGAGGACTCAATAGGCGGGGCATATTGTATCGCATTACGCCATAAATAACGACTTGTTGTTAACTTACCTAAAGTGCTCAATCTAGCGAGAGCTATGCACACACAGACATATATATATGTGTATCTCCCTTATATATATATATATATATATATATATATATATATATATATATATATATATATATATATATATATATATATATATATAAGTTGTAGTTTGCTTGAAGCATTGCTGGTAAATATAAAGTAAGTTTGTAATCCGAGGCAGGAGCAATGTGATATAGGTGCCGGAAGGTGAAACAGATGAACAAAAATAAATGAGAAGAGAAAATAAGAATGGAATCTCAAATCAATTTATTAATATTTCAACAGATTAAATACCAGAGTAGTAAATAGAAAAACGTTTACTGTCAAGCAATTTAAAAAGTTCCGGAAAAGGTAAACTTTAATTTTCGAGGGTAGTACCCCTTATTATCAAAAGATAAAAAATATGACCGAGTAATCGAAAAAGGCGAGCTGGACACAACTGTTGATGAAATACCGCAGAGAATTGATGGTAGATACGCAGAAAATAGATTTAGCTAACCTAATTGGACATCAATATTAATTATTCCTATCATAATTTAATTGTATAAATACTTAGCTTACAGCTTGTCATTTTATTAAAATTTGTTTATTTATATACTTTATTATTTATTATTTTATAATTTTTAAAAAAATTTAATTTCTTTTCCTTTACTTTTTTTAAAATTCAAAATAATGATCGATTCATAAAAATAAATAATGATCGATTCATAAAAATTAATAATGACCGATTCATAAAAATTAATAATGATCGATTCATAAAAATAAATAATGATCGATTCATAAAAAATAATAATGATCGATTCATAAAAATTAATAATGATCGATTCATAAAAATAAATAAAAATTTTAAAAACTTATATATGCACTTTGTATTTTATTGGCATATTTTATAGAATTTCTGATGAGACGTTTAATTTATTTTCTAATTGTTTCGAGCTTTCTTATATAAAAAAGAAACAGTCATGAGACTGAATATCTCTACTTGACAACGTAACGATACGCTTATCTAGGCCTTACTTCTCCATATTGCATGAAGTATTCCCGAAGTTATCCCATAGAAAAGTTTATAACTCAAAAACTATTTATCTGACCAGGCTGACATTTGTATGGTGGTCATTGTTATTAAAGAGTATCATATTCAGAATCAAATTTGGAAAACATCGTAAGTTGAAATTGTGTCATTATTTCGACCGTGACCGAATTTGTAAGGTCAAAAGGTCAACGGTTAAGGTCATAGAAGCTGCAAGACTTCATTGGCTACAATATAAGCCATTTAGCGAGTCTCTACGACGAACAAAACCGAAGTTATCGCCAAAAGTTGGACTTTCTCTCACATTTTCTGCAACCTTGTCCTAGATGTCTCAAAATTAAATTACTTCATGATCGATATTTTGACCAAGTTTGGTGACGATTGGTCAAGCGATGTGGGCCCTAGGTTGTACACCCACTAACAAACAAACAAACAAACAAACAAACAAACTAAACCGAAAATATAAGAAAACAAACAAATGATAAATTTAATTTTATTTGTTAGAATAAAAGTTTTAAAAATAAATTGATTTTGAAATAATTGTAAAAAAAACTGTTACTATTAAATACTTTCATAATACCGCAGACCACACACACCATTATAGTCACAGACGGGATATTATAGACTTGTGATCCACCTTGACTTTCGGGTTAAGAATTATGAGTTCACATGTGTCCTACTGAAGAGATCAAAGGAGAAGAGAAGTCGAGCCTAGTGTCTGGCTTGGCATGTGTGGGCTGCGGTGTTATGCCTAATTGTAGCGCTTCTGAAATTTAGAGGTTAGGTAGCGACGGAACCCTCTACCTTACTCTATTTTATGTTGATGTGGATGTTTATGTTTTTTGTTCCCATACATACTTAGACAGACTTGTGCTGTTTTGTATGTTGTATTTATCATGTTGTATTTATCATGTTGTATTTATCATGTTGTATTTATCATGTTGTAGGTGTATTTGATCTTTTCAGGATACTATTCATTTGAATAGCACTCAATAAATAGTAAAGCGCTATAATAATGATAACACAGAAGTATACAAAAATGCAATCGTTTTTCAATCACATGTCATTGAATTTAATACTTAGTTGCTAAGATCTTTCTACGTCTTTCAGTATTCGTTTTTATGTAAATAATTCTATATCCTTCCATTCACAGATTCATTAATTCTTATTGTTGCAAATTGTTTGCCGGAAGCCAATATTTATTTAACAAGCTAGCAAGCATAAACACATCCACGAAATAAAATAAAAATAGAATAGAAAAAGTAAAAAAATATATAGATATTTAGCACAGGCTTAAACGGTTTTTGAAATGTATTCCCTACCCTTTTCTATAAAAGCAATACATCTCACCATCCCGACATTTCTGTGAAACTATTCACTTCATCACACTGATTTAAATTTAGGGATCACTAGCTGTATCTATCCGGCGTTGCCTGGGATGCAATGAAGTAATTCTAGTTTGCATTTAAAAAAAAAACTTATACAGAAAAAAAAACAACATTAACTAAAATGTTTTTTTCTGTATAAGTTTTTAAGATAGACAATTGTTTATATATTCTATCCACCCCCAATTAGTTATTTTCTGCCGATTTTTTAAATTTTTTCAGTGATTAGTTAAAAATGTTACTTAATATAGATTGTCAGAGCCGGACTAAGTAATAAAGAATAAATTGTAACAAAGTACATTATTATATTGCCAATAACATGGTACAACAATAATACATTAAAATTAGCTAAGTTTTATTTGTCAGCTTAAATGCTATTTGTGCCAGACTTTGAAAATCTGACTAGATAACACTGTGGATAGAGAATAAGATACTAGATAAGATAATATAAAGTTAATTCAATCTACATGAATAACTTTTCTCTCTTTTCTTTTCTACATGTTTTAAATTCCTTCGGCATTTATTTAGCAGGGCTACCCGGCGTTGCCTGGACGCAGGAATAATAAAATAAAAGAGGTAAAAATGTGGGTGCAACATATTTCTTTCACAACCCCCACCCCCTCTATCTATCTATCTATCTATCTATCTATCTATCTATCTATCTATCTATCTATCTATCTATCTATCTATCTATCTGTCCCTCCCTCCCGTTGTACCTCTCTCCTTCTCTCTCCTTCTCTCTACCCTTCTGTCAGACTGTCTGTCTCAACCAGTTGAATATTATAGAAAGAAAGAAAAATAAACTGTTTGCCCTAGTTTCAGTGTTGCTTTTGAAACAACTCCCAGTAAAAATGAAAGAAAGCATTTTTTTTCATTAACACATGCACTAATTTGGTCCCTGGTATCCCTAAGAAAATGACATCGACAGTAATTTTGTTAAAATAACCAGGTCAGTGTCACAATGAATCCGATGATAAGTGATCCAATGCAAGTGTACCTTGTGTAG
>OY744529.1:92164276-92184276 GCA_963556195.1 Sepiola atlantica | reverse complement strand
GCTATTATATCTTCACTTCGACGAGGACGACGACTTAAAAACAACAGAAAAGACGAGAAAGAAAGAGAGAGGCGTCACTACTTTTTGAGACAACTACTTACTACGTGTCATCGAGAGACAGCTGTTTTCTCAACTACTTACGACGAGTCAACGAGAGATTCAGCTATTTTTTTTCCAACGAGATGATTACGGACCATCCGGTGGGAGCGTATTGGTGTTACCTAACGTTACGCATGTGCAATAAATTATACAGAAGTGTACATATCAATCCATAAAATAGTTAATGCAGATATCATTCGTTAGTATTAAATTCTATTAAAACTGAAAGATTAATATAGAATAAACCATCTAGATTATTATGATATCATAACGGGGCCCGTAGAAATTCAGAAAGAAAGAGAGAGAGACGTCACTACCTATCGAGCAAACTATTTACAACTAGTCAACGAAAGACGAACAGCTGTTTTTTGTCAAAGATACGATGACTGGGTATCTGTTGAGGTCGAAAGGATTCCTTCATCGAACGTCACAAAGGGCTTACAAGTGTCACGTGACGTTACAGGATGCCTGGGTTTGAGTAAACTTTCTTCCTCATGCCAGCTGCTCCTAATTTTAAGCAATTTTCGGTACTTTTCAGGAATAGGTAGAAAATTTCAGTACTTACGTCATCAATTCCGAGTTTCACAGAATACTTCCGTGACTGGCGAACGTTAACGAACTTCACCGAACAATCTACACAAAACAAACCGAACTTTAAAAAAAAAATGTTACTCTAACCCTAACCTAACCCTAAACTAACCCTAAACTAACCCTAACCCTAACTTTTAGTTTTAGTTTGCAAAGTCGATTTAGTTCGGTTCGTATTACGTAGAAGCCTTGGAACTAATTCGGCTTTCTCCGTTCGTAGTCGGAATTGTTTCTGTCACGACTGCCATTTTTTGGATACCTATTCCTAAAAAGCACTCCATTTTGTTTTTATACGAGTGAGTCATTTCTTATTAAGGCCCAAACGACAGACACCATGAGGATCGGAGACGATGGTTGAAACCGGGCAGAATTTGATTATTTAAGAGAACGCCTCAACAAGAATTTATTAAAAATGGACCTCAAAACGACCATGTTGTAGTCAGCTTTGAAGCATCCCCGTGATATTGTGTTCCATAGGCGGGTAGTTCTTGGGAAGAAACTCTGCCCATAGAAGTTTCGTTTAGCTCCCGGTATACAAAGGAAAAAATAAAGATTATTTACAGTTGTATTAGCTTGACGAGATTTTTTTACAGGGGAAGGGGGCAGAGATTGGAGCTCAGTCGAGCACTTAGCATGAAAATAACGATAGAGCAGAGAAAGACTAGCTACGTCCTTTCTATGAGAAAGAGGCTGTAGGGAAGAAAAAGAGACATCCCTCACAATGGTCTGTTAGTTGGTATGCTGGACGGATTGAGGTTCGCTGCTTACCGACAACAAAGGAACACAAGGGGAGTCACTAGTTCAAGATCGCAATGCTTTTCGTTGTCTGCGAAAAAAGGGGTGCTATGGAGCTGAAAATGGTTCGAACACTGCACGCCGGATCGTCAATCCGCCTCACCGTCACCTCCCAACAGGAAAGAAGTTATAATAAACCACCGTTGCTAAACACACTACAATTTCGATTGTGCGGGAATATATTATTATTATCACCCAAAGAAAAGAAAATTGTCTACGTTAAATGTTAGTAAATACATGTTTAAAGAAGGTTTTGTATTTATTGAATTTACGACCTTTCTGACGGCAATAATAATTCGAGAAGCACACATGAAAGATCATTTTGAGTAGAAAATTTGAATTTGAATTTGAAAGGGATCGCGTGACGCCATTCAATTGGTGTTACGATATGTTTTGTTGTCCGCAAAAAATTCGTAACCACAGACAAAAAAAAACCCCAGACACATTGTAAATAGTGAATGAGATTATAATAAATCAATTTCACGCACAAAAAATATATTACTGTTTTTGTTGTTGGGCGGGTATAAATTATTAACACTCAACGTGTAAATAATAATTACTTATCTATCTATCGATCGATTTAACTACCTATCTACTTACTTACATACATACATACCTATATATATATATATATATATATATATATATATATATATATATATATATATATATATATATATATATATATATATATATATATATATATATATATATATATATATATTAGGGGAGGTCGATTTTGAAACTGTAAATTATCGCACTCGAAGAAAGTTGCCAAATAATGTCAAAAGTTACCACAAGAAATATTTTTCTTCAAAACTTTGTATTTATTTGAGCATTGCAACTTTAAGATCAAATAAATCGAGATTTTTTCTCACAGCCTAGATTTCACCGGCAGAAGTGTCGCCTTAAATTAAACCCGGGTTTTAACAAAAAAAAGTAATACATTACTTAATAATAAATATTTTAAAGTTTATTATTCCTTTTCTTAAGAAATTAAATGTACATATTCAAATTAAAAAGGAATAAAACACTATAATATTTAATTTTATATATAAATAATTATTTATTTACATAGACGTTTTATTTATTGGATATTTTTTATGGTATTCACCGGTTGAAAATTCAACGAGCGAATTTGAATTCACGTGTTGATTCTGTGTTTACAAATTTAATTATCACAAATATATATTGAATTGTCGAGCGCTGGCTTATCTAATCCCACTTCCCCGACCTTTTGTCACACCTTACTTTGTGGGAGTTAGATAAATAAAAACTAGTTCAGCCAGGGTTTTTTACCCCACCAAATAAACCGGTATCGTCCGGGTCTTTGGGTCTGGATTCACGCCCGTCTATTGGGGCTTGTCCGTCCTGTGCAGTTCTAGGAGGTGCACCTCCCAGGTTTTGCCTTCCCTCTTTGGGGAGGAGTAAGTTTATTGCTTACTGTCTGAGGCGGCCCTACCGGGGAATGCCGACGGAGCTGCCCAGGCAATTTTTAAATTGCCAGAGTGCTCACCTCTCGAGCACTGGCTTTCTCATCCCACTTTCCTGACCTTGTGTCAATCTTACCTTGTTGGAGATAGATAAATAAAATCTAGTTCAGCCAGGGGTTTTTACCCCACCATATAAATCGGTATCGTCCGGGCCTTTGGGTCTGGATTTACGCCCGTCTATTGGGGCTTGCCCGTCCTGTGCAATTCTAGGAGGTGCACCCTCCCAGGCTTTGCCTTCCCTCTTTGGGGAGGAGTAAGTTTATTGCTAACTGTCTGAGACGCCCCTACAGGGGAATGCCGATGGGGCTGCCCAGTCAATTTTTTAATGGCCAGAGTGCTCACCTCTATAGCGCAGGCTTATCTAATCCCACTTTCATGACCTTGTGTCACATCTTATCTTGTTGGAGGTAGACAAATAAAACTATTTCAGCCAGGGGTTTTTACCCCACCTAAAATATTATATGTATTGGAGTTGATGGGAGAATGGATAAGGACACATTGATGTATAAGGAAATTGTGGATGAAAATAGACAGAGAATTATGAAAAAAACTAAGGGACCAGAACACCATTTAACTTTTACAAAAGAAACACCATGTGAAAGTAAATATCTGACACAGAGTTCTTCCTAATAGTGGTGCAACAGGTGCTGTTCATGCAGATCAAGTGGTGGATGTTTTGCATGAATTCCACAGTGAGAACAGTATCAAGGCTATACTTGTTGACAACACTAATACCAACACAGGTTGCGAAGGTGGAATGGTTGCAATTTTAGAAAAAAAACCTTTTTAAAATCTTCACACAATTGGTTGCTCTTTGCATCATAATGAACTACCTTTCAGAGCCCTTTTTAAAAACATAGATGGTTGCGCAAAGGGCCCTACAACATTCACTGGCCCTCTGGGGAAATTATGCTCAAATGATTGCCATGATTTACCCCAAATATCATTTTCCACTATTAGCAATCCTCTAGAGTCAATTTTTAAAATTGATGAAATACATGATCTTAGTTCTGACCAAAGACTCGTTTATGAATACACAGTAGGTATTTCTAGAGGTAAGGTTGACTCTAGATATACCTCCTGGAAAATTGGTCCTTTAAACCAAGCAAGATGGTTAACTTTGGCCACCAGGCTCATGTGTTTATGGACTAGTGGTGCATACCCACAAAGGCACACAACAAAACTACACTAAGTAGTAAATTTTATTGTAAATGTGTATGCCACTTCTTGGTTTGAAATTAAAAGAAATAGTAAATTCCACAATCAGCAAGTGCACATTTTTAATATGACCCAGAGGATTAAGGAGCAGCCTCAGGAAATCCAAGATATCACATTTAGAAATATACAAGGTAATACATTTTGTTTACTGCCTGAAAACTTTATATATTCCATGGTTAAATCTGAAGAGATTGAAGTAAGAGAAGAAGCTTTAAAAAGAATTTTGGCCATTAGGTAAGTAATATTTATTCATATATTTCTGACTCAATTATTTATTCCAATTTATAGAATGATTTTTAAAGATTTTATCTAATTTCACCATAATTATTAAAGCAGTACAGATTGGAATTTTTTAATAATTCAATTAATTAATTTGTTCTTTCTGGAGTGAGGAGTCAACCAGAAAAAGATTAAAAAGAATACCACCTATTAATTTTAATGCCACACATTGGACACAATTAATAGATTTAAAATTATGCTGCATTTTTGGCATTCTCAGGGCGTGGAACGGGCAGTTAAGTTAATAACAGAAGCTTCACAAACTGTATATGGTTTTGAAGCAAGACATCAACACATTACAGCCAAAG
Organism: Sepiola atlantica; assembly: GCA_963556195.1. Lineage (NCBI taxonomy): Eukaryota > Metazoa > Mollusca > Cephalopoda > Sepiida > Sepiolidae > Sepiola > Sepiola atlantica. The sequence goes on along the minus strand of OY744529.1, from coordinate 92,179,496 downwards.
TTTTGAGTCAGAAATTGAGACCAGCATTTTTGTCTAAGGAGTCTTATATGGAGCAATTTGACTCTCAATATTAAGTTCCATTAAAATAGTGTTAGGTTTTTCCTTATTTCTTTGCTTGTTATATTTTTTACTTATAACCGAAAAAAATCATTTTTTTAGGTATTCAAATATTACTGTTTAATTCATAACGTTAAAAGGTAGTTTACAAAAGCAGATACGGAAAATGAGGGGGGGGGGCAAATTTTCAATTTGAAGATTTCTTTAATTAATATCATTTTTATAAAATAAAAGGACATTCGCTGATTTTAAATGCACAAATTATTTGGTTTTAACACCAGTATTCAAGCAAATCTTTCTAAAACGAGGAATTTTCAGTATATTCTTGTCTACGATCTTTGATACCAAACGCTCAAAAAAACCGCTGAAGTTTTTGATCTAATTTTTTGCATGAGTATTTAATAGGTCTATATACAACTTTCGGTACGTGCCTTTTTTTAATATTAAAAAAAAAGTGTAAAATCGACCTACCCTAATATATATATATATATATATATATATATATATATATATATATAAAGATTTTGATGTTTCACTGAGAATATTCAGTAAAGTCCGGAACAAGACCAATAAAGAAAGCTCGATGAGCCCCGATTATAGGCTACAGAACATTCATACCTATATTTGGATAGTTTACACAAATATGTTTTTCTTTTTCTTCCAGAGAGGATTGATCACAACGAAAAAAATCTATTTTATTATTTATTTTTTATTTGTAAAGCTATAGTTCCTAACACGTGTTTCGCTACCTAGCAAGGTGCTTGCTAGACAGTTCATCAGGTGAGATACAAAGCTAAGGTATTGACCCCAACAACTGACAATACCCCACAGGGGATTGACCTAGTTGAAATCATTTAAGAAAGAAAATAAAAACTCTCCAAATGACGTGATTTTCTGACCCAAAAGTACATTACCATCGGACGATGAAGAAAAAGAAGAAAAAAAAACACTCTTTGACAAGGAGAACTGTAATTCTCGAAAGTTAAGATTAAAATAAATGTTATTTATTTTAACACCACACATTGTTATGTTTTTTTCAGAAAAATATTATATATATATATATATATATATATATATATATATATATATATATATATATATATATATATATATATAATATTTATATATATATATAGTCTAAAGAAGCTTTGAGTTATTTTAAACAAAAAGACAAAAAAAAAGGAAAATGCAGTTTAAATTCCCAGAGAAACTAACTAAATCCAAAATAGTGTAGACTTAACATTTGTTGGAAAATTCATAAATAAATAATATATAATAGTAAGCAAATAAAATAAAAAGGGGGATTAAGTATCTAACAGTGAAACAAAAGCAGGAGACCTTAACGTAAGCATCTAATATTAACACGGAGATCTTCATATATATATATATATATATATATATGTATATATATATATATATATATATATATATATATATATATATATACATCGATCTCACTCTATCTATCTATCTATCTATCTATCTATCTATCTATCTATCTATCTATCGATCCATCTATTTATCTATCTAGGGTTATACAAAGTATCCTTGCTTTTTGTGCCTGTGGGACAGCAGGGATAAAGCGCAATATTGTGTGAAAAAAAGATTGGCCCGTGAACTAAACTTTGGGGTTGTGTGATGGTAACATCATTAATGAACAATTTGTTGAAAGAAATAAAATCATATTATCGCCTCTTCATATAAAATTGTGACTGATCAAACAATCAAGGCGAAAATTGTTTTTGCCATATATGCAAAAACCTGTCCGTGCGTAACAAGTGAATAGCTAAAATGCAGGATATTTGAAGGATCTCAGATAAGGATATTGATCAAAGATCCAACATTTATGAAGTTAATAACTGATATCGAATCTTCTGCTTTGAAACCATGTGTGAATGTTGTTGAACATTTTCTGCTTTGAAACCATGTGTGAATGTTGTTGAACATTTTCTGCTTTGAAACCATGTGTGAATGTTGTTGAACATTTTCTACTTTAAAATTATGTGTGAATGTTGTTGAAAATTTTCTGCTTTGAAACCATGTGTGAATGTTGTTTAAAATTTTCTGCTTTGAAACCATGTGTGAATGCTGTGTAAAATTTTCTGCTTTGAAACCATGTGTAAATGTTGTTGAAAATTTTCTGCTTTGAAACCATGTGTGAATGTTGTTGAACATTTTCTGCTTTGAAACCATGTTTGAATGTTGTTTAACATTTTCTGCTTTAAAACCATGTGTGAATGTTGTTGAAAATTCTCTGAGTTGAAACTATGTGTGAATGCTGTTGAACATTTTCTGCTTTGAAACCATGTGTGAATGTTGTTGAACATTTTCTGCTTTAAAACAATGTGTGAATGTTGTTGAACATTTTCTGCTTTGAAACCATGTGTGAATGCTGTTGAACATTTTCTGCTTTGAAACCATGTGTGAATGTTGTTGAACATTTTCTGCTTTAAAACAATGTGTGAATGTTGTTGAACATTTTCTGCTTTGAAACCATGTTTGAATGTTGTTTAACATTTTCTGCTTTGAAACCATGTGTGAATGTTGTTGAACATTTTCTGCTTTGAAACCATGTTTGAATGTTGTTTAACATTTTCTGCTTTGAAACCATGTGTGAATGTTGTTGAACATTTTCTGCTTTGAAACCATGTTTGAATGTTGTTGAACATTTTCTGCTTTGAAACCATGTGTGAATGTTATTGAACATTTTCTGCTTTGAAACCATGTGTGAATGTTGTTGAACATTTTCTGCTTTGAAACGATGTGTGAATGTTGTCTAACATTTTCTGCTTTGAAACCATGTGTGAATGTTGTTGAACATTTTCTGCATTAAAACAATGTGTGAATGTTGTTTAACATTTTCTGCTTTGAAACCATGTTTGAATGTTGTTTAACATTTTCTGCTTTAAAACCATGTGTGAATGTTGTTGAAAATGTTCTGCTTTGAAACCATGTGTGAATGTTGTTGAAAATTTTCTGCTTTAAAACCATGTGTGAATGTAGTTGTACATTTTCTGCTTTGAAACCATGTGTGAATGTTGTTGAACATTTTCTGCTTTGAAACCATGTGTGAATGTTGTTGAACATTTTCTGCTTTGAAACCATGTGTTAATGTTGTTGAAAATTTTCTGCTTTGAAACCATGTGTGCATGTTGTTGAACATTTTCTGCTTTGAAACCATGTGTGAATGTTGTTGAACATTTTCTGCTTTGAAACCATGTGTGAATGTTGTTTAACATTTTCTGCTTTGAAACCATGTGTGAATGTTGTTGAACATTTTCTGCTTTGAAACCATGTGTGAATGTTGTTAGACCTTTTCTACTTTGAAACCATGTGGGAATGTTGTTGAAAATTTTCTGCTTTGAAACAATGTGTGAATGTTGTTTAACATTTTCTGCTTTGAAACCATGTATGAATGTTGTTGAAAATTTTCTGCTTTGAAACCATGTGTGAATGTTGTTGAACATTTTCTGCTTTGAAACGATGTGTGAATGTTGTCTAACATTTTCTGCTTTGTAACCATGTGTGAATGTTGTTGAACATTTTCTGCTTTAAAACAATGTGTGAATGTTGTTGAACATTTTCTGATTCGAAACCATGTTTGAATGTTGTTTAACATTTTCTGCTTTAAAACCATGTGTTAATGTTGTTGAAAATTCTCTGAGTTGAAACCATGTGTGAATACTGTTGAAAATTTTCTGCTTTGAAACCATGTGTGAATGTTGTTGAAAATGTTCTGCTTTGAAACCATGTGTGAATGTTGTTGAAAATTTTCTGCTTTGCAACAATGTGTGAATGTTGTTGAACATTTTCTGCATAAAACCATGTGTGAATGTTGTTAAAAATTTTCTGCTTTGAAACCATGTGTGAATGTAGTTGAACATTTTCTGCTTTGAAACTATGTGTGAATGTTGTTGAAAATTTTCTGCTTTGAAACCATGTGTGAATGTTGTTGAAAATTTTCTGCTTTGAAACCATGTGTGAATGTTGTTGAACATTTTCTGCTTTAAAACAATGTGTGAATGTTGTTGAACATTTTCTGCTTTAAAACCATGTTTGAATGTTGTTTAACATTTTCTGCTTTAAAACTATGTGTGAATGTTGTTGAACATTTTCTGCTTTGAAACCATGTGTGAATGTTGTTGAACATTTTCTGCTTTGAAACCATGTGTGAATGTTATTGAAAATTTGCTGCTTTGAAACCATGTGTGAATGTTGTTGAACATTTTCTGCTTTGAAACCATGTGTGAATGTTGTTGAACATTTTCTGCTTTGAAACCATGTGTGAATGTTGTTAAACATTTTCTGCTTTGAAACCATGTGTGAATGTTGTTGAAAAATTTCTGCTTTGAAACCATGTGTGAATGTTGTAGAAAATTTTCTGCTTTGAAACCATGTGTGAATGTTGTTGAACATTTTCTGCTTTGAAACCATGTGTGAATGTTGTTGAAAATGTTCTGCTTTGAAACCATGTGTGAATGTTGTTGAAAATTTTCTGCTTTGAAACCATTCGTGAATGCTGTTGAAAACTTTCTGCTTTGAAACCATGTGTGAATGTTGTTGAAAAATTTCCGCTTTGAAACCATGTGTGAATGTTGTTGAACATTTTCTGCTTTTAAACCATGTGTGAATGTTGTTGAACATTTTCTGCTTTGAAACCATGTGTGAATGTTGTTGAACATTTTCTGCTTTGAAACCATGTGTGAATTTTGTTGAAAATTTTCTGCTTTGAAACCATGTGTGAATGTTGTGTAACATTTTCTACTTTGAAACCATGTGTGAATGTTGTTTAAAATTTACCGCTTTGAAACCATGTGTGAATGTAGTTGAACATTTTCTGCTTTGAAACTATGTGTGAATGTTGTTGAAAATTTTTTGCTTTTAAACTATGTGTGAATGTTGTTGAACATTTTCTGCTTTGAAACCATGTGTGAATGGTGTTTAAAATTTTCTGCTTTGAAACCATGTGTGAATGTTGTTGAACATTTTCTGCTTTGAAACCATGTGTGAATGTTGTTGAACATTTTCTGCTTTGAAACTATGTGTGAATGTTGTTGAACATTTTCTGCTTTGAAACCATGTGTGAATGTTGTTGAACATTTTCTGCTTTGAAACCATGTGTGAATGTTGTTGAACATTTTCTGCTTTGAAACCATGTGTGAATGTTGTTTAAAATTTTCTGCTTTGAAACCATGTATGAATGTTGTTGAAAATTTTCTGCTTTGAAACCGTGTGTGAATGTTGTTGAAAATTTTCTGCTTTGAAACCATGTGTGAATGTTGTTGAACATTTTCTGCTTTGAAACCATGTGTGAATGTTGTTGAACATTTCCTGCTTTCAAACCATGTGTGAATGTTGTTGAACATTTTATCGGAAATCAGAAAGCTGACAATAATGTAGATCGACGAAAAGAAGCTTTTAACAAAACGAACAAAATTAACTTTTCTTATGCAATTGTTTTTTCTATTTAACATTTTAAAGTTTTTTTTTGACAAAAATATTTAGTTTTTTCTTGGCTTTGATACTACCCCTGAACACAATTGTTCCTCAAAAAACATGATCTTGATGTATAATCGATGATAAATTAATTATTAGTAACATTTACTGTTGGGGGGAGGCTGATACCACTAGATAAAAGGAAATGGCGAGATTTTATCTCTTTGATTTGTGGAAATAGAAATTTATTGCTTAAATTTCATGAAAATACATAAAAAAGGAAATAATTCTATTTCCGGTACACAATATATGACATGATTGGAAAAAATGGACAGTATTTCTGGATTCAGCGTATCCAAATTATCCAGAATCACTTATTAGCTTCCTGACAACAAAATATAAAATCGATTTTGCAATAAAATCGATACGAACTGTTGAGATTTAAATCCCATAAATACTTTCATTTTTTATCACTTAAATTTATAAATAATTGCCATTCGTGCAAGACGGTTGTCATCAAAACAAAAAGTAAAGAATTGACGCAAGGAACTGATTGTTAAACTTTGGAAAATCTCAGACAAACCGGATATTCTATTTACTTTTATTTTTAACTTTTATATTTGTCCACCCCAAACAAGATAGATTGCTACTAGGACGTAAGAAGCTACTGGTAATTAGAGGCCAGATTTATAGGAATAAAGGGGTCCTAAGAGGTGAGTTGAGCGGCAAGATATTTGTTCACATTACATTTAAATTTCTGCATGTTTGTAGAGTTGGGGAAACAGGGAGCAGGGATGGAATTCCGAAGACAATCGGTTCGTTCGAGGAAAGAAGCTATTAGAGTAAAAAAAAAAAAATCCGGCATCTGGGGGAAGTCTGCAGTGAAGGGGTTAGACTTTGCCGCTTGTCAGGTTTTTCGGGCGTATTAACGTTGAGGGGGTATAAGTGCAAGTTCGTTGGAGCACATTCCATTAAGGTACTTGTAAAACAAGCACAGGAATACAGCGTTGCGACGACGAGACATGGGCTGGAGCTTGGTAGACAGTGTGAGACCTGTTAGGTTTGAGATTCTTTTTGTACCCTGTCCAAGAGGGAGAGGCTAGTGGTTGGTGCACTAACCCAGATGTGACATCAACACTCCATGGATGGGCGAATGGTGGCTTTATAAAGATATAGGATATTGGCAGGTGTGAGAAATTTTCAAGCGCGGTAGAGGGACACCATATTCCTTGCAGTAGCCTTGGCAATGTCTTCTGTGTACTTGTTCCAATTTATATTACCAGTGAATATTAGGCCGAAGAGTTTTAACGTTAAACTCTTCGGAAGGGTGTTATCAGCCATGATAATCGGTGGTTGGAAAGGTTTCTTATAATTGGAAATGAACTTTGTCTTGGTAGCATTAAATGTAACCATCCATTGTTGGCCCCACTTCACTATAGTCTGGAGGTCATATTGTAAGGTACCTGGCCTTTTGGCTAAGATCATAGTGTAGTATCTGTTCCGATGGATGCTCACTCTGTAGACCGGTATTGTCTTGGCCTTCGGGCCTTGATTCCGCCGGTCTGAGGTACTGTCCTGTGCAGTTCTAGGATGGCCCACCCTCCCAGGCTTAGTCTCCCCTCTTTGGGGAGGAGTAAGTTTATTGCTTACTGCCTGAGGCGCCCCTACCGGGGAATGCCGATGAGGCTGCCCAGGCAATGTTTAATGGCCAGAGTGCTCACCTTCTCGGGCGCTGGCTTTTCAAGTCCCACTTTCCCGACCTTGGGTCACATCTTACTTGTGGGAGTAAGATAAAACTGGCCTTGTGCCTAACCTCCTGGGGAGGTAAATAAATGTGTGCGTTCGATTTGCCTGCATGTCGAGAATAGAGCGTGCTACACGAAGTTCACTCATTACAAGGTCTAAAAACGAAAAACTGTTGAAACTCAACGAAAAAACAGGTGCCCCACATAAGATTTCTTGAAGATATTCAAGGAAATTACTGCGTAAAATTAAATAATGAATAAACAAACTTTTTATATAATTGTACACAGATGCATAATAACTACATAAGCATCGAAAACACAATGATATAATAAGCAGAAAATACAGCTCCCCAAAAAGGTCGCTCAGGATTAAAAAAAAAATGCCTCAGTCTAGAATGATTTCTCCTTCACTGGTTTAGGACAGAAAAGATGAAGTGTAGTATCAGAACAGATACTACACTTAGCATTATTTAGTTGCTATATAGTAACATTATTTTACAATGTAACAACTAAGGCACAAGGCCATCAAAGGTGTGGAGAAATTAGGGGTCGTTAGTCATCTTTGGTCCCAAAATATAAAAACAAATTCTATCCTACTCTTAACTAGAATCATCTCAGTCACCACAATATCGCAAATACTCTCGGGGCCATTCTACTTAAAATATCCCCAAATTGTTTACAATTTTTATTTTTCATAAATATATGTACAGAAATTTATTGGAGTGGAATGGGGAGTGAGGAAAAAAAGAAAAACAACAATCGGTTAGTAAGACCCTCCCAACCCTTTCTAAATAATAGACCGCTCACTGTTTTCCGGTTTGTTTAGAACCGAAAACAAACAGTTCAATCCCTAAATGGGAGTGGGATCTAAGTGGGAGCAAAAAGAAAACAGGGGATGGAGTTTGGAGGATGGGTGATGTCGCACATCCAAAGGGCCAAGGAGACGGCACGTTTATACCTGTGTGTGTGTTTCCACTTTTTCGTAGAGATTTTCTGTTCGTAAGAAACCTCAACGAATAACGTCTTTAACCGACGGCTCTTATATCCTCCACCCGTATGTGTTGTCTTATATATATATATATATATATATATATATATATGGAGATTGAAAGAATTGGCCCACCTGCTGGGTTACTTCATACTATGCGGCTACTGGAAAAAAAAGAAAAGAAAGTAAAAAAGAAAAAAACAAACCCTTTACCTACATCGCCCAACCTCCTCCTCTGTCCACTCCTCCTTTACGAACAACAACTCCCACCACTGACTACCACGACAACTACCAACCGTAGCAAGGCTTTTAAAACTCGCCAATCTTACAGCAACAACAACAAAATATCCCTTAAAAAAAGAACATCGACTAGAACAGCAGCAACAACAACAACAACAACAACAACACCAACACCAAACGACTTTATTTGACTGACACGACTAAATAATCAGGCTGGGGGTTACAAGTGGGTACCTCCCAAATGCTCCCACCCCCTGGCGTTATTATTATCATACCCATTGTTAAAAACAGTCTGACCCCTAGGGCGCACAATACGCGACGACGGACTTTACTGCTCATTTGGGGATATTTTTCCACAACTCACACAAATTGAATCATTTTAGCCCCCAAACGCGAAAGCAAGTGGTCATTTATTGACGAACGTGAAAAAAAAAAAGAAAAAAAGAAAGAAAGAAAGAAAAGGGGTTTCATTACGTTTTTCATTTGTTCCCGTGCAACACTGTTATCGATTTGGTCGGAGCCCCTTTTTTTTTTTATTTGTAAAAATCACAATTCAGCATTTTAAACAAGGAAACTAACATTTAACATTCTCCGTTTCTTTCGGAGTTTTTGTTAAAAAAGAATTTATATATTTTTTTACAGGCCTTGTAACGATTATTCTTAATAGTCGAGTTCTTATTTTGCTTTGAAATTTTATTTATTTTTTGAAATTTATATTATTTTTTCATCTGTTTTGCGGTTATTTAAAATTTTTTTTTTTTATCTATTACTAGAAAAAAGTAATGGGTACTTTCTGGTGTCCGTTTGAAGCGAGATGACCAATTAATAATAAAAGTTTATTTTTGATCTTCAAGAAAATAATAAGGAAGGGGGTAGATCGAAAATAAAGGTTACAGAAGTGTTGCGAAACTTGTTTCGTTGGATGTTTCTTGGCATCCATAACGATGTCTCTTCTACTTCGCAATCGTAATCTGGATATTGGCCATTCTAACGAGATGTGGAAGACGTCGTTACAAGAGCAACAACAGCAGCAGCAGCAGCAGCAGCTCCGACGACAGACGGACTTGAACCCGCTTCTTTCGAATCCCGTGAGTTCGAAAAACAAAACGATGTTCACGGAGAGTTGCATCATCGATAATTCTAAAAGGAATACCGTCGTGGAACATGAAAATCATCAAAGTTATTCCGAGGACGAAGAGGAAGAATTAGTACAAGGGGGAGAAGAAAAAGATGCAGAAGAAGAGGAGGAGGAAGAAAAAGAAGAAAGATTTGGTGGTTTGAATTACAACCGCCACTCGTCATCTTTCACCCCCATTTCGCCGCACCCCCACCGTCGCCACGGCCATCGACAATCCCGCCACCACCGCCACCATTACCACAACCAGCAACACTATCAGCAACAGTATCGACACGACACAACACCATCGCAAATGACCACTGCTCAGGTGTCATCCTCTCCGACGTCCCTAGTAGCACCTTTGCCGACTTCAATCACCGCGACGTCCACCCCGACGTCCGCGACGTCGACCACGTCCTCATCTGCAATGTCGACATTGACCTCCAGCGGCACCAGTAAACCGTCATTCTTAATTAGCGACATCTTAGGTGACCACATCGGCACCTCAAGATCGCACCACAAAGGTCACTCGTCAACACAAATCGTTGCTGCGAAAACGTCGACATCACCGCCGACTTCGATCGCGACAGCCGCAAACCGAAGCACATCTTCACCTTCCCATCATGCACCTGCGTTCGTCAGCTTCTCCTCAACTAATTCCTCGCTAACCCAATCTTCCAACCCCGCCGCGGCGCGTTCGATCCCAGCATCTTCTCCATCGCCGATCTTAGCCCACACGGATTCATTCGACAAAACTTCATCGCGCATTTTCCCACAATGTTCAGCATTCAACCCCTTTTCACCCGCCCCGGACATCAAACGTCGATTGGATGCCATTCTAAATTCCGGAAATTACGCAACATATTTCGCTCTAACTGGAAACCATCGACATTCGGGAAGTAGTAACACAGAGATTCGTAGTTCGAATCCGGACAATTGTAGTTCGGATGTCCACACAGTTGAGCGAAATGCAGTGGCCGAACGCTATTCGCGCCCACCCTTGACGTCACCATCGCTCAGCTCGGAGTCTCCGGACATTGTTGGGGGGCGTTGGATTGAGAGTGATCGAAGATCCAGTTCAGATTCGAACCCTATAGACGAGGAGCTTGATGCTGTGCGACTACGCCAGGTTTGCCTCGATAGCGACCTTGAAGGTAAGGACACACTCCTCTTTTTTTTTGTACTTTCTTTCTAGGCGTGTTTGTTCTTATTTGGTTAAATTTGAATATGAGGACCCCATTCTAATTCACCGCACTATAATGAGATTTTACTTTTTTAGGCGATTACATGTAAACACTCTGAAAAACCTGGCAGTAAAAAAAATCAAACAAGCAAACTAAAAAAACAAACAAAAAAACAATTATTTTATAATTTAGAGTGGGGGACCAGTTTTTCATATAAATTTGACGTAAAATGATCACCTCCTTGTGGACCAGAAGTTTCTAACCGGATAGCGTTTTAAAGGGTATATAATAAAGGAGATGCCCTATGAAATCAAAATCTCTAACGCACGCACATGTAAAAATGTCCACTATTTCTAACAAAATAGCTGAAAACTTGATAAAAAAATATTATTACATGCCATCCCCTAACCCTAGTACTTACCCTAAGTCTGGGTGGCAACATACACCCCAATTTTTTTTACAAAGATTTAACTAAAATAAGAAAATGATTACATGTCGTTCAAACGATATCTGGTTAGAAAGTGGGTGATCATTGTACGTTAAATTTATATGCTTAATTGATCCTCCACTCTAAAGTCTAAATTATTATTTTTGTTTCATTTTTACCACCAAGTTTTTCAGGGTGTTTACACGTAATCGCTAAAATAAAGCAGACTCTCATTTTTCCTTTAAAGTCAACTCACCTATCGCCAACATCTCCAAAATTATCCTTATTTGTTTCTGTGTTACCACATAAAACAGTTTCAGTTAACATGGCGCTCGGACAAGAAACAAACGATTGCTTCGTCGTTTTTGTGTGAAAAATGTATTTTCTTTTTTTAATTAAAGACATTAAACTAAAAACGAACTTTAACATATTTAAATCTAGAAGAATACCCGTTTCCAGGAAAAAAAAAATTAATTCCCCGAACAGAAAAGTTTTGCACCATTTTTATGCCCCCCTACGAAGATTAAAGTCGAGATATAATTCAACTAAAACTTATGTTTAGAATTCTTATTTTTATTTTGATCAAAATTCATAGCATGATTTTGATTCTAAAAAATGATTTAAGGCTTAAGATTCATATTATGTTACCCCCCCCCCCCAACTAAAAATACTCCATTTAAGATTTTCCTGTATTTGAATTTATGGTGAAACTTACTGTCTAGTTAACATACAACGATCGTACCTTATTTTATTGCAAGCAGTTTAAAGTTAGGGTTAGGGTTAGATTCAGACTATGTTATTTCTTCACATCTATCATCTTGAGAAAGTTTTGAAATAAAGCGAAACGTTGATGAATATCTAAATAATTTTGATTTTTCTTTTTTCACACACACACATATATATGAGAAAGGAAGGATGAGAGTAATCCGACGTAATGGGAAATGAAAAAGGAAAAAAACAAAAGATGTTTTTTTATGTATTCATCAACGTTTCGTCTTTATTTGTAAGACTTCCTCAGGATGATAATTTTAAGAAAAATGTCATGCAAGTACATAGAAATATTGGGTTGACATCGTGGGTTGATGAGAAGAAGTAGTAGCCACTACTGGGAGCGCAGGACCATATATATATACATATATATTCGTTACGTTTATCCACATTGATATATATATATATATATATATATATATATATATATATATATATATATATATATATATATATATAGTCTCGGAAGTTCTTTTAACCTTCAAAACTGGGGAAAAAAAAAAAAAAAAAAAAAATTTTTGTTGAAAGATTTTAGTCTAGTAAGTCAATCAATCTACTGCAATCACTATTTTAGTTTACTTCCAAGAATATACTCTAATATAAATATATTTTTATATATGTTTTTATATATAAGGGATCGTCAGTTGTTTACCATGAAAACTGTTTCGGGATTTTAAAAACAAAACAGTATTTCTTTATCATGGCATCCCAGCAGTGTTGATCAGACACCACCTCCCTATTTAATAATTATTTTGTATATATATATATATATATATATATATATATATATATATATAATCATTAAATAATAAATATTTTTAATAATTATCCGTTTAAAATTCTTTTTCATTAATCCTGTTGCTATATATATATATATATATATATATATATATATATATATATATATATATATATATATATATATATATATATATAGTCTCGGAAGTTCTTTTAACCTTCAAAACTGGGGAAAAAAAAAAAAAATAAATAAAATTTTTGTTGAAAGATTTTAGTCTAGTAAGTCAATCAATCTACTGCAATCACTATTTTAGTTTACTTCCAAGAATATACTCTAATATAAATATATTTTTATATATGTTTTTATATATAAGGGATCGTCAGTTGTTTACCATGAAAACTGTTTCGGGATTTTAAAAACAAAACAGTATTTCTTTATCATGGCATCCCAGCAGTGTTGATCAGACACCACCTCCCTATTTAATAATTATTTTGTATATATATATATATATATATATATATATATATATATATATATATAATCATTAAATAATAAATATTTTTAATAATTATCCGTTTAAAATTCTTTTTCATTAATCCTGTTGCTATATATATATATATATATATATATATATATATATATATATATATATATATATATATATATATATATATATATGTGTGTGTGTGTGTGTCTTGTCTTAAGTTTTTACTGCAGTTTCATGGACCGCATGATTTTGTTTTGTAGATTAAGTATGTGGAAGTTTGAATAGAGAAAATTAAAATTCCCGACAAAAATGGAATGGTTAGTATTTGGAATGAGTGGATAATCATGAGAACAAACTAGTTAAAATATTGACACAGAAACATGTTTAAAGCTTTTATGAGCTCCAATATTTCGATCTATATGAACAGGTGTTCGTCATGACAAGAGAACGTTATTCTATTTATTTTAGCTAGTTTGTTTACATGCTTATCCACTCATTCCATGTACTAACAAGATCAAGTATTACAAGGTAGAATGCTTACTCAAGTAGCAAGGAATATTTTATAAAAAAATAAGACATCCCTTAATAGGAAAAGAAATCGATTTTTTTTCAGACTGTATATTCTAAGGCAGCGTTTTTCAACCTTTTTCGCCCTTGCAAAATCCTTAAAATAAATTGCACGTATCACGGAACCCATGCGAAAAAACAAACAAAAATACAAAATTATACACCATATGCTTCTCATTTTAACGTGGTCTATACGATATTATATATTTTTGAATAACTGGTTTATGAAAAAATGAATACTTCTAATATCCTTTTTTATTCGGTGATGCTAAATAAAATTCATACTGTTTGTTTATAATACCTAATCAGGCAGTTTACATTCGCATAAAAATTTCATTTACAAAAAAAATTTCATTTACATAAAAAATTTCACTATCACAAAAAATTTCATTCACACAAAGTATTTCATTTACACATTATTTCATTCACACAAAAAATTTCATTCGCACAAAAAATTTCATTTACACAAAAAATTTCATTCACATAAAAAATTCATTTACACAAAAAATTTCATTCACACAAAAAATTTCATTTACACAAAAAATTTCATTCACACAAACAAATTCATTCATACAAAAAATTTCATTCACACAAAATATTTCATTTACACAAAAAATTTCATTCACACAAAAAATTCATTTACAGAAAAAAATTCATTTACACAAAATATTTCATTTACAGAAAAAATTTCATTCACACAAAAAATTCATTTACAGAAAAAAATTCATTCATACAAAAAAATTCATTTACACAAAAAATTTCATTCATACAAAAAAAATTAATTTACACAAATAATAAAAAAATTTCATTCACGGAAAAAATTTCATTCACAGAAAAAATTCATTTACACAAAAAAATTCATTTACACAAATAATAAAAAAATCTTAACTCAAACACAAAAAATAAACATAAGTAATCAATATCATATAATACTTATAATATAAATGTAAAAAGAACGAAAAGAAATAATTGCTGGATTAGCTTATTATTTATCCGGTGATTTTAACAATATCAAACAGAACAAAATAGGGTGAAAAAATAGGCAACAAATGTTACCAAAGGCAAGATAAGTTACTCTTCTAGCTACTTGAATATGTTTTTTATGTTTTAAATTTATTATTATTTAAATTATAATCGCTCAAAAATCGAAAATTAAACAGAAACACAGGTAATAACTGTCACCAATTTTCGATTTTTGAGCGATTATAATATACATTTATTTCGTTCTAACTTAACAGAATTGACCGTACTTTTTTATTGAACTAAAAAAAACAACGTTTTGGAATAATAAAAAAATATGCCCAGGTAGTAGAAGAGTAACTTGCGTTTGGTAACATTTATTTGTTCTAATGGATATTACTAAAAATTTCCATTTATCTTTTACTGGGAATGTTAAAAAACATAAAATCAAGGCAAAATCTCTTGTGAACTAAAAAATTGGTTAAAAAAAGTTACTTTAAAAGCC
>OY744529.1:92149276-92154276 GCA_963556195.1 Sepiola atlantica | reverse complement strand
AAATGTACAAAAGCAAGGAAATTCACAAATTTTTACACTTTTATTGTCATTAAGGGTATGCGAGCACAACAGGGCTATGTATTTTACTGGTAGAAATCTTTCTTCAGCGCACCTCACACACTTCATCCACTCATGCATAGAGATTTATACTGTAGTGATGTGATAATCAAATGGCTTGGTTGATATGTAGTCATACCCTTAATGACAATAAAAGTGTAAAAATTTGGGAATTTCCTTGCTTTTGTACATTTAGCGTATATGAATTTTCATCTTAACCCTATTAAGGGCATATGATTTCAGTATACTGGCATTTATCATGGAATGTCACTACTTTTATAAAGGCTATGCCTCAAGACAATGGTAATTTTTAAGTTTTTTTTTTAATTTTCTGGAAAACTAAGGTATATGGTAAACTGAAAATAAAATGCCATCAACTAGACCCTAGAACCTCTATCTCTGCCAAAAATCAGCTGAATCCATCAAATAGTTGATGAGATACAGGGTGGCACATACGTACGTACGTACCCACGGATAACACAAAATCACTCCTGACCTTTTTGGATCTCTGGGTTGCCTTGACTAATGATGCTGAAATTCTACACACTTATAGAACCTATCAAAAGAAAATTTTGTGCAAAGTTTTAACTAATTTGGTTTATTGGTTTTTGAGTTATGACTGATCAAAGAAATGAGATTTCTAGCATAGGTCGTTTTTGAAGTCTATTAAGGGATAGAGCGCTATCGCTCCTCCCTTGATATATATATATATATATTATTTACTTAAAAAATATTTTTATAGCCCCCTTTACAAGGATTGGTGCACTCTGAAGGAATTTGTTGTTGTTGTCGAATTCGCTTCCTCTGTTCACTGTGTCATCCGATGATTTGGCGTTTATAGAGTTAAATCTCTCCTAATTTCCATGCTAGTTGACGGTGGCCGAATGGGAAGATTCTACGAATCAGTGGCGACTTGGAAACCGGGTTCGGGCCCTCCGACCGGCGTGAATAACATTCATACACTGAAGATTGCATAAGCATGAAACATCGATGTCTGTAGGCAATAATAATTAATATTTACTTAAAATATATTACACACACATACACACACACACATATATATATGCTCCGATGAATTGGCTACTCTGGTGCCCCCTCAACAATCAACTAAATCCCATCCATTCACTGTGGGGTTCCTCAGATGCCGGCGAGCTTTCTACTCAAATAGCTTCTTCCCTAGTGCTACTGGCATCTGGAACTCCCTCCCTACACCCTGTTTCCCCTACAGTACTGACATGCAGAAATTTAAAACTAATGTAAACAGACATCTCGCTGTGCAGGTTTGTAATCCGAGGCTGTAGCAATGCGATGTAGGTCCCGGAAGGTGGAGAGTTTAATTCCGGTTTTTTCCCATCGGTGCATCTCGTTTTTTTCGACCGTTCGGTCTTCAATTTTTGGTCTTTTGAGAATGAAAGTTTTTCTTTCGAAAATTTAAGATTACCCTGTGCTGGAACTTTTTATTTACCTGACAGTATTTACTGTCCTGGTATTTAATCTGTTTTTACGTGAAATATTAATAAATTGATTTGAGATTCCATTTTCGTTTTCTCTCCTCGTTTGTTTCTGTTCACCCTCTCCACCTTCCGGTACCTACATCGCATTGCTACAGCCTCGGATTGCAAACCTACACTTATATTTACCAGCAATGCTTCAAGCAAACTACAAGCTCCTTATATATATATATATATATATATATATATATATATATATATATATATATATATATATATATAATTACTATTATATTAACCCTGAGTTAATTAACGTTTGTCTCCCTAAGGCCCCTTTCTATATATGTTAACCACACCAAATACATGTTTAAGTATTTATTGGTTTGGGGATCAAGTTATGCTTAACAAATTGAAACAATCCAACTCGAGCTCAGTGGGTGACTCAACGAATCACATTTTTTCTAGTATATATGATGATGATGATGATGATGATGATGATGATGATGATTTCTTCTTGACAGAAGTTTGCCATCTCTTCAGTGTAGTTGATGTGCGACCGTGCGCACGTAGGTGGCTCTTTAACCCAGCTATAGTCTTACATGGACGTTCGCATATATGACAGAGAAACCTACCTTCTGGCAAAGGAGACTTGCACATTAGCTTTTAATTTTTTACAATTTTTCTTATCTTTCCGTTTTATCTGGAAATGGGGCATCGTACCGGATGCCAGACATTCACCGGCTATTTCAGACACTCCAGCCTAGAGATCTTTTTAAGATTCTAACCGTCCCTTTTGAATGCAATTGTTTGTATTTCTCTTGCAATCAGTTAACCGGGTATACTCGCCAGATGGCTTTTGCAATTCTTTTTCATTAGTCCTGTTGCGCCTATAATTACTGGTATGATGGAGATTTTCTTAAGATTCCAATTTCTTTTCATGTCGTACATAAGACCTTGGTATTTCGTAATCTTTTCCCTTTCAGCTCTGTTTAATCATGACTCTTCGAATGTCTTGTCAGACCACAAATATGACAACTTGATATCATTGGAGGGCGTGTTTTGGTATCGCATCCTCATAAAATTGTTGATCCTGTCTTTAAATAACACAACTAAAGACATATCCCTTGGCTGTGGGGTTAGAGCACTAGCTTGACAAGTCAAGGCCGATTCTTTAACTGGGTTCGAACCCCCACCCCCGACCGTCTGAAATTACCACTTCCTACACTGATGATATAAAAAGCTTGAAACGTCTGTAAGTATATATATATATATATATATATATATATCAAAGAAAACACCTCCCACACACCAAGCAGACAGTTTTAACTAAAGAACTCCCATCTTTTCTTATTTCCTTTCTTTTCCTTCCTGGTATATGTGTACCGGAAACAAAACATACAATAAGAACTCTTATATATGGCCCTGAGAGGCGACCTCTGGTTGCCGTTTTTTTTAAATAATAAAAAAGTAATATTAGTTTTAATTCGCCATTTTGAAAAACTCTGTTCACATCTGATAAAAGGCTTGAAGATGGGAATTATTTCCGAAAATTTCTTACAGACTATCGCCCCACCCCCAACAAAAACAAAAACTTAAATTGGGATTTACTTTACTTTGCTTTTAAAATCGTCCAATAAATTCGGCTCGAAATTGTAAGTTGCACGTTTACTTATTTATTTTTTCTTCATTCTCATTTTTTTTTTTTATTATTATTATTATTATTATTATTATTATTATTATTATTATTATTATTATTATTATTATTATTATTATTATACTTACTTTTCCAACTTGTGCGCTTATGATTTTCTATTGTCTGATTACACCTATATATATATATATATATATATATGCTAGCTTCCTGCACTGAAGATTGCGTAAGCATGAAACATCGATGTCTGTAGGTAATAAATTATTAATATATATATATATATATATATATATATATATATATATATATATGATAATTTTATTTACACAGACATGTACAAAATCTGCGACACTGGCATGTCGATGTTATCGATCAACAGTTACTATAAACTGAGATCTCATCAGGCAGAGTTAGAATCCGATATTCTAACTCTACCTGATGAGATCTCAGTTTATAGTAACTGTTGATCGATACTATCGACATGCCAGTGTCGCAGATTTTGTACATGTCTGTGTAAATAAAATTATCATATATAAAGCTCTATTTTGATATTGAGCACTTTTTATAAACCCGGTTAAAATTCTCTGGATTACCACCCTGTGGATATTTTTCACCTGGATTATTACCATTATTATATATATATATATATATATATATATATATAATAAATCAAATCAATTGGCAGATGTTTACAACCCGAGTTTTCTCTCTCTCTCTTGTTACAGAAATTCACTGACATTATAATTATATTTCAACAATTATTTAATTATGCATGCGTATTTTTTATTTTATATTGCACAATAGACTGGCGTAATGGATAAACATAAATTAATAATTCAATGATTCTTATTGTCATAATGTATTGCTTAAATTTAATAATTTACGACGACATACATATTTATATATAATATATAAAGTGAAGCCAGTCTAATTTTGTGTTTTTGTGCATTGTAGCCGAGCGCATACAATCTCAATATTTAATTCTTTAACATTTTTTAAACATCATGATGAATTTCGAATCGATTTTATCGAATATATAGTCAATCTTCATCGATATTTTATTTTCGCTTATCACTAAGAGAGGAGGTAGAAGTTACTCCCCCCCCCCCAGATATAAGTCCCTTATTAACATTCGGAAGATATTTAGTAACATACTTGATTTTGTAGCGCCCTTATTGGTCCCCCGATTTATAAAATCGGGGGACTTATGTTTTGAGGCATGTCCGTCCGGATTTTTCTCCGCAACCATCCATTGAATTTCTCTGAAATTTTGCATGAAGTTGTAACTTTGGTCAGGTTAGAAAGTGACCTTCTCCGAATTTTGTAAAAAATCTGGTTAGCCCCCCAGGGGGTCAAAAGGCCCCGAAATGGCAAAAAATAACATTTTTTGCCCCATAACTTTTCATCCATCCATTCAATTTCCCTGAAACTTGGCCAAAATGTAGAGGCAATTGTTCCTAATAGAAAATGAGCATCCTTGGCCTCAGAAAAATTCTGGTTCGCGCCCCAGGGGGTCAAAGGGGGGGTAAAAAATGCCCCAAATTGCCCAAATTTATTGCATTTTACACTCGCCACATCGAGTCACATACAGAGGGGGACCACGCACGCGCGGCTTGTTAATCTATATTTCAATGTTCATTGGAATATGAATTGCAAGTAAAAACCTTCTATCTTAATAAAATTGTGCCATCACTTCTATTGTCCCCTGCAACTCTCTAATAAATTCTTATATTGCACTTTTAGCAATTTGTCTCTAAGAAAAACTGTACGTTTGATAGAGTTTTTTGTGTGAGACGCGTTTTGATTGGCTAATCGACATAATCTGTGATATATTTAACTAA
>OY744529.1:92114276-92119276 GCA_963556195.1 Sepiola atlantica | reverse complement strand
AGTTCTTCGGCCATATAATGCGGGCGGACGGCTTGGAGGAAAGCTTGAAGTTAGGAAAAATTGACGGCAAAAAGAGAAGAGGGAGACAGCGTACCAAGTTTACAGATGGCTTCAACAGGGTCACTGGAATCACGACTCTAGTTCTCACCAGAAAGACTGAATGCAGAGAAGAATGGAGAGCCATGATCATTGATGTCTGCAAACAGACCTGTACCTGAAGAAGAAGAAGAGTTTGTAAGATTCGGATATGTACGCATTATATCCGATGTAACTATATTCTTGGTGATTTTTTAGTCAATAAATACGTTGATTGTCCTTGTTTCGTCCATTGCACGTCACTCACCCATGATTAACATGGAATGCTAAACTAAGCATTTCGTCTCTTTTTACCAAAGCTTTTGTTCTGGCTTTCAAATAATGAACAGAATGATTATGCGGCCCGCGCTCGCCATTCTTTCAGTTTTCAGGCTTACCGTGACAAAAGATTGGTGACCCCTGGAGGAAGCGAACATGAACACCATTTAGTTAAAAAAAATGGAAATCACTCCAGACAAGGCATTAAGTCACTTGATGAAGAACGAAATATGATTATCGTCTATTGGCCTTAGCCTTGACAAGACCAAGGATATAGGTAGTTTTTTTTTGTTCCAGCTCGTTTGACTCGTTGGTCTAGCGGTCTCCATCAACTCGCTGTTTTGATACCTCATTTTAATACAGCTTCCTATTCCAGTAGCTTCTTTTCAATAACTGCAGACTTGTGGAACTCTCTTCCTGTTGACTGTTTCCCTCCTACCTATAACCTTAGTCTTTTCAAGACTACGGTCAATAGGCATCTCCTGTCTTTGCGATAATCATATTTGTTCTTGTTAGCTCCTTACATCAAGTGGCTTCATGCCTTGTCTGGAGCGATTTCCAATATAAAAAATCCTTTATTTAATCCACAAAATGTTTTATTTTAGCTAAAGGTATCTAGCGTATAAAGTTATCTTGTCAGATTTTCAAAGTCAGACAAAAATAGCAATTTGTCTGACTTATCGATACTTGATTCGAACTAGCCTATATTTTTTCGTTTTTTCGCTACATTTTTTTGTGAAAAATCTTATTCTCTATTTATAATCGTATTTCATTTATTGTGTTGTTTCGGCTATTTTGTTGGCAATGAAATTCATATCCGGTTTGAATGAATATCACATCATCTCTTCTTTTGAGAAAAAGATTTAGTTAGCCTCTTATATCACATCATCTCTTCTTTAGAAAACAAGATTTAGTTAGCCTCTTATGAATCCGTGAATTAAATAAATGGTTCAGTTCGAAATTCCGTATAGATTCCCGAGTTCGACATAAACATTCCTGATTCGAAAAGAAGCATCTGAAAACGGTTACACTAGTAGAAACCTTGTGAGAATAACATCCCAGATAAGAATAGTAGCCCGAATAATCCAAATAATACAAATTGAATTAAAATAAAATAAAAACCTCAAAAATAGAAAATTAAACAAAAATACGGCTAATAACTGTGACTAATCGGTCCAAAATTTAATTTTCAACCGATCTGTATAGTTTTATTTGCTGTATTTTTGTTTAATTTCCGATTTTTAAAGTTGTTCTACGACCTCTTGGTTTCACTTCGAGTAACATCCAGCGCCATTTTGAATGCGACAGGTTTACAAGACTAAAAAAAATATCGGACATGTAAATAAAAGCGAATTAAAATACTTTCAAATACCAAAAGATTGCCAATAGGTAGAAAAGTAACTTTTCTTGCTTGTGATAACAGTTATTTGTTGACTATTTGTCTTCCCCCTTTTTTCTCTGTTGGAAAATATTAACAATCGCCAATTTTTTTTCGTAATTCTTACATGTAATTAAATGTACAATTTTTTTTATTAACAATATTTTTTTGTAAATTAAATTTCGGGAACGAGATAGGGGGAAAGTTATTCGCCAGTTGTCTCCCTTTATTAAATAGTAAGACAATAGTTATGGTTACTTTAGAACCTTAAAATACAAAAAAGTAATTTCGTTAAGGCAATATTGTTTTAATCTTTATTTATAAAATTATTGGATGTAAATAGCTTCCATAACTTTCAATCTTTTAATACACGAAGATTTGCAGAGAATTTTAAAGCCAGTTTAAATGACTTTCTATTCGACAGTTTAAATTTTTCCAAATTCTTTTCAAATTTCGAAGGGTTATGAGGTAATTCATTTTTTAAACATTTAACAAAAAAATAAATAAATATATAACATGGCTGACTTATTTACGGTATCCTGACACTTCGAAATTCGATACTAGTTTTGAAGCCTTTAAATACACGAATTAACGTTTAAAGAAATAAAAAAATCAAAACACATTAATTTTTACAATAATCCTCCCATAATGCATCTCGTATTCAGGAATGTGATACCAAAAGTTTAATTTGTTTACATTTATTTTTTTTCGAAAATTGTTTAAGATTAATATTTGGAAAGATAATTCATTGAAGAAATCAGTTTTGCAATAGACTCGATTGGACATCTTACGAAAATCTTTCGAGTTATTTTATTTAACTCTTACATTTATATATAAACTAGCAGAATACCCAATCCCAAGACAGGTAACATTAATTTCCGGAATAGAAGAGTTTTGCACCACTTTTATGTCCCTTTACGAAGATAAAAGTCAAGATATAATGAGACTAAACCTTATGTCTAGAATCCATATTGCAATTTTGATCGAAATCCATTACATGACTTTACTTCTAGAAATGTCTAAAATTTAAGGCTTAAGTTTAAAAAGTCTTGAGATAAACATTGAAATTCAGGGAGTTTTGCTTAATTAGTGTCTAATGACTATTGCCCAAATTTAATGCAAATCTGAAATATTTGAATTTTCAAATGGGAGGTTGTACCCTTATTATTATTATTATTATTATTATTATTATTATTATTATTATTATTATTATTATTATTATTATTATCCCCCCCCCCTAAAAAACATTGAAATATTCAAAAGAAACTGAAATTTGGGGAATATATATTTATTAATGTCGAATACCTATTGTTAACATTTCACGAAAATAGGAATAATCTGATTTTTGACGAAGTGCTTCCACACACTCTTTGCCCACCTTTGCCTAAAACTAAATGGAACTAAATCCTTACGCATAGCTGCTGAGTTTCAAAATACATAATGATCGGTTAATTAGTTTAGTAGTAAATCACTTAAATTTTTTTTTGTTTTAATGATATTTCACCCCAAACAAGGCAAGACGCCATTGTAGACGTAAGGGGCTACTGAGAATAAGGGAGTAAGTTTAGAGTGTCATCCTAAGTTGGGAGCTGTGCAACGAAATGTCTGTTTACATTAGTTTTAAACCTCTGCATGTTGGTATAATCGGGGAAACAGGGAACAGGGAGGGAGTTCCAGAGGCCAGCAGCACGAGGAAAGAAGCTATTGGAGTAGAAAGCTCTCCGGCATCTGGGGACCTCCACAGTGAATGGATGGGATTTAGCTGATTGTCGAGTTGGTCTAGTGAATTTACGTCGATGGGGGCACTGGAGCAGTTAGTTCATCGGAGCACAGTCCATTGAATTATTTGTAAAACAAGCACAAGGATGCTACATTGCGGCGATGGGACAGGGGCTGGAGATTGGTTGACAGTGAGGGACCTATTAAGTTGGCGACTCTTTTTTGGACCTTGTCAAAGAGGGAGAGACTAGTAGATGATGCACCAAATACATACAAATATATAAACATATACACGTACCTAACTTGATATAAATAGAGACACTAATAGTCAGAGGTGCATGCCGGGTTTTTACTTTATAAAATTATTATATATTTTTTTATATTGGATTTCGGCACTTAAATTTATTCATTACATTTTTCTTTTCAAGTAACTATTTTAAATAAATTATTATTTAATTAACCGATTTTTATTTTTTAAAATTTTACAAACACGCTTTTTCGTACACATACACACATACACACAAAGATAAACAGACGATATCTGATGAGATAATAAAAAAAAGAAGAGATTTCCAATTGTATTTATTTATGTTGTCGCAAGATTTTAGAGGCAACGAAAAACATGGCCGACTCAAATAAATAACAGGGCGTTTAAAAATCTGATATAATTTCATCTAGGAATTCATATCGTCCCGAATGTTTGTGATTTACGGGACAGGTCGGAAATGGCTGAGCCGTCGCCGAACAGTCAATTAGTACAGACATTAAATGAAACAACTTTTTTTCATAACTTAAATTTAGGGTCAATTACACCCCCCCTCCCCTGCCGAGGTACAAATCATTAAGTGATTAAACTTATTTTTTTTTAGGAAGATCTTTTTCAACTTTATTTATTTTTTTTATGGGCTAAAATCTTTTTTTTTTTTTTTTGAGGGGATAAATTTTTATTTCCTGATGAAATCGTAAGCTGCTTCGACTATTTCCGGTTTGTTCCGTAAATCGCAATCGAAAACATTCTGGACGATATGGATCCCCGACCCTTCAAGTACCCATAAAAACATAAAATTTAGTATCTCAATGGGAAATGTTAACAGATATTTATTTTATGTATAGACAATTTTTTTTTCAATAGAAATATTAAAATGAGGTAAAGCTTGCATTTTGGTTGAGGGGCAAACCTGAACCATGATACTTGACTTTGTTAAATGTTGCAAAATAAGAATGAATGGGTTTGCGACCCTTGCAAAATGTGAAAGGAATTTGGAAGTATTTAAATTGTCGAACGGAAACTTATTTAATGAATTGTTAGCACGTCATGTGTTCAAGATTAAAACTTTTTAAAACCATTTGCATCGAATCATTTTATAAATAGAAATTAAGAAACATCGGCTTAATAAAATTCGTTATTTTTTCATGACAATTTTATTCAATTAATAATTTAATGACTAAATGATACTGAAATAATTAAATTAAATTTTTAAATCCTATATATTTTTTAAATTGTAAATTTTTTTTTTTAAAATAGTATTTTTTTAATAATATATATATA
>OY744529.1:92101776-92104276 GCA_963556195.1 Sepiola atlantica | reverse complement strand
AGGTGGTTGTTAATTTCAGACTAAATTGTCCGATTACAGTAGAGGATCTCTTTACATTAGCGGCTAACCCGAGATGTAGGGGAGGGCGCCACTCTTTTTCCAGGACTGCTTCATTGTCCTTGATCCTGACCTTATAATACTGAGAGTTTTAGCAATGTTTGTTTTAGTCTTTGCTATGACTCAACCGAGGATAGAACTCTGGTATCCCGTTTCATTAGCGGAAACGCTTACCAAATGCCGGTTTCAGGCTTACGGTATTTATTTATTTATTTATTTATTTATTTTATTTTTTAATATTTAAAATTTCTTCTTCTTCTTCTTCTTCTTCTTCTTCTTCTTCTTCTTCTTCTTATTATTATTATTAATAATAATAATAATAATAATAATAATAATAATAATAATAATAATAATAATAATATATTAATACGATAGAGTGTGTTATTTATTTTGTGTCACGATCTGACACTCCTATTTAAGAAGATTTAGTGAAGAGACAGCTTTTGCCCCGGCAACCGAGTAATATAAATAAATTAATATACTTCCATTCCGTCACGCAACATTTTTGTGAGTAAAATATGTGCATATTTCTAGCCACCGGATAATATTATTAACAGTAAATTATACAGATTGATGTAGAAAACACTGTGGAATCTCCACAGGGTCCCGCTAGTAATAATAAATACTACAGTGTGAGACTTACACTTATTCAAATTATTATAATGCTAACCCATATAATTACTGGTTCGTTACGCGCTAACACCTAGTTCAGACTAATAATAATAGATTAATAATAATAGATTATTCATTAGTACTATTTAATATACAGTTAATTATTAGGTTAAAAATTATTTGACCTTAAAAATTGTAGGTTTTAGTTTATTTAAATATTTAGATTAAATATAAGTTAGTATTTAACTTGATATATATATATATATATATATATATATATATATACATATATATATATATATATATATATATATATATGTATATATATAATTAATTCATAAATAAATATATATACATATATTTGTAAAATTAGTGGGAGAGAACACCAGAAAAGTGCTCGATTATTAAGAAAAATTAAAAAACAAGAGTGTAATATTTATTTATATATGTATTACAGAAGATTATAACAACATTGGTACCGTCGGTTTCAAACCGACAGTATCGATGTTCTAATACTCTTCTCTAATATATATATATATATATATATATATATATATATATATATATATATATATATGTGTGTTTTATACTAGAAGAATACTCGTCCTATGATGAGTAAAATGAATTCCCGAACAGAACAGTTTTGCACCATTTTTATGCCTCCTTGTGAAAATTAAAATCAAGATATGATGATACTAAACCTTATGTCTAGAATCCTTTTGCCAATTTTGATCAAAATCCAATACATGATTGTTATTATGCAAAATGCCTAAAATTAAAGGATCTTAAGAAGAAATTTAAATTCAGGGAATCTTGCTTAATTGGCGTCTAATGAAAATGGATCAAATTCAATGCAAATCTGATATATTTGAATGTTCAAATCGAATGTTGCCCATATATTATGCCCCCAAACCCTTAAAATACGCAAAAGAAACTGAAATACCGAGAATATTTATTAATTAATGCTTAATAACTTTCACAAAAATCGGAGGTATTTGATATTTCTACAAAAGACTATTTACCCCTTTTCATCAAACTAAATATAGCCAACATTTGGACCTTTTACGTACAGCAGCTGTATTTCAAAGTTCATAATTATCGGTTAATTAATTTAGAAAAGACTCCTGTACATAAAACTACATAATCACATACTTTAGCAATAAAACGATGCTGTAATAATTAAGTTTAACCCTTTTCATAGATAGATATGGTCAAAATGTTCTTAAAAGTGCCGATAATTTATTTCGTACACAACAGTGCCAATTAAATTTTTTTTCACTTTTTGGCCGGTGAAAGAAAACACATTTCTTCAGAAAACAATACATGTTATTTATGTTTTTTAAATATATATAAAATACGTTTGTTTCTGAAATTATTAATTCAACCAAATTATTTTATTTCACAGGATTTAAAAATAATAATTTGATGCGATTCGTCAAGTCTATATTGAACAGCCAATAAAAACTCTTCAGTCAAAAGGTAGAGCCCGTACATACCCAAAATATGTCGTATAAACTAAACTAAACATTTTAATGGGTGACAAGAAGAGTAGTTCCAAGTGTGCGAGTGAACTTCTTACTCCATAACCATACCTATCCGAAATAAAATATCGATAACATTAGATCATAAAATCCATAAAATCAAGTGAAGATAGTTTTGAGAACGTACTCTGATGAAAACAAGATTTAACTATATACCTTGTATTAAAATATCTATTAAAGTCAAAGAAACGGCGAATAGAGTGGCTCTACTTCTTAATATATAAAGTTACCATGTCGGGGTTTTACATGTTAGACCTAAATAGCAATATATGTGACAAATCGATATTTGA
>OY744529.1:92079276-92094276 GCA_963556195.1 Sepiola atlantica | reverse complement strand
ACCTAGACTCCGTAAGCAAAGGAATTTAAGTTCTATTTATGTGAAGGGCGGCATATCAAGAAAGACTACGAACGTTGTCAGAATATGCCTTATAGCTACGTGTCAGTCTATTTTGAACTTCCCCGAACAGGGCTCAACTTTAATCTTATTAAAGGGGCTTATAATATTAATTTTAAATTAATAATATTAAATTATTTTTACCTACATACGCTAGCGTTTGGAGCTTTCGCTCTCATCAGTGCAGGTTATATTGAAAAGAAATAAATAAAGTGCTTGATCGCAAAAAAGTGATAGCTAAATATAAATTATTTATTTAAAAAACTATACGTTACATAATTCAGAGGCGTGCCGTCTCCCACCCCCTAAATGACCCCATGGTATTTGAACTATGCATAGCCGATTTCATGGTTTGCAATGATCTCCATTATGTTAATCATTAGGATCCTTGACCCGAATTGAAACCCCTTCTCTGTCAGTATAACTTGCATGTCTCGGCGACATGTGAATTTGTTCAAGAAGTTGTCAATGGTACATGACACAAAAAATGGCACGGGGGCGCACATAGGGGTGGCGGTGTCGAATCTGGTAGGCAGTGGCAAATATCCCAAAATCATCGATGCAAAAAAAACTGAAAACTGATCGGAATGGACCCCGCCGATTCGATAGCCCTTGCGGATTGATGGCTATAACGACAACCCACAGGAAATATTTCTCCTCTCATCCCAAATGTACTTTTATTTCTTAACAAAAAAATATTAGCTTAAAGCGTAACCATCTGCGTTCTCTATTGGTCTTTACCCCTTCATTTTTTTTATACCGAAAGGGGGCTTACTCAAATGGGAGGTGATGTTTTTGGTTTCCCGAGGAAGTCGCTATTCGATTGGTTTTGTTCGTTCTTTGATGTGGCTGTCCCTGGTATTTTACTGCTGAAAAACGGCACATCGACTGGTAAATTTCCACTTATAATAAGACCGGTCCCATTTTTGGGGGAAAAAGAGAAAAAAATCTAAAATTTCTTGTATGTCTTAATGGTCGTTTTGTTACGAATCAGATCCTTTAAAGAGAAATAAATTCCCGGTTTCCGGTTCCGGTTTTTTGGCTGAAATATTTCAGATTACACAGACCTCCCCCCCCCCCCCCATAATTTTAAACTTCGCCCGTCTAGTCGAGGTGGGATCGGAAATTCAAACACGTCTGATTATATCTTGGCAGGTGAAACGAAATGATTTCTTAATGAATAAAAAATGGCTTTATCTTGAATACTTTTGATTTGTACAATGAAACTAGGTGTGACGAAACAATGTATCGATCTATTGCTTTGTCAAAATCTATCTATCTATCTATCTATATATATATATACGCTAATCGACTATTTATTAAAGTAAAACTTGCAAAAGCGTAAAATATAAAAAAATTGTTGAAATTTCTATTAAAAAATAATTTCTCGTGTGTCTGTGTTTGTGATTCTCGCCTCTACGTGACTTACACATTATAAGGTTTTATATACTATGAATCGAATATTTTTTATCAAAATCAAAAATTCTATAGCGTTAAGTAAAACAATTCTTTTAAATCCTAGTTAACAGAAATAATTTAATTACAAAATTAAATGCACCAGAATGCATTTCAGTTAATGCGTAAAAAAACAAGCCTTTTTAATCTTTTGTTAACAGTTAAAGAAAAAATAATTACTTCGAAATTCGAAAAGAATTAAGAAGCATTTAAACGGTCGAATAGAAAGTCATCTCTGGCTTTAAAATTCTTAACAAATCCTCCTGTATTAAAAGATTGAAAGTTTTGGAAGCTTTTTATATCAAATATTTTTTTAAATAAAGATTAAAACACCATTATTTTTACAAAAATTAGTTGTAGTTTAATAACAATTTGGTTCGATTAAAAAATTTAAAACGATATCGTAATAATTAAATTTAACTTTCTAATTTCTGTTTTAATAAAAAATAATTTGGTAAAAAACCGGCAGAGTTTAAAAATGCAAAACAAAAATGAAAGTAAATACTCCCGGGCAACATCGGTAAGGTACAACAAATACATTAATATATTTTTGGAACAAATTACCTGAATAAATAATGGTATTTTTGGTGTTTATCTGATGAAAAAAAAAAAAAAAAAAAATTATATATATATATATATATATATATATATATATATATGTATATCGAGGCAGCATTTTTTCCTTAAGACACGTATTATTAAAAATAACCGACAATTTTTGTCTGGTTATTTTAGTATTGATCCCTTCAATTTTCCGGATTAAAATCTTAATCTCGGAAGAAAATTGGCTGATGAAACTGCCGTAATGTATATGTTGGTCCAGAGTACTTTCTGACCCGTCTGGGTCAATCGTCAGTGGAATCATTACAAACAGGTAAAGACCTGAAGTGAGATTTATAATTAATTATGGCGGGAAAATTTAAATATGAAACTATATTTATTAGGTATTATAAGCATTTAAGTATATTAGTACTTGTTAATAGCAGTTTTTTTGTTTTAATGAGTTAAGCTTCTAGTATGTGGAGTTTTTGTGTATTAGTATTATGTTCTAAGATTTTAGTATTGTTTACGAGAAGTTTTCGGATTTGCGAGCGGGGACAGCAATGTTCATTAGTAAGGTGTCTAGCTATAGCACTATTATCGGATAGATGCATGTCAACCTCCTGG
The DNA here is from genome assembly GCA_963556195.1 of Sepiola atlantica. Taxonomy (NCBI): domain Eukaryota; kingdom Metazoa; phylum Mollusca; class Cephalopoda; order Sepiida; family Sepiolidae; genus Sepiola; species Sepiola atlantica. The sequence goes on along the minus strand of OY744529.1, from coordinate 92,091,597 downwards.
ACAGAGTCGTGGTGGTCGAGCCAATATATACGTGTTTTCCTTGGTTGTCGGAGACACAGTCTCCCAATGGACATTTAAACTCGTATACTAGGCCCGTCCTATCCAAGACTATAATTGAGGGGGAAAAATTATTTGTAATAATAAGATTAATGGTTTTAGTTTTATTGTAGTAAATAATTAGTTTAACTTTTTTATTTGGGTCGGTGGGAAGTACGTTTTTATTAATAATATTTTTTAAAACCTGTTCATCTGTTTTATAGTTATGGTGAAATTGGTTACGGTAAAATAGTTTGATAGTCTTGTTGAGTGGAGAACTGGATTCATTGTTGTTGTTATTATTATTACTGTTACTAGCATTATTTTTAAATAGTTGAATTTGTTGGTCTATAATATAATTAGGGAAACCATTATTTACAAGGGTTTGTTTTATATTTTTAAGTTCATTTTGAAAGAGAGTAGGGGAGGAAGAGATTAATTTAGCTCGCGTTAGTAGGTGTTTAATAATGGCTATTTTATATTTAAAGGGGCATTCACTAACGAAGTTAAGAGTACAGGGGTTTTTGTTAGTAGGTTTTTTATATGTAGATGTTACAAACTCATTATGATTTGTGTCTATTAAGACGTCTAAGAAAGGGAGTTTTTTTTATCGATGTTTAGTTCATAAGTGAAATCCAAAACGGAATTATTTTTGAAAGTGTCTTGTAATGTATTAATCTCATTTATATTATTTGTTAGTATTAGAATGTCATCTACGTATCTTAAATATATTAGTGGTTTATTAATAATGTTAAACACTTTAGTTTCCAAGTTGGACATGTAAAAGTTTGCGAATGTTGGACCTAGCGCAGACCCCATAGCGACACCATCTTTTTGTATGTATATATGGCCGCGATGATCGTAGAAAGAGACTTCAGTCGTACAAGCTAATAATATTTTTCGTAAAGTGTTAGGGTTAATTTTAAGTGGGCGGTTATTAGAATTATTATAAATATTATTGATTATTATGTTAATAGTTTGTTCAACCGCGGAACATTGGTAAAAAGATTAACCACATCTAAAATATTATTGGCTTGTACGACTGAAATCGCCACAGGCAGTTATTGAAATTAACGAACACTTACCCGAGAGGCAGGGGCAAAGTGTTCGACGCTCAAGCGGAACTTTGCATATATATATATATATATATATATATATATATATATATATATATATATATATATATATATATATATATATATTAGATGTCATCAATTTGTTTGCGATACGTTTGAACGACTTCAATTATTTATACGAAGAGCATTTTTACCTTAATGCTAGTTGGGGATAATTTTCAGATGGGGAACGACATACATATATGTTTAAATTTAATTATCTACGGACACATGTTTCGTCATTTACGACTAATCATCGTGGCTGAACCTAGCGAGATTCGAAACCAGGACCTCAGAGTCTGAAGCCTGGAGCTAGAATACATCACGTTTTTATAGATGTCATCTATTTTTTATTTATTTCGTTTGTGATACTTTTGAACAAATTCAATTAATTATACGATAGAACATTTTTACCTTAATGCTAGTGTGGTAAAATTTTCTTTTCACTAATGTGATGCCCTCAGATGCGGAGCGACACATATTTTTTAAATTTAATTATCCAGACACACATATTTCGTCGTTTATATATATAAGCTATATAGATAGAGATACACACAGAGAGAGAGAGAGAGAGAGAGAGAGAGAGAGAGAGAGAGAGAGAGAGAGAGAGAGAGAGAGAGACACACACACACACACACACACACACACACACACACACACACACACACACACACACACACACACACACACACACACACACACACACATATAAATATATATTTATATATATTTATATTTAGGCAAACATTATTAAATAACACGGAGTGGTTTTGTTTGATGCGACTTTTTTATATTTATATATATATATTTATATATATTTATATATATATATATAAATATATATATATATATATTTATATATATATATTTATATATTTATATATATATATATTTATATATTTATATATCAGAGAGAGAGAGAGAGAGAGAGAGAGAGAGAGAGAGAGAGAGAGAGAGGGGGGAGATCAAAGGAAACGAAGGCTTGAAAGAAAAGAAACAAACTCTAAATGTTTTCTTTTCAAATTAAAAAAACAAAACAATTAAACGAACAACAAAAAAAACCAAAAAAAAAACCCAAAACGAGCAACATTTCACGAATCTTCTGTGATGATTTCTTTTTTGATTGTTCGACCGTTTGATCGCTTTCAACCGGTTAACATTCTCCTAATTTTGTGAAGAACTGATAATTACCACAGGTGTCGCTTTGCTTTTCAATCAATTCTTTTTGTCTTATTTGTATAATAACTTCGAAGCTATGGACAGCGGGCGGACAAAATAATCGAGAAAGTTGACGTCGTTTTTAAAAAATTTTTTTACGAATGAGTCACCACTTATCGAGGCTAAAATCCACTCGAGGACAAAGGGTTAATGAGACGAATAGATTACCAGTTGAATAATGAAGACCATTATCAGAGGATTGAAAATGATTAATGGAATAAATAAAATATGCTGATTGATGAGGACTGTTTAAGACCAGTATTTTTTGACATTGGATTTGAAGACGTTATTCCCTCTACAATAGAGCTCGACCCATAATTCATCAGACAAGTTACCGCCTGCCTGTGACAATTTACGTTATAACGTAACTTTTTAATTAAAAAATGTATGTTATAATTTTAAACCATTCTATTCAATTAATTAAACAGTTTTTGGCTCAAAAACTGTTTTGTAAATAATTCAATTAAACTTCACAGCATTCTAATTAAAAAGGGAAAAACGAACCGACATCAACGAATGCTTAAAAACATTATTTTGAACCATGTCTATTTCATCGTTAAAATAAAAAGAAAGTATTCATGGGATTTAAATTTCAACATTTCATAAGACGTCCGATCGATTTGATTGTCAAACCGATGTTTTAATGACGCCATTTATTGAATTATTTTTTCTAAAAATGTGAATATTTTATTATAAAAAGTTCCTATTTAGTTGACCCCCCCCCCCAACAAGGGTAAAGTTAGACACAAGGTCGGTTTTTAATGTGGAGAAAATCCAGCCCCACCCCTCCCCCAAAGTAGCACTCTGGATTGGAACAAAAATAAAATTGCCTCAGTCTAGAAGGACTTCTCCTTCACTGACCGAGGACAGAATAGACAAAGTGTAGCATCAGAAGAGATACTACACTTTGTAATATTTATTTTCAGAAAATATAAACAAATACATTTTAAACAAATTAGGCACAATGCCATTAAAAGTGTGGAGAAAAGAGGGTCGTTGGTCATCCTTGGTCTAAAGTGATAAAAATATATATCTTACTCTTTACTAGAATCATATCAGTTACCACAATACCACATTTACTCTAGGGACTGTCCTACTTAAGATATCCTCAAATTTGTTGAAAATTTTATTTAAAAAAAAATTATATCCTAACCCTTTTCTAAATAATAGACCGCCCACTGTTTTCCGGTTTGTTCAGAACCGAAACACTTTGTTTCTAGTCAAAAGGCCAAACATGTTTTATTATAAGAAGTTAAGTAAAAGAAACATCAAAGAGGTTATGCACTGTTACAGTCGACCGATTCCTTGTGTCACGTAGATTATCTGGACGGTGGCTCGTCACGTTAACGGCTAAAGTCTTGTTGTATCAACGACACGTCGCAGTAGTAATGATTCGTCGCAGTAATATTCGCCGTAACTTCTTCTTCTTCTTCTTCTTCTTCTTCTTCTTCTTCTTCTTCTTCTTCTTCTTCTTCTTCTTCTTCTTCTTTTTAATAGCAGCGGTCGCAAAAGTTAGTAATAATGACGACACACAATCATTTGGGATTTAACAATTTCTTTTTCTTCTAATTTTATTTATAGTATACATAGGACCCCGTCGAACTTCCCCGGCCCATCCTTCATATGCGGGAGGGATCAACTGTACCAAATATATCCACTCTCCTTCGGGCTTCAGAAACAAGATAGAGATTTTATCAGCTTATCCGCTACGTGTCACTGGACACTTCTTTCCCGTGACGCAACATCCTGAACACATCAGCTTAAATTCCTACTCCTTGATTTCAAGTGGAATTTTCCGCTTTTCTACTTAATCTAACATGATGTGGGGAATTCCGTTTCTAAGATTATTTTAACACAGCCACGTCCGCATTTATATAATGAGGCTAAAACTGACGATTGAAAGCGAAACTGAAAAGGTGAGAAGTGTCGCGACACGTGAGCAACGCAAATCTAGTTGACCATGTGACCAAGCAGGAGGGTATCTAGAACTACAGACCGGCAACAATCACAGTGGCAAACCAGAAGAGTACCCGACTCAAAGTCAGCAGCAAACGATGTCTGGTGAGATTTAGTTCCTGATATTAAATACTTTCTGTTTTGGGTCGCTTACTCTTCTGCTTTCTCAAGTTTTGTATTAGTTTTTATTTATTAATTTATTTATTAAATTTTTAGGTGAAAATACAGAATAGTTAACTGAGCCCCCCCCCCCAATGTTAAGAATTGTTTTCTAAACAATCTTCTTCAGTTTACGGACCGTGCTGAAATAATAACGTTATTATTTAGAAAGCCATTATTAGCATGGGAAGGGGGGGGGTTGTTAACTATTCTGTACTTTCACCTAACAATTTAATAAAGAAATTAATAAATTTGGAAAACTGAAACTCTCGCCGGAAATTATATTAAGGATGAAGTTTAATATCAGGAAGTAAATCTTACCGAACACCGTTTGCTGCTGACATTGAGTCGGGTGCTCTTCTGGTTTGCCGTCACAGTTTGCCCTTGAGACTTGTGTATTGGAACACCAAATAGAAAAAAGAAAACAAACAAAAAAACAAAAAAAACAAGTAACATTGTTTACATTGAGGTGTTATAAAATGCGCGATGTTCTCGAACAATTACCGACACTTTGTTCGCATGTGTTTCAGAATTTTTGAGATGAGGATTGATAATTGGGATTATTTAGATTGTTCGGACTAGTGTTCTCATCTTGGATGTTATTTTGTCAACAACCTTCTTCTTCGTGTGCATCTTTTAGAATTCAGGAATCTTGATGCCCAACTCGGAAATCAAATACAGAATTTCGCTGGTAGATTGTTCTCGTCCCATTAGCCATTATCGGGTAGAAAAACTTATTGTTAATCAACGGCTTTATCCGTTGCGCCACGGGTCCATTTGTGTTTACGTGTACATTTTATTTGTGTTCATCATTTTAATCTTGTTTGACATACCGTTGGGTACATCCGCTAGTTTAATCTTCTCTAGAATCGTCTTGAAAACCGTTTGATTAATGAATTCCATTTGGACCGAAGGACAGAGGGTGGGGGAGTGGGGGGACGGCGGTAATAAAGATGACAGTAAGCAAGCCTATTATGAAACCCCGTGGCTCTACAAATACATCGCATACAATTCTGGCGCGAGAAACGATTATTTTATAGATACGTCCGAAGATCTTTATGCGAGACTTTGTCCGTTGGTTTCCAGTCGGTTCGTCGGTCTGTCACGCTTCGGCGTTAAACGCGCAGATTGAATGGACGCATCTTTTATTGGATTCAAACGTAAGCGTGACTGGTCGACAAACAGAACCGCTTATAGAGATGTGAGATAACCTATAGCGATCTAATTTAAAACTGAAGCGTGACAACAGTAGTGTGCAAGGGGGGGGGGGCAGGGCAATGGCCCCGGGCATTCAAATTTTGAGAGGGGGGACCAATCATAATGAAACTATCCCCTTTTCTCATAATATTTCTCAGTATGAGGACTTATTTACCTCCCCAGGATGTTAGACATAAGGTCAGGTGTTCAGTTTAAAAGCCAGTGCACTAGGATACGCGCATCCTGGCCTTCAAGTAGGGTCGCATATGTTTAGTAGGATCGCATATGTCTAGTAGGATCGCAAATGTTTAGTAGGATTACATATGTTTAGTAGGATCGCACATGTTTAGTAGGATCGCACATGTTTAGTAGGATTGCACATGTTTAGTAGAATCGCATATGTTTAGTAGGATTACATATGTTTAGTAGGATTACATATGTTTAGTAGGATCGCACATGTTTAGTAGGATCGCACATGTTTAGTAGGATTACATATGTTTAGTAGGATCGCACATGTTTAGTAAGATCGCACATGTTTAGTAGGATTGCACATGTTTAGTAGGATCGCAAATGTTTAGTAGGATTACATATGTTTAGTAGGATCGCACATGTTTAGTAGGATCGCACATGTTTAGTAGGATCGCACATGTTTAGTAGGATTACATATGTTTAGTAGGATTGCACATGTTTAGTAGGATCGCACATGTTTAGTAGGATTGCACATGTTTAGTAGGATCGCAAATGTTTAGTAGGATTACATATGTTTAGTAGGATCGCACATGTTTAGTAGGATCGCACATGTTTAGTAGGATCGCACATGTTTAGTAGGATCGCAAATGTTTAGTAGGATTACATATGTTTAGTAGGATCGCACATGTTTAGTAGGATCGCACATGTTTAGTAGGATTGCACATGTTTAGTAGAATCGCATATGTTTAGTAGGATTACATATGTTTAGTTGGATCGCATATGTTTAGTAGGATTACATATGTTTAGTAAGATCGCATATGTTTAGTAGGATTACATATCTTTAGTAGGATCGTATATGTTTAGTAGGATCGCATATGTTTAATAGGATCGCACATGTTTAGTAGGATCGCACATGTTTAGTAGGATTACATATGTTGAGTAGGATCGCACATGTTTAGTAGGATCGCACATGTTTAGTAGGATTACATATGTTTAGTAGGATCGCATATGTTTAATATGATTACATTTGTTGTCCACATTGCTTGAAAGAATTCGAAGATCGATACAATTCCCAATTTATTAATCCTAATGTATAAACGTTTATGAATGAACCTCAGGTTATTAATACACTCGGATTATCATTCGAGCTAGCAATGTGTGAAGCCAATGCATTTCTGTATATATAACCATATTTACGAAAAATAAAAATTTCAAACCAATTGGGGACATCTTAAGTAGGACGGACCCTAGAGTAAATGCGGTATTGTGGTGACTGATATCTTCTTCTTTCGTGTGAATCAGTTTCCCCGATGTTTTTCTAGTTAGACATCTTTCTGGAAAGACATCGGGTACTTACGGGAAGGACCACGAGAAGGTTGCCAACATCCCTAAGTGAAAGTAGTACTGTGGAACTAACTGGGTTCGAACTTGTTACACCGAGGTCTTCAGTCGGTGTCGATATCCACTTAACCACCGTCACATCCCAAGGTGACTAATATGATTCTACTTAAGAGTAAGTAGGATAGACATTTTTATCACTTTGACCAAGGATGACCAACGACCCCCATTTCCCCCAAACTTTTGGTTGCTTTGTCCCTAATTTGTTTTGGATGTAAATTTAAAAATATTTTCTGCCAATAAATAATTTAAAGTGTAGTTTCTGTTATGTCCTCGGTCACAGGAGGACAGATCTTTATTGACTTGGGCAATTTTGCCTTTTATACTCCCCCCCCCCCAGAGTACCGTTTTTCGGGGAGCTGGATAACCCGCACATGACAAACCGACCTTGTGTCCAACTTTGCCCTCGGCATCATCAGGGCATCACCAGACTCCTGCACGCCGTTGCGTGACAGACCGACGAGAATGCTATAGAGACTATCAGAGATTCTGTCCGTCGTCGAGTAACTCTTAAAGTTTGAAATAGCATTTTCGTTGGTCTGTCAGGCTTCAGTTTTGAATACGATCATTATACGCTCTCTCGCATTTCTACAAGAGACTCTGTCTGTCTGTGGATAGGTCTGTCTGTCTGTCACAGTTTTGTTTGTAATCGCATTCTCATTGCAAAACGCGCAGATTGGATGGACGCATCTTCAGAATACAAAACTGTCTTTATTTCTTTGCGTCCTACCGTTTACTTTTTGAAGCGGTCGTAAGTCGACCGTCGTATTTTGCGTAAATAGCTTCCCATATTTTGTGAGGAATATTTACTTATCTACGACGTACGTACAAAGCGAACCTGGCAGCTGTCGAAAACGATCAAGACTCTACAATTATTGTAATAATCTTTGAAAGTCATGCTGCGCTGAAAGTCAATGGTCGGAGGAGATTTATTATTTGTCGACTCTAAGAGATGCCAGGAATCGGAAAGGATTTGAAAAAAAAAAAAAAAAAAAAATAAAATAAATAAATAAAAAAAAAGAAAGAAATATGGAGGAAATGACTTCGATGTTAGAATAAATTGATTCTTTATAAAAATGGCCGACATTTCAACCTCCGTGATAGATATCGATGAAATATCTTTTTTTCCTTCTCTTTTACTTGTGTGTGTGTGTGTGTGTGTGTGTGTGTGTGTAGGAAGGAAGGTACTGCGCATGACTATTTCTTTCACTTATTGACACGCATGCGCATACAAATAAAACGCCTTCTTTATATCTGAGCTAGCAGGATGACCCGGAATTACCCGGGATTGAACGCTGGACCCATTTCCTTCTGCACACTTTCTATAAAACCTGTGGTGGTCGTCATGCCTTTTTTTGGTGATAACTTCCTCCACAAATAAAAATAAAAATAATAATAAGAAGACTTACATGCAAAACCAACGGAAGTTTATTCACTGAAATAAACCATTAACAAATATAACATATTTCCTTTTGTAATGAGTTCAGAAGTCCTTTCTTTAGTTTACGGGTAAGTAAAAAGGAGAATGTCTTTTGTTTTGTTGAAATGCTCATGTGTTATAAAATGTTAAGAGAGGCAATAGGTAATGTTCGCCTGTGTAATTGTATGAAGCGCGCGAAAGGTGAAATGGAAGAGTGATAGTAAGACGCGTGTAACCTCCGAATGAAGAGTCGGTTGAGAGAGAGGGTTTGATGTTTGTGTGTGCTTAAATACTATTTGGATAGGCTCCAGCGAGCTTAAGGAGAAAAGTTTAGAAAAATGTCTTTGGAGAAATCCCATTGGACAGAAATATCACGTGGTGTGCTCCCTACTACGTCCGCTCGTTTTGAGTTGATTTAATATATAAGGCCACGCCGGAATTTGCGTGGGCGTTATTTTTTATTTTTCACGCGCCAATACAATTATATTCACACTGCGCGCCTAAATTGTATTTATCCCAAACAACAATTTTTATCCGAATCTTAACCGTGTCAACTGGCACAAACCATAACACATTTTTATTCTTTTTTATTCTTTTTTAAAATAACATTTAATTTATTGAGGGTGGGGGTGTCCTAAGGATGCACTCAGCATTGATTGATGAAGAAAAAAGTGTTAATACTGTGACATTTATTATAAAATAAATGTCGGTAAATTTATAGTCTTTGACACCCCCTTCTTCACATGAACTACACCCGGTGTTTTCCGAGAATCAATAAGAATCTCTGTTCATTCTTGCTCCAATACCTGAACCCCTTTTATTAACATTCTTATTCTTATTTTTCAATTTTTATAATTTTCAAGTTACAAATCAAATCAGACAGAACTTCGTATTTTCTGTTTATGGATGTCCGGCGCGAATGCAGACCTCACGATAATGTTGCAGCCCCCTTTGATCAAAATAATATGTATTTATTCAAGTACCCGGGGGAATGTAGTTTTAGCATATACATCGTTGTCTGTAAACAAGGAGATACACTACAGCATTTATATCAATATAACACATCACTCAATAAGTCCCCGGTACAAATCCTTATTGACTGGGGCAATTTTAATTTTTGACCCACCCAGAGTGCCCTTTTTCGGGGAGCTGAATATCCCGCACATGACGAACCGACCTTGTGAAACAACTTTTATGCAAAATTCGACTTTATTCATCAACATAGTCTTCTTCTAGGGTGATACAATAATTCCAACGCTTCCTTAACAATTCGATGCATTTTCTGTCTCAAAATACGCCTCAGTTTCCGATATCACATCTTCATTGGAGCGAAATCTCTTTCCCTGGAGCATTCTTTTGAGGTCTGCAAACAACCAGTAGTAGTTGGGGACCATAACTGGAGAATAAGGTGGGCGTTGAAGCAATTCGAAGTGCAATTCATGTAGGTTTGCCATCGTTACGATCGACTAGTGACACAAGGCCTTAGTAAAAGAGCATTTTTTCTTCTTGATTTGTGGCTGTTAATGCTATATAATATTCGTTATTGATGGTTCTTCCTTTCTCAAGTTAAACGATGAAAAACATACCATACACATCCCCAAAATACGGAGGCCAAAACTTTGCCTGCTGATGTTTGCGGCTTTTGGTCGCTTTAGACGGCTTTACTTTGCTGTTGTACACCCAGCCGATTTAACTCCGGGGTGAAGAGGTGTGTCTATGTTTCATCCATTGTCACGTGTTGACGTCAAAAATCCTTTTTGTTGTTTTGAAACAACGCTCTGAATCGTTGACGCGTTGTTGTTTTTATCGACTGTGAGCAAATGCGGCATCCACTTTGAACAGGGCTTTCTTATTCAAATGCAAAATGGTGAATACACTGCTTCTTGATATCTTCAACTCTTCTGTAATCTCACACAACTTCAATTTCCGATTGGTCAAAGCGAGTTGGTGGACTTTTTAAATATATTGTGATTAAGCTGCCAAATTTGGGCGACCTGAGCGGTCCGCTTCATTTGTGTCTGTACGACCGCGTTTAAAGTCAGCATGCTACCCCTTAACCGTTGTTTCCGACGAAGCAAAGTCCTATTGCTTTTCTTGAACAGTATTTTTTCCAATCAGAAAGCAATGTTTCATCAACATACGAGATTAAGATTTTTCATTGTTTTTAAATTTTTCAACGGTAGCATCACTTAAATAACTGTATTTATTAAACTAATCATTTAATTTAGCTAAAATGTTGACCTGTGCCATTTGAAGGTTAGTACTTTATAGAAATCATATGGATTAAAAAAAATAGTGGCCCCATTTATATGTCAAGCCCTTGACTTATTGAGTGATGTGTTATATATGCATATTTGTGTGTGTATGTGTGTGTGATAATATAAAAGTCAGTTATTTTATAAAGTTCAGTTTGATTCTTATGGGAATCAAATTCTAGGGCCAAATGAAGCTAAATATTCAAACCTTTAAATAGCTATTTCTAAATTTGTAATAGAGATATAAATAAATAAATTGACAGATCAAAGTGATATCATACTGTGAGTTAATGTTAGTTTCGAAGCAAACAAAAGCTAACACGTGTTTCTAAAATAATTCAAAATATACTTGAACAAATTCAGGCAGTAAACAAAAAAACTCCCGTTATCAGAGATGGCTGTCAACTGAAAAAAATCATCAAAGCGAAACTTCAAATTTCCATTTCCCCCCCCCCCCCAAAAAAAACAATGGCGAAATAGAATTTGACACGCTTCAAAAAAGATTTCAGATTAGAATGTTTATAAAAAATCGTCTGCACATCGAAACATTTGTAGACTCTGAAAATTAAATGCAAAACTCAGTGAGGATAACTAATAAAATATATTTAAAAAATAAACTCTTACATTTGACATTCAACAACCGATACTTTCTTCCAGCCCGAAGCTTGAGTTGTTGGCGTCTTTCCTGGAGGTAGCGAGTCCGTTCTTTTGGCGTCTAGATGACTATATATATATATATATATATATATATATATATATATATATATATATATGAATATTATAACTGTCCTGTTTTTAAATCTCCGAAACAGTTACATGGTAAACAGCTGATGATCCCCGTGTTAATATTAGACGCTTAAGGTCTCCTGTTTTTGTTTCACTCTTAGATAATTAACCCCCCCTTTTATTTTTATTTTAATTTTTTTTAATTTTTTAATTTTTTTATTTTACTTATATTTTTTCATTTATTAATTCTCCAACGAATGTTAAGTCTGCAATACCTTGGATTTAGTTAGTTTGTCTGGGAATTTAAACTGCTTTTTACTTTTTTTTTTGTTGTTTTTTTTTAAATGACTCAAAGCTTCTTTAGACTATATATATATATATATATATATGATTAATTCAGTAGAATAAAAACTTTATGACATTATTAATATTTTGTAATCGTGCTCCAAATATTTCAACGCTGAACAATATTTTCCATGTGTACACACCTTTCAGAAAATTCAATTTTATTATCACTTTTACACCAGGGTAAACACCTGACAATTAACTGACTTTTTTTCGATAGCACATATTGTATATAAATTCCAACTCAGACCACTGGCAATGGCAATATTCGCTATAATTTCAAACACACAAATAAAGAAAACAAGAC
>OY744529.1:92046776-92074276 GCA_963556195.1 Sepiola atlantica | reverse complement strand
TCTCTCTCTCTCTATATATATATATATATAAACTATATATATATATAACTATATATATATAACTATATATATATATAACTATTATAATATAAAATGAAGTAATAAAATAAGGTGTCAATCAAATTTTATTAGAATTCAAAGTTCATGCAAAGCATCCTAATTATAAGATATTAGTTGACGCTTATATCTTTTGTTGGATTGCTTCATATATATATATAACTATATATATATAACTATATATATATATATATATATATATATATATATATATATATATATATATATATATAACTATATATATAACTATATATATATAACTAAATATATAACTATATATATAACTATATATATATAACTATATATAAAGTTATATATATATAACTATATATATATATATATATATATAACTATATATATAACTATATATATATAACTAAATATATAACTATATATATAACTATATATATATAACTATATATAAAGTTATATATATATAACTATATATATAACTATATATATATATAACTATATATATAACTATATATATATATATATTACTAATATATATATATATATATCCTAGTGTATGTCGTATCTATCTATCTATTGCTATCTGAACCCTTTCTTAACTGAAATCCACTTCTCAACCCTAGTATATGTTATTATTCTTTATTACTCCCCCCCCCCCCCACCTCACGTCATTTGTGTATGTGGGTCTCACCCGAAGATGGAATATTTCTTGATTCCCTTTTGGTGTGTGACATTTCTGTTGCACCTCATCATTTCCGTCTGTCAACAGAAGCCAGTTCGCCATTCTTTGAAGATTAACTGCATTTTAACACACAAACACAAAACGCCGTTCTCGACAGACGGCAAGAAAGACAAATGACTCCCCGTGCGCCCCCCCCCCCTCCACACACACACGTAGAATGCAACCGACTATTAAAAAAAACATGTTGGCTGATTTATAGGTAAATTATATACTTACGTAAACATTTATTCTAGTAGAGACATGTAATTTGAATTCTACGCTTGTGCGTCCATCGAAAAAAGACTATACATCACGTGAATTTGTACATAAAAAGATACAAATTCACACACACATATATAATATGTATATATAATATATATATATATATATATATTATAATATATATATATATATACATACATATATAATATATATATATATACATACATATATAATATATATATATATATATATATACATACATATATAATATATATATATATATATATACATACATATATAATACATATATATATATACATACATATATAATATATATATATATATACATACATATATATATATATACATACATATATATATATATATATATATATATATATATATATATATATATATCATGTGCATAAAGTTGGTCTATTATCAAAATGGAGACCATCATATATATTTATAAAAAAACACAAATATATGTATAACGTACATAGTTATATCTAGATATCGTGCATATAGACATAAGATGTCAATTACATTAGATGGCAATATAAGTTGGATAAGATGGACGTGTACACACACATAGGTAAATGTATACATATTTCATATATATATATATATATATATATATATATATAATTTATCTCATATATCGAGACATCTATCTCTAGCTTTTTCAATCCCCCTGTCTCTCTACACACATCTATACACAAATATATATGCCAGTTCATTCATTATCTTTTCATTTATCTACCCCCCTCACGCGCGTGCGCGCACCCCCCCCCCACCCACATATATATATATAAAGTACCTAATGATTATTTTAAATTTCAATGACCAAAATTCACTCTTTATTCAAATAATTTATTTTTACAATGGCAGAATTGACGAATGGTTATACAATCATGTCGCAACGTGAAATATGCTACAATTAAACGCAATTACACGCTGCTCTTCAGAAACCAAAATTAAAAGCATTTATAAAGAGATTATATCGTGCAAAAAGTTAATGAAAAAAACAAAACAGAAAGCAGACAGCACTTACGCGTGGTCCCTCCCCGTAATAGGATGACATAATTCCAATCAAGCCGCCATTTTTAATATATAGTGCAGAGCTACGTCTTAATATTGTCATGAAAAAACAATAACAGACACTAATACAATAAAAGTTCAAATAGCAAGCGGTAAATTAAAGTTTGAAATTAAGGTGAATAATAATTATTATTATAAGTAAGATTATTGCGTAAGATAAAATATGAAAATACGGTTTATGGTAGTGAATTCAACATTCGTCTTATATAAGTAAGGTTTTATTTATTTAAATATTTTATTTATCTAAGTTTTCATATCAGTAAATTTCGATTCTAACTTGTTTAGAATTATAATTTTTAAATTAATATTAACTCTAATAGAATAATCTAAACTCATGAGAATTTATAGTCCAGCATAATTTAAAATTAATTAAAATAAATTCAAATTAATTACTAATAATCAAATCAGATTAGTGACCTAAATTATATCAAAAGTAAAAACGTTGAAAATGAATATCATAGACCACATTCCAGGCGAAATGGTTCTAAGGGAAGCAACTCAATATACCGTTATCTACATAATTTGCCAGGTATATACCGGCTTCCTAACAAATTCCTATCGAGAATCGTAGTTTAATTATTAATTTATTCACTTAAGCTAAGGGCTAAGAATTTTTCCTTGAGAAAATATTGGTCTGTGTACTAAATTAATGTTTCCATTATAATATATG
Source organism: Sepiola atlantica (assembly GCA_963556195.1). NCBI lineage: Eukaryota > Metazoa > Mollusca > Cephalopoda > Sepiida > Sepiolidae > Sepiola > Sepiola atlantica. Next base: position 92,071,532 of record OY744529.1, on the reverse strand, counting down.
ATTGTATGATTATGTGTTTTCGAACTTGCAGATTTTATTCTATATATCTGCTAATTCCGATTTGAGCGGATTTATATAGTCACATTTTCACATTTAATTGATGTTTTTTTTTTCAAATTTAAATTTACAACTCATTTCACCTACTACATTTCGTACTTTTAATCAATAATTCTAGTTTACCATTTGAGTGGAGCGTAGAGACCAGTGTCACAGAGAAGTGTTCATATTGGTAACACACACAACTTTTTCATTGAATACTAATCTCTATTCAAGCAATCAAAAGACCGGTGTAGATTGTAAAGTGTGTCTTACTAAACGAAATACAGGGCCGAACATAGTATGACATCGATGTTTATTGGCAAATGACACATTGACATTTTACGTAAATAACTGGCTAGTCAGAATCGAATATCAATTTGGCAGATCCATTGCTGTTTAAGTCTTAACATCCTACAAGACAACTTTATATATTATTATATAATATTATATATTAGATATATTTCACTTTTTGTTTCATTTTACTTCAGTCGAAGTTCTCAGAAATCAAGGGGTCCCTTCTTTAGGCTAACACTTGATCTCTATATGAGATACATGGATATTCGAATATATCATTAAAGTTCTCCTTTACCTGTCAAACGTTGAGTTAGTAAAACAGTTAAGAATATTAATTTTCATCTTCCTAATTGACCACTTAACTATGTTTATATTTCTTGTAGTCTCTTAGTCTTATCGGATTTCAGGACAATAATTCATCTATTCTGGTGGAGTAACCAGCTAAGTGCTGTTACTTGAGGTAACATTACTTTGAGAAGATGCACCATTCCTCGTATGAGCCAGTTTATAGCCGTGTTGAGGGGATCTTATTTTGGGTTTCGAATACTATGTTATTTTGAATATTTGGTCAGGGTTTACTTGTAAGGTGAAGTATCTCTATGTCATGTTATCCTGATAAACTCCTGTACAGAGAGACCGAAGACACCCAAGAATGGTGTCTAGTAGGTAATTCAAACTATCTTGTAGGATGTGTGTGTGTGTAATAAATAATAAACGTGGCTTATCTGGACACTTTATTGCAGTTTCATAGTGTATCCATTCTTCATAAGTATATCAATATATTTCTAAGCGATGTTATACATTCAAATATTTTTATTTATTAAAGTGTTCAGATAAGCCACATTTATTATTGTTATGTTGTTGTTCATCTTTCAGTTTCGAGAGACAATGGATACCCCATGTGAACCGCATCTCCCCTGAACCGCCATTTGTAGCAAGAAGTCCAGGACGACTTGAAACAATGATGAATATAAGCAGAGAAAGACTCGGGTTATTTCGGAGAATAAGCTAGTTTACTAACATCGTCAGAAGAAGTCCTGAAAGCAATGTATATTGAATATTCAAGGAAGAATTTCCCGGTAAAAAATCTTGTACGCCTCCAGAGCACTGAAATCGTCATATCCGTAACGATGTAGAGCTTCCTTTGCTAACGGTAGTAAGATTGACAAAACACCGAACAACATGGAAGGATTGTGTATCTAGAAAAGGTGTAAAGATCCTCTGAGTTCTATTTGAATAATGCCATTTTCATTTCTATTTCGGAAGTCCGAGTAGGATGCGTAACGTAAAAAGAAAGGGTACTTATATCGATCTTGACTCAGTTTCCGTGAGTTTCTTGTCGGAAGCGTTCGGCTATCCTACGCAAACGCCCGAGAGATGACGAGCCGATTTGTACCAGACGACAAGTTTGATACGGTGCTGCGTCCTATGACTACTACTACTACTACTACTACTACTACTACTACTACTGAAGTTTTTCACGTATTGCAGTTGAAGTGAATATTGAAAAAATATATATACGATATATTAATTATATCACCTTATGATATTATATATACATAAAATAATAAATTATGTATATATATATATATATATGATATTTTAGTTTTTACAGATTTGATGTCCCTATCGCAGGTCAGGTTTATGAAATTAATTGACTTATTATTTGTATGAAATCCATTAAATGGCGTCTTTTTTGGAAGGAGGTATTCTGTGTCGTTTCGCGCGGCATTACGTCAATTCTTCATGTTCGCGTCAACAAGACACGGCAGGTCTCTTCGCAAATGCATCATTCCTTTAACCCGGCGGCCGGAGTCTACAATTTCCGGTGGGTGAGACCAACCGTCAAAGAAATGTGACCGAAGCTAAAAAAAAATGAAAAAAAAAAACAAAAAAATAAATTAAAAAACAAAAACAAAAACAAAAAAACAAAAAACAAAAACAAAAAAACAAACAAAAACAAACAGTGATTGTATCAGAAATGAGAAAACCCTACTTAGGGGTTGGAGGTGATTTGCTTGGCGATGAGAAGATCGGCAGGGTTCTGAATAGATATCAAACCTGCCTCTACCATCGATCAGTAAATAAAGAACAACAAATAAACCGAATCATAAAATAAATTACGATATCCTTGGGGAGGTGAATGTGTCGAGGCGTGTGTGCCGCAGTGACGGGCATGGATTCTGTATTTCTGTGTTATTTTTGTGTTATTTTTGTTATTTTATTGTATATTCTAGACACGAAATATGTACAGTGTTTGATCAATTTTTCGGACAATTCTAATTATTATTTTGATGTTGATATATTTTAGACGATTTGTTCTCTGATCTATTCCTTGTTATCTGATACATGCACTGGTCATTCGTGTTTCTTAAGTAATTACATTCCAAGGTCAATGATAAAAACAACTGCAACTGAGGACGGCCGTAGAATAAGGTCGAAACAATGAAAAAAAATTATATATACAAACATAGGAAAAGAAAAATCAGTCCCAATTTTCCAAATTCCATTGATGGCGCCATTCCAACTATCTGAAGTTATTTTCGATTCTCACCCCTACCATCACTCCACAACACAAATAAGTTTGTTACTAATCGTGTATTCCCGATAGAGCCTATCCGAGGCGAAATATCGATTCCAGTCATGGCGTTAGATTCTTTTTGCTTCTATTAGCCTGTCTGTAGCTTTATTTCCCATTTCCATGTTATATATAAGTTTATGTCCATAGAGTATAATCCAGTGGATCCTTAAGAGCTCAATGATAAATAAAGCCGTGTATTTATTTGGTATGAAATATTCTATTTATACACACCTTTTTGGCTACACATTTGTAGACATGTTTCAGTTCTAACTGAAAAAAAATGAAACCATTTTCATTCTTGTATCCATATTGGTTTCAAGCTAGAACTGGAATGTCTGCAAATGTGTAGCCAAAAATGTTTGTATAAAAGTTGTATATATATATGTATATACAGTACAGTTGAAGGAGTCAAAGACTGTTCTTTGAATGCCTAATTTGCATAATTATTTTTTAAACAGTTAATAATAAATTAATGTTTGGTATTATTCATTTGTAATTTTATTATTTTATTTTTCCTATATATATGTTATAGTTTTGTAGATATAGTAAAGTGATTTAACAAAAAACGAAGAAATTACTAAAACTAACATCGCTCGATAAAGTGAAAAGGCAGGGAATGGCTGGATGGCTATCGGGTTGGCTTCTCTCTCTCTCTCTCTCTCTCTCTCTCTCTCTCTCTCTCTCTCTCTCGTAAGACATGCCGTAGACAAAACGTTTCGCATTTGTGTTTAAATATTCCTTTCTAGCCTTTCATGGAGACTTGATTTTCAACAAGTTGCCATGTGTTCATCACTCATGCGAATTGTTCTTTCTTTTGATTTCATTGCGGTGTCATTTAAAAGATAAACGAATTTGCATCAAAATTACTTAAAAGTTAATGTTTATATATTTATTATGAATAAATGCATAAGTTTTAATCTTGTGTTTACAAAAAATTATGAAAGAAATGTTTATTATTCAAAATTATGTTTTAAGTATTTCAAGTAACGAACTATATGTATGTATATATATATGTGTGTATATATAATTATATGTGTGTATATATATACGTGTATATATACACGTATATATATATGTATGTGTGTATATATATATTTATATAAAAGGAAATGGTAGTTTGCTTGAAGCATTGCTAGTAAACAAGTAAATATGAAGGTGAGAATTATGAGTAATGCAATGTTGAAAACCGGAAGGTGGAATAAGAATGAACAAACATAAATGACAAGAGACGGTAAATATCAGATCAATTCATTTATATTTCAAAATTTAAATATAAAGATGGTAAATTGTAAAATGGGCTTACTGTTAAATATTTAAAGGTCCGGAATGGTAGAGACTTTGATCATTTCGAGAGTAACAACCTCTCTTTTTCAAAAAGAAAACAAAAGTTGGACTGGCTGTGTCAGTTGAAAAAAGCCAAGTGAACGCTGCTATTCAAAAAATAGGAATATGAGATTCGCAGAAAAAAAGACAAGTCCTGCAGAAAATGCAATAGTTGAGATATGCAATAGATTACCAAGACTGATTAATTAAGTTTAATTAATCTTAAATAATAATATTTGGATTTAATTTATTTTGTTGTTGTTCTATTTTTTTTTATTTTTTTTTAAATTTTTTTTTTTTTTTATTATTATTATTATTATTATTATTATTATTATTATTATTATTATTATTATTATTATTATTATTATTATTATTATTATTATTATTATTATTATTATTATTATTATTATTATTATTATAATAATAATAATAATAATAATAATAATAATAATAATAATAATAACAACAACAATAACAATAATAATAATAATAATAATAATAATAATATGTATTTTTAATTTATTATTTACTTTTTCTTTTATTATATTATTATGATTATTTTTTTAAAATCTATTTATTTTTTTATATTTTTTATATTAAATATTTAAAATTCAATATTTACGTTAAGTGTTGCAATAATAAATATAGGTTCGAATAGTCAGGTAAAAATTAAAGGGAGATCAGTAGGGATCTGCATATATTTATACATTTATTTTTCATAGTAAGGTTTAAGCTCAATAGATGTTAATTTTTTAAAATTCCAGAGCATGTATATATTAATATAGATCCTGCAAAAGACGTATTACATCTTGTTGCATGGATCCGTTATGAATCAAGTAAAACTAGTTCCATCGTTAGGTCTTTCATAACATTTATTTAAGAGGACATATTTTCGTTTGATCTTGATAGGAGGCTTTGTTTTCAACTGCATCACCGGAAAGACGGATAGATAGACTGAGCGAGAGAGAGAGAGAGAGAGAGAGAGAGAGAGAGAGAGAGAGAGAGAGAGAGAGAGCACATTTCAATTTAAGATTGTATACAATCATTGGATACACAAACATTTCAGACTAAACAATAAACGGGTACACCTCCTTTATTTGCAAAGCTGGAACCCTTATGCGTTTGTAATGAAATCATTGGATCGTAGAAGATGTATATTCGTATCTAAATCTGTTGCTATGGGCGTATCAAAAACTAAATTAACTATTCCACCAACTCTCTATATAAAAGTGTGCGTGTGTATGTATATGTGTGTATATACATGTGTATGTATATAAATATATTTGTATATGTGTGTATGTACATGTGTATGTATATAAATATATATGTATATGTGTGTATGTATAGATGCATGCATGCATGTATATATATATATATATATATATATATATATATATATATATATATATATGTTTACAAATATTCCATATAAAAGGACAGACATAAAAAAAACACAAGTATTGTATATAATTAGTTATAAAAATATGGTAAGAAAACAAAAAACACCATGACATGTACTATATCATATTTGATATATATATATATATATATATATATATATATATATATATATATATAATTGCTTTAATGGTTGTTTTTTTACGGTCTGATGATAAAGTCGCAGCTAAAACATGTATGCAGCCAATAATGTTTTCCTGAATAAATAAATATATATATATATATATATATATATATATATATATATATATATATATATATATATATATATATATATATTTATTCATATAAATTTTTATTTGTATATATCCGTTAGATACGCGTATATGTTTATATATTTGTATTAACAAGATTCACTACTAAAGTAATTAACCGATAGTTATAAATTTTTAAACAAAGTAGTAAGATTTATAGTTTGATGTATTACGGGGCAAAAAGTGTGTGGCAACCATTCCTAAAATTGTTATGAAATTTTTACAATATGTATTCGACATCAATTGATATATATTCCCCAAATTTGAGTTTGCTTTGGAGTATTTGAAATGAATTTTAGAGGCCATTATATGGGCATAACTCCATATATATATATATATATATATATATATATATATATATATATATATATATATATATATATATATATATATATATTTGAAAAAGATATATAGTTTGAATATATATATATATATATATAAGATTATATAATAATAAAAATATTAAATTTAATGAATTTATAAGCTTTATTTAATTTCTTAGTATCGAGCTAAACATATTGACATCAACTTCTAAACATCAAACCCCGTCCCCACCCACTCTATAAAGACACCTTTAGCCAAGCTGACACCTACAAAATAAAATGTGCCTAATGTGTGATGTTTTATATCGGCGAGACAGCCAAACATATCAAATTCCGTATTTACAAACACAAACACACGACTAACGTACTAGTCATACAAAGGAACACTTTTACCCAATATTTTGAACTTAACTGCATCAAGACTAAATCTTTTCTCCACGGCATTTCGTTGTATAATATATAGTGCATTTTAAACTTACAGGTTTATATGTGTAATAATATACACGTGTATATATGTGTATAAATGTCTCAATATACGTCTCTATGTGATGTGAATACATTTATATATCATATATATTATATATATAATATATATTCATTCAATGTATATATATGTGTATAATATGTATTTACATATATATATATATATATATATATATATGATATATATGTGTATAAATATATGTTGATATATATATATTATGTATAAATTCATATAAAATATATTTATAATTATGTTCATAAACATGTATATTTTTGTATATATATATATATATATATATATATATATATATATATATATATATATATATATATATATATAAATACTACTACTTATACGTATATGTTTAAATATGTATGTGTGTGTATTTATATTAATATGTATATAAAGATATTTATAAATATATAAAATATTTACATGTATATTTATAAATATATGTGTATGCATAAATATATGTATATTTATAAACTCATATTCATATATGTTCGAATGTTTTTAATAGTGTACAGTATACAAACAATTTTTTCTCGGTAAATATTCAATTAACACGCAATTTTGGCATAATTTTGAAAGCCAATCAAATGTTTTTTAAAAAATAAATTCATTTATTTTACATACTTGAGATTGTTTAACGTCAAATACCCTTGTCCTTTAGAAAACAAAAAAATAAATTAAATATTTATATATGAATATGTATATATATGTATATATATATATTAATATATATGTATATATATATATTAATATATATATATATATATATATATATATATATATATATATGTATATATATATGTATATATATATATATATGTATATATATAAATATAAAACTATATAAATATGGATATTTCAATATATAAATAAAGTGTTATATATATAGTACGATATTTATTAAAATATATATATATATAAATATAGTACTATATATATTAAAGTATATATAAATATATATAGTAATATGATAATTACTATATGTATAAATATAAATATAAATATAGTACTATATATAATACATACACTATGTGAATATATATATATAGTACTATTTATATATAATTATTACTATATATATATATATATATATATATATATATATATATATATATAGGGTGATTCATAAGTCACTTCACTTAGCTATTTAAAATAATTACCATATGAAGCACACACATACTATGAACTTTTGATAATTGTTATCTTACTCTCTAATTACTGCTATTTGTTATTTTAAATTTGTTCGTTCATATATTTGTTTCTATATATATTTATTTCATAATCAATCAAATATGCTACAAAGAGTCGTAAATTCCTTGCAAAAAAGAATGGAGCTATGCATGCAGAACGAAGGTAGAAATTTTGAAAATTGGCTGTAATTTTAAACTCCCATAAATGAATTTTATATATATATATATATATATATATATATATATATATATATATATATATATATATATGTATATACTACAAAGTCAAGGAAGAAAACTAGGCCTAAAAGTAGAAATACTCGCTAACATAAAAACAACTCACTTTCTAGATGTCACGTTAAACTTAAATAAAATATTTACGAACCATACCTAAGAGATAGCACCAATCTAATATACGTAAACTCAAAGTCTAATCACCTCTCATCAATCATAAAACAGATTCCGAATTATATCGAACGTAGGCTTATCAATAATTCTAGCAACGAAAATGTTTTTAAAAAATCAAGCAACATTTACAATACACCCCTTAAAACATAGTGGTTACCATCATACTGCAATTAAATATAAGAAACATGACACGAATAATCATAATAAAATTAATAAGAAAAGAAAAAGAAATATAATCTGGTATACACCGCCCTATAACCAGATGCTAAACACTAAACTGGGCAAAAAATTCCTAAATCTGATTGAAAAATCCTTCTTTGTTACCAATCCCTATGCATAAAATATTCAATAAACATAACCTAAACTGTCTTACAGCTGCTGCGAAAACCTAGAAATGATAATTAAGGCACACAATAACAAAATATTAAGAGAACAGCAGAGAGAAAGAAAAAAATAATTAATTACATAAAAAATGACAAATATAGCAAAATAACACTAAGAAGAACAAAAATATAAACACTACATGATGAATATTTTTATATGTATTTTTTTGCTTAAAAGAATGCTGAATCTGATAGTAAGTAATAAATAAATAAGTTCTCATAACGGCTTTGATACGTTTTTCTTCTAAGTGCATGTGTAACAAAGTGTTCAGTGCTTATTTACTATGAGCAGGAAAACACGACGTTGCTCAGGATTGAATGAAGATCACTACTAGAAATAACCTAAACCTTAATAGTAATCACCTGAATAGAAATGACAAGGTTACCAATGAAGAGAAAAGATGTAACTGCATAAATCGTACACTTTGTCCACTACTAAATAAATGCCTAACCAAAAGTACTGTTTACCAAGCCACAATATTTGCCAAGGAAAGACAGAAGATCTACAAGTACTACGTGGGTATGACCTCCCTAGATTTTAAAACCAGATATTATGACCACAAAAGCACATTTAAAAACAAAGAACGTCGAATTAAAACAACACTAGAATAAGTCTATTTACTATTATTTAAGTTAGAGGTTTTGAATTTTGTGTAGTAAATTATTAGTTTTATTTTTTATTGTTAGTCGGTGGGTTTAGTGTGTCGCTTTATCATGTTAGTTATAGTTTTTTCGTTGAGTTTGTAGTTAGAATGCATTTGTTTTTTATAGTTTTTTGTTGTGCTTTTTTGTCTGATTCTTTTGGTATAGGAAGGTTAGTTATAGTTTTATTTGTTGGTCAACAATTCTGTTGGGGAAATTGTTATTTACTAGGGTTTGTTTGATATTGGTTAGTTTTTGTAGAATATTTTTTGGATGAAAATATCGTGTGTGCAAAACTTCTAACTTAATAATAAAAAAATAACACTACTAACTGCCCTCTAAACTAAACAAACGTACTATATTTGTTTCAATGCCCAGTACTTTTATTGGCTATACAACTACAATCCTCTCCCGACGCCTTACGCATCACTTAAATGACACTAGTGCCATCCAGCGACACATTACCACACACGAAAAAGCATAAAATCAACAAAACTAAGACAAATATTAACAACTAATACTAAAAACAATTGCACCAACAGACTAAAAATCTTCGAAGCCCTACACATAAAAAATTACAACCCACAATTAATAAAATAGGATTCACCACTGGTACTGACGTTAACAATTAATACATAATAATAATAATAATAATAATAATAATAATAATAATAATAATAATAATAATAATAATGATAATAATAATAAAAAAATTTATATATATAAATTTGAAGATGATATGAATTAGATGCACATTTTGGTTGTGTACATAATAGTCTATTTCGACCTTATTTTGGTCTCTTCAGATGTACCTTGGTTGAAGGTACATCTGAGGAGACCAAAATAAGGTCGAAATAGACTATTATGTACACAGCCAAAATGTGCATCTAATTCATATCATCTTAAAATTCATACTTGCTCTACTTAATTGGACATCGAGCTCTCTTATTCGGATTCCTACCGAAACCATTCGAACCAGTATACTATATATATATATATATATATATATATATATATATATATATATATATATATATATATATATATATATATGAATTAATATATATATATATATATATGAATTAATATATATATATATATATATATATGAATTAATATATATATATATATATATATATATGAATTAATATATATATATATATATGAATTAATATATATATATATATATGAATTAATATATATATATGAATTAATATATATATATATATATGAATTAATATATATATATATATATATATATGAATTAATATATATATATATATCAATTAATATATATATATATATGAATTAATATATATATATATATCAATTAATATATATATATATATGAATTAATATATATATATATATGAATTAGTATATATATATGAATTAATATATATATATATATATGAATTAATATATATATATATATGAATTAATATATATATATATATGAATTAATATATATATATATGAATTAATATATATATATATATATGAATTAATATATATATATATATGAATTAATATATATATATATATGAATTAATATATATACATATATATATGAATTAATATATATATATATATATGAATTAATATATATATATGAATTAATATATATATATATATATGAATTAATATATATACATATATATATGAATTAATATATATATATATATGAATCAATATATATATATATGAATTAATATATATATATATGAATCAATATATATATATATATATATATATGAATTAATATATATATATATATGAATTAATATATATATATATATATATATATATATATATGAATCAATATATATATATATATATATGAATTAATATATATATATATATGAATTAATATATATATATATATACATGAATTAATATATATATATATATATATATGAATTAATATATATATATATATATATATATATATATATATATATATATATATATATATATATGAATTAATATATATATATATGAATTAATATATATATATATATGAATTAATATATATATATGAATTAATATATATATATATATGAATTAAAATATATATATGAATTAATATATATATATATGAATTAATATATATATATATATATATGAATGAATATATATATATATATATATATATGAATTAATATATATATATGAATGAATATATATATATATATGAATTAATATATATGTGAATTAATATATATATATATATGAATTAATATATATTTATATATGAAATAATATATTATATATATACATATGTAAATTAATAGATATATAACTAATAATAAAACTACAAATACGGCTCTTAGTAACAATAAGACACAGCCTCCTGAAGACGGTCGAGAGACCAAAAGCACTAGACGAATGGCCCACAACACAACGCTAGGTGCCATACTCCACCGGTTAACACATGAGAACCGAAGAATTGCTCGCCGCGTCGAGAAATTGACAAGGAAGATCGTGAAGAGAGAGAATTCCGTGGTCTTTAATGACGCTTGCATAAAAAATGACTTGCTGCCGAACTATACATATAAACACACACACACACACACACACACACACACACACACACACACACACACACACACACACACACACACACAAACAGACACACACATATACACACACACACACACATATATATATATATATATATATATATAAAATAAAGCTGACAAACTAAACGTTTGCTTTTAGTGATTTTTTTTCGACTTTGCCATCTAATTTACATAGTTTCTGAACACTCCTCAAATCCTTATGTTAATCAGATCATAAAACAATAAGCTTCTTCTTAACCTCTAAATTATTTTTAGGGATCATATACAAGTAAAGAGACTTATTCTATGTAGTTATGCAAGAAGAATGTTTGCATATATTTACAGAATTTTCGAATGAAATCAAAGTAGAATAAATAGTAGTGTTTGTGTTCAGGTAATAGATATATATATATATATATATATATATATATATATATATATATATATATATATATATATATATATTTATATCTATATATATATATATATATATATATATATATATATATATATATATAGAGAGAGAGATTTTCTGAAGACGTTCATTAATACGAACGAAATCGGTCAAATCTCTAGTTTTTGTTTTTCCTCTGCATTTTAACCTGTTTTCCGTTTGTCTTTTTCACACACACACACACACACACACACACACACACACACACACACACACACACACACACACATATATATATATAGTCTCGGAAATTTTCAACCATTAAACCTATAAATTAAAAAAAACACTTTAGTCCCAAGTCGTTCGTTAGAAAACTACTTTTCTTGTAAGTCAATTTACTTTTTACAGTCACTGTATTAGTTTGCTTTCAAGAATTTACGCTAGTGTTAATATTATTTAAAGGATCATCAGTTGTTTACCATGAAAAACTGTTTCTGGAAATTTATAAATGTATTTATATATATATTCATAAAAGATATATAGTTATATATGTATAGTAATATATATATATATATATATATATATATATATATATATATATATATGTTTTCCGAGTTCTGTATGTTGTTGATGTATTCTTTTTGTACCCATAGAAACTCTTTTTCGTTCAATGCTATTAAACAGTTGAATGCAACTTTGAAGTCTTAATTTCTCTGGGGCTTTACGATTCTTTTTTTTTCTTTTTACAACGCCCCTTTTTATATTGATGGAATTCAATTACATTATTAATATTTATAAAGCGGTTAAAAATAAATAGCACACTTAGAAAAAGGTGAAATTTCTCGCCTCTTAATTATTGTATACACGAACAAGGGTTAGAACTATTACCTTTATTGATGTATGTATGTATGTACGTATGTATGTATCTATTTATCTATCTACTCATTATAAATAATTATTAATAGCGTAATAAAGCTTTATTATTCTTGAAAGTACACTCCCACACACACATATATATGCACACATATATATATACACACACACACACATATATATATATATATATATATATATATATATATATATATAGAGAGAGAGAGAGAGAGAGAGAGAGAGAGAGAGAAAGAGATAGATAGATAGATAGATAGATAGATACATGTGCGTACGTGTATAAGAAAAATAGAAGTAAAGAAAAATAATCGAAGACTAGATATAAGACAAAAATCAGTCCATAGTAGGATGTATCGATATTTCGCCTCTTCTTCGATATGAGGCTTATTCACGAATCATGAATAAGGCTCAAATAAACTAAGAACTGAATAATTATTTCTTTTTCTCTATGTCTTGTTTTTTTGTGATTTGTTTCTGTTTGTACACAGTCTGTCTTTAGACGCACATATTTTTATTTAGTATAATTTTGTATTTATGCAAACAGATCCTCCGATCACTCGATTTTTTCCCATCAAGCTTAAATCTAAGCTCAGGGAAACCGCAGATGTCTCTTTCCATCGCACTGTGTATTGATAGTTAAGAAATAATTGGGATAGTTTTAGCGCTTTCATCTCGGAAATCTATCTATATTTCATTTTCAGAAATAATGTCTTTTATCGCTTCGGATATATCCGATTAATTTACAGTTGGTATCGAGAGTATTATACCCTCTAAAAGAATTCCAACAGAGACCAAATAGCCAGCCATCATTCACTCTTGAGTATGCTACTGCCATTGCCTGTACAAATCACTATTTTAATCTTTATCAACAGAATCGATGCTATGACACCAACACCGCCTTTTAAACTGCACGCAACGGCTGCAAACGGGTTACAATAACAGTGAAGGCGTCATATTCCCATTCTGTATTACTAAACAGAGCTTTGGTCCCCTTGCGTTTTATGAAAATAACACAAAGGTTGCTGAACAGATGTACGGTTTCTATCCTAACAATCATTAACGGTCCTGAGGTAATCTCTTCAGCATTTGATAAAGCTAAACTTTTTGCAAAAGACTTTTGATACAAATTCCACCTTCTGGGATTAATCTCACCAACTTCAGGAATTTCCCCCTATGACTTCAAATACTCTTAGTGATATACATACATCTGGTAACTCGATGCCAGCAAAGAAACTGACCCCGACAATATTCCAGTCATTGTTCTTAAGCAGCTGCTATCGGAACTTGCTCCTATTTCAACAAAATTATACAATCATTGCTTAAAGGAGAAATGCTTTGAATGTGTTTGGAAAACTTCGTTGGTCAGCCCCCAAATACTGGCGATCAGTTGGGTTAATCCTTTGCATCTCAGTACAGATCTGTTAGTTTCGTATATAGCATAAGTCGCTTAAATGAAGAAATTGTCAACCACATGAGCAAAAACAATCTACTTAGTGACAAGCAATACGGATTTCGTCCTGCAGGGTAAATTGCTTACGTACTAACTGTGTATATCGCTAAGGATCAGTGAATCTCTTGACAAGGGGCTTTGTTCTTACAGCAAAAGCGCTCCACATACCAAAGGCCTTTGATAGGGTCTGGAAAAAAGGGTTGCTTGACAAACCCGCTTACTATAGAATAGCTGGTAATTTCCCCGCAACCATTCAATCCTTTCTCTCTGATATCTCTATAAAAGTAACTGTTGGTGGATAAAAGTTCGAAGCACATAGTATCAATGCCGGCGTGCCTCAAGGATCGATCCTGGGCCCAAATCTCTTCTTGATCTTTATCAATGATCTTCAGAATCAGATTCTCAGATAATTTGTTAACATCTCCGCAGACGACACAACTGTCTATGGCAGTACACGAAGAGCACTGGTTATCACGCTCTTTCTGATTCTCTCTCTCTCTCTCTCTCTTTCTCTTTTGATCTTGGGCACAGTGCAATAGAGGTGCGTGGCTATGGGTACAACGGAAGATAAATTAAACATACCGGTCAGTTAAGGTAGGCTTCCTGCAGGGACGAGTGAGAAACCGATCCTTGAACGTTCAACGAGGAGCTCCAAAAGGGGAAGACAGTTTTCCTTCACACTTTTTAAGGTAAACTTCAAAGACCCACGAAGGGAATTCAACTTATTAAAGAATGCTAACGCTTAACTTTCCGAGAACCCACACCACACACAAAAAACGTAGCAATTATGTCGTCATTATATGTAACGATATATATATATATATATATATATATATATATATATATATATATATATATATACATATATATATATATATATATATATATATATATATATATAAGATTAAGCTATACGACTCCGCTGATGAAGGTCCGATTTTCTCGGATCTGAAACCTTGGTCCGGATGTTGTAACTTTTTGTTTAATATTAATAAATATCATGCTCTTATTAATTATCTAGTTAATTTTACTTTTGCATTAAGAATTGAGCACTCTGCTGGGAAACTCTCCCAATTAAGAAATACGGTATATATATATATATATATATATATATATATATAATGACAAAAGAATGAGAAAAAAGCGGATAATCAACACAATACAATTAAGTTGACTCACATTGTGACATTTAATATTCCGCATTTTATATTCGAAAGATTTAATCAGATTTGTATTAATAAATAATAATGAATTTAGTATATCTGAACACTTTAAAGTAATTTCATGGTTTATAGCATATCAATTACAACAGACGAAAAGCCGGCTTCTGTAAATGCTAATGCACTCATCTTAAAGTTAATGACGCGTCGTGTGTGTGTGACGACATTAGATTATCTTACTAAACATTTTTTAATAAGTGATATGCACTTTCTTTCGATATATCAGTTTATATATATATATATATATATATATATATATATATATATATATATATATATATATAATAAATTATTTTTAATATTTTGCTTACGTACGACGTTGTTTCGAGCTTATGGCTCTCATCAGCGCAGATAAATAACAATCTCAGACGCGAACCCGGTTCACAGATAAACCTTCAATCTGTAGGCGTTCACCTAGTCACGAGAGATTGTCAAGTAATAATGAAGAAATTACGTGATGTTTAAACTGAAAACAGCGAGCATAAACATCTAAACATTCGATAGCACTCATCGACAGAGTCGGAGCGTTGCACTGAAGCTTTTAGGTGAATGTTTATTTTAAATCTTTCCAACGGTGCTCAACTTTCAATATTGCTTGGAAGGCACTTATAATAATAGTAAATTATTTTTAATAATTTACCTACGTACGACATTTTATATTTTAATATATATATATATATATATATATATATATATATATATATATATATATATATATATATATATATATATATAAACAAGTAAAAGATGAGAATAAAGATTGTATCAAATACAATATCTATTAACTCATCAGTTGTTCAAAACAAGAGGTTTCAAATAAAAGAAATGTTTTTATTCTATTCTTAAGCCATGTCTTTTCAAAAAATTAAATCTTATCGCTAGAGGATTACAAAACAGATAAGTAGGTAAAAGGAAATTACCAAAAGTCATAATTTGAAAAGATATAAAGATAATCTAAAATAAATATAAAAAATGGCCAATGCAAAAATTTTTAGGTAATTTCCCTTTACCAACTTATCTGTTTTGTACTCCTCTTACGATAAGATTTCATTGTTTGAAAAGCCATGGCTTACGGAAAGAATAATGAATTTTGTTTACTATTTATATGGTAAGAAGGTGCTTATTTTCCAATCAATATTGATGCTTTTTATGCCCATATATATTTAGAAAATGCACTACTGTTTTTATATCTCTCGTTTCTGAATTTTATTTTATGATAAGCATATCTAATCTTAAATGTACTTTATGTACATCATATATATTTATTTTTATTATTAATATTGTTGATTTATATATAACATTAGTTGTTGAACAAATATGTTGTTAAAGACATGTTGCTCAACACACACACACACATACATGGGGAAGACTTGAATGCCTACTGGGGAGGACTTGAATGCCTACTAGATACTACCGTCGAGTGTCTTCGGTCTCTCTGTACAGGGGTTTGTCATAGACCCTGACGTGAGGATACTGCTTATTTGAAGTGAACCCTGACCAAATATTAAAAAAATGGTGTGCTGTCTCCTCAAGCCATCCAGCACGTCTCCCGAATTGCGGACGGGGGCATCCTCTCTTTTAATAGAAGCCGTTGACAATAAGGAAATGATAAAAAATATGAATCAAAACAAAAATAAATACTGGCAGGCCGGCCCCCAGGATAAAAGGGCCCATCAACCCGTTCATAAACCAGACGGGAAGATGTAACAGATTCGTGAACCTTCCTGCCTCTGGAAATAGCGCTCCAGCCATGACAGAGGCCAACCAGGATCAGCCATCAGTCTTTGAGACAAAAGGTCCTGGCGCCCTATCTCCATCATATGCAGCAGCAAAAAAAAACAAACAAAAAAACCCCCAAAAAACAAAACAAAAACACAAGAGGCGTAAAAGCCCAACCATGGACTGTTGCACAAAAGAAGGTGCTATTGTTTTGCTATCACTACTCAAAGTTTGAAAAGTGGAGCAAAACATCCAATGAAATCCTGGCCGAAAAGATCAAAGAATCTACCCTCCCTGAAGAAAAAATAAATATAATGCTAAATTACAACCAATTAATAAATGTTGTCATACTGTCACCACTTATCAAGGTTAAAAGCCACTCGAGGATAATGATTAATGAGATGGATACATTTTTAGTTGAATGATGAAGAATATCACGAGATGATTGAAAATGATGAATCAAATGAACAAAATCTGATTACTTGATGAGGACGGTTTGTGACAAGTGTTTGTTGGCATTGTATCTGAAGACGACCATGTTGTAGTCTGTAGGTAAGCAGTCCTGTGGTATGTGCTATACACACGGGATTTATTGGAAAGAAACTCTGTCCATGGAAATTCCCCCTGACGCTATCTACATGGGGAAAGAAGGGAAAGTATTTTTCAGTTGTAGTAGTAGGCGAATTAGGCTATTAAAACAATGTAATAGGTCCATATTTATTTGCCTCCCCACGAAGAGAAAGTTAGATAGAAAGTAGAGAACTCTCTTATATTCGTCAATTTGAAATGGGGTATCCTCCTTGTTGAATTTTATTTTTAGGTGATTATTTAAAAATGTTTAATATTGGCAGTCGTCTCGCCCTGAGTAAAATTTTGAAAACAAACTAAATAGATTATTATATTGCTAATAACACGGTACGACAATAACAAATACAAATTGGCTAATAAGAAGTACAGTTTGATTTGTCAGTTTAAATGCTATTTGGGTCTGACTTTGAAAATCTGACGAGATAACTTGAAAAAAAGAAATTTTTCAAACGTTTTGGAAAGATTTGTGGAAACAAAATCGACTTCGAAATCTAGTGCGGAATGGTCCATTCCCTTCCCCACCACTGCCTTTTCACAGAAGAGACGTTACTAGTCTCTCTCTACTCTATCGTTATTACAATGGAAATAAGCTCGAGTATTTGATTCATCCTAGCAAGACACTCACCGACATAACTCAAGGAAGGAGCGACATAACTCGTCTTCTACCACAACGAAAATAGTATTTCCTTTATCCCTCAGTAATGTAACACATTACCACGGGACTGATTCCCTTCTGATTACAACTTGGTCTTCTTCAAATACAATGTTAACAAATTCTTGTCACGGAACGAAGTTCATGCTATTGATCAATGTTAGTACTCTCATAGTGTTCTTCATCTTTCAGTTGACAATCATTCCGTCTTGTTAACTCTTATCCTCGAGTAGCTCTTGGCCTTGATGAGTGGTAACCCTAATAGTAACACACACACACACATACACACACACACACACACACACACACACACACACACACACACACATACACACACACACACACACACACACACACACACACACACACACACACACACAATAGTACATTCTAATCCGGGTACCTGTTACAGACAGACACAAAAGTCTGCTCTTATTTTGTGGATGATTATTTTTTTATTAAATTTTATTTCTTCTAAAATTTTAATACTGTTGTTGTGGTTGCCGCGACTTCTTCATTGCCGCACCTCCGCCTAAAATATCCCCAGATAATGGGA
Source organism: Sepiola atlantica (assembly GCA_963556195.1). NCBI lineage: Eukaryota > Metazoa > Mollusca > Cephalopoda > Sepiida > Sepiolidae > Sepiola > Sepiola atlantica. Next base: position 92,052,110 of record OY744529.1, on the reverse strand, counting down.
CCGAAGCGGACATTTTCGGTAAAAAAAAAGAAAGAAAAGAATACCGATGCCGCCTCTTATTAATTGGGCAAGCGCAAAGCAATCCCCGCCAAAGCTATCGCCAATCAAAAGAATTGCTCAGTTTTGTCCTTTCGGTAGACAACCGATAACCGGGTGTGGGGTGGAGCCGCCAGAAGAAATACCATCTCTGCCCTTTTTTTCTTTTTTTTTCTTCCTATAAATCGGTCTTTCGCTTAACCTTTCTTTCCCATGAATTCTCCGCCCGCCCCTTCCTTGATCCCTTTTCACTTTTCTTATTTTTTATTCATTTATTACATGGTTAAAGAAGAGTGAAATACATTAAAAGTAAAAAAAAGGGAGAAAAAAAAAAAGAAGCTTCTTCAATCGCACAAGCGGCCTTCCTTTTTTTCATTTCGTTTCGTTCGTTTGTTCGCCTCAACAATTTTATTGTGACAGAAAGTAGTCCATTGGCGGAGACCTAGGTACCCATAAATAACCATACGCGCCTTTGCAGTTGTCGTCGTGTAAAAAGCAAATACCAACTTTACACTGTGTTAATTAGGCCCCCCCCCCCCAAAAGCGTCTAACAGAGGATCAAAAGAAGTGTATGTGTGTGTGTGTATATATATATATATATATATATATATATATATATATATATATATCAGGACCGGCGGCACAGTTATAAAAGTGTGTGGGGGGGGGCTCTCCTAAAAAGTGTGGGGGGGACCCGGTTAAACACATGCATATATAACTTCATTATTGATGACCGTAAAGTGGGGGGGGGGCAAGTAAAAAAGTGTGTGTGTGTGTGGGGGGGGGGGGGGGGGCTTAGGCCCCCCTGCCCCCCCCGGTGCCGCCGTCCATGCATATATATATATATATATATATATATATATATATATATATATGAAAAAGTAAAGCCACAAATATATTATTTATGTATTCATCAACATTTCGTCTTGATTGTAAGACTTCTTGAGGATGAAGAAAAGTGAAGAAAAAATCATACAAGCATAAGTTTAATTTGCTTCGGTCGGTTTGTGAGTCAAGAAAAATAAAAAAGTGAGAAGACGAAAAAGTATATTTAGTTTATAGAGTTTTTAGGAGGGGGGGAGGGGAAGTGATGTTCTAGTTTAAATCAGTTTATTACTTTAGCATTTAAATACGAACGTTTGGCTAACGGTTGTCTGTGTCACCGTGTCAGACGAATCGTTGGGGCCGATTGTGAAGGGCGGGGTAGGTGTGTGTGTGTGGGGGGGGTTAGAAGTCTAAGCTCGGACGTGGGAGGGTATCCATATTCGACATCCACATACATATGTGTGAGCACGAACGCATATTCACACTATAACAAATAAATAAGTATACACATGCAAAAAATCATTGCCACGTTTTTAAACCAAAACAAGGGAGGAGGAAGGAAATAATTTCTATGTTTATGTAATCGCGTGAAATGTTTTAAAACGCAAAGTTATGATGAACAACGAAAAGTGTGGTAAAAAAGAGAGAGATGGAAATAATATCTATTAGTCTTTTTATGTGTGAATGTATTTATTTATTCCTATTTAAAAAAAAATGGAAATTGCTCCAGACAAGGCATGAAGCCACTTGATGTAAGGAGCTAACAAGAACAAATATGTTTATCGCAAAGACAGGAGATGCCTATTGACCTTAGTCTTGAATAGACCAAGATTATAGGTAGGAGGAAAACAGTCAGCAGGAATAGAGTTCCACAAGCCTGTGGTTATTGGAAAGAAGCTACTGGAATAGAAAGTTGTATTACGATGAGGTATCAAACACAGCGAATTGATGGAGACCACTAGACCAACGAGTCAAACGAGCTGGAACAAAAGAAGCGGGGAATAGATCACATAATTCTGAAGAACACATGCCATAATAGTATTTATAGAAAAGACGGAGACTAGCAACATCACGTCTGTGAGTGAGTGGGTGCCGAGAAGAAGAAAGGGTAAGATCAATCAAACTACAGATACGTTTCTGCACCTTTATAAAGGACCCTCAAATGGGACAAGGATTGACCAGCCCAAATTGGACAACAGTACTCCATACATAATCTGATTGTGGATTTGTAGAGATAGAGAATAGCCTCAGGGGTGGGAAAGTGTTTGGAGCGATAGTGATAACCGATTTTACGAGAAGCATTATTTGTATATTATTAATTAATCCATAATTATTCAATTATTCATGTATATATATGTATATATATATATATATATATATATATATATATATATATATATATATGTGCATATATATATGCATGTGCATATATATATATGCATGTGTATATATATATATGTATATATGTATGTGTATATATATGTATTTATACATATGTATGTATGTGTATATATATGTATGTATATATATGTATTTATGTATATATGTATGTATATATGTATGTGTATGTATGTATATATGTATATATAGATGTATATAAATGTACGTATGTATATACATGTACGTATGTATATATATATGTATGTATATATATACGTATGTATATATATGTATGTATATAAATGTACGTATGTATATATATATATGTATTTATATATATATATGTATATATATGTATGTATATGTATGTCTGTATATATGTATATGTATGTATGTATGTATATGTGTATATATATGTATATATGTATGTATGTGTATATATATGTATGTGTGTGTATGTATATGTATATAAATGTACGTATGTATATTTATATATATATGTATGTATATATATGTATATGTATGTATGCATGATATGTATGTATGTATATATAAATAATGCATGTATATGTATGCATGTATGTATATATATATATATGTATATGTATGTATATATATGCATGTATACGTGTACGATATATAAAAACAACACTGTTCTATCGCCAGTAAAAAACATAATAAAACTAAGTAACTTGATTGGCGATAAAAAATCGTGCATATTTTGGGCGTCATAGCCGGGTGGTAAAGCGTCAGACTATAGACATACACATCGAGGGTTCGATTCTTGCCAGAGTAGCCATGCTGATTACCGTTGATAGCCAGAAACACGTATCCATGGATTTCTTTTATGTACATAAATTAATTATATATATATATATATATATATATATATATATATAAATAATAATATATAGAAATTCAACAGAATACACGCTAATGAGACGTCGTGCGACGGTTGTTTTTTTGTGACTAGCCATATTTATCTACTTCCCACAGAGTAGAATGCGACCCAAGGTCGGAAAGTGGGAATTGCGCACTCTAGAGGAAGAGTACTTGGGCCTTTAAAAAATTGCCTGGCGGTCCCCGGTAGGGGCGCCCTAGGCGATTAGCAACAAACCAACCCCTTCTCAAAGGGTGAGAAGGAACTGCTCAGGATAGACCCATAGAACGGCGTAAATCAAGCCCCAAATGCCAAGACAATACGAGTCTATGTGTGCAGCATCCATCGGAACAGATACTACACTTTGATCTTGGCCAAAGGCCAATTTTATCTTTCTCTCACAAGGTAAGATGTGACCCAAGCTCGGGAAAGTGGGACTTGAAAAGCCAGCGCCCGAGAAGGTGACCACTCTGGCCATTAAAAATTGCCTGGGCAGCCCCGTCGGCATTCCCCGGTAGAGGCGGCTCAGGCAGTAAGCAATAAACTTACCCCCCCCCCCCAAAGAGGGGAGGCAAAGCCTGGGAGGGTGGACCTCCTAGAACTGCACAGGACCGTCACATAGACCGGCGTAAATCAAGCCCCGAAGGCCAAGACGATACCAGTCTATGGAGTATCCCTCGGAACAGATACTACACTTTGATCTTGGCCAAAAGGCCAGACTAGCAAGTAGAAGGCGTTAAATCTGTCCCCTTTATAGACATAGCAACAATACTTTGCGCCTGTTACGCAACAGCGTTATATCTTTTTTATTCAAAGTTATATAAAGCGAGCCGGGGAAGGACCGTAACTGTTACCGCCCGAGGTATCTCTTTTTTTCTCTCTTTTAATCAATATTTTTCTTAAATCTCATCTTTTACCCCCCCCCCACTTTATCAAGTACTTCTTGTCTCTCTATCTTTCCTTATTTCCTTATTTTATCATCGCATATAATCAATATTCACTCTTAAATCCTCTCTCTTCCCCTCTCTTCATTATCTTTATCATGCCCTCCTTTATCTCCTCTTTCTTTTATCCCCCCCATCTCTTTCTCTATCATTCTCCCCATTTTTTACCCCTTTGCTTCCCCTGCTATTCTTCTAGCACAAACAGTTCGCACATGACCGAGCCCTTTTCCAACCAGGGCAATCCCCCAATAAGAAGAGAAATGTCAGCCTTAAACTCCTAGACTATCGGCCTTTTTAGGAACTATAATTCCATGTTTTGTGATGTCACTTAAAACAACGGTTTTGACTTAACTTAAAGCCAATGTTATTGAGGTGTGGATGTTATAACAAGTTTGGTATAAAGTTAAGTAAATGAGCTGAGAGACACTCATAGTTTCCAGTAGTGCTTGGACGATTAATCGAAATTGAAATCAGGAATCGGAAAAATCGGAACTTTTTGGGGTATCGACATTGATATCGGAATCGGAAAAATTGGAACTTTTTAGGGTATCGAAATTGATATCGGAATCGAAAAAATTGGAACTTTTTTGGGTATCGACATTGATATCGGAATCGGAAAAATCGGAACTTTTTAGGGTATCGAAATTGATATCGGAATCGGAAAAATCAGAACTTTTTAGGGTATCGAAATTGATATCGGAATCGGAAAAATCGGAACTTTTTGGGGTATCGACATTGATATCGGAATCGGAAAAATTTGAACTTTTTGGGGTATCGAAATTGATATCGGAATCGGAAAAATTGGAAATTTTTGGGGTATCGACATTGATATCGGAATCGGAAAAATTGGAACTTTTTGGGGTATCGAAATTGATATCGGAATCGGAAAAATTGGAACTTTTTGGGGTATCGAAATTGATATCGGCATCGGAAAAATTGTAACTTTTTGGGGTATCGACATTGATATCGGAATCGGAAAAATTGGAACTTTTTGGGATATCGACATTGATATCGGAATCGGAAAAATTGGAACTTTTTGGGGTATCGAAATTGATATCGGAATCGGAAAAATTGGAACTTTTTGGGGTATCGAAATTGATATCGGAATCAGAAAAATTGGAACTTTTTTGGGTATCGACATTGATATCAGAATCGGAAAAATTGGAACTTTTTAGGGTATCGAAATTGATATCGGAATCAGAAAAATCTGTGCCTAATTTCCAATTCCCAAAACAATTCTTTTAATTTCGTTTTTTTAAAACTTAATTT
>OY744529.1:92031776-92041776 GCA_963556195.1 Sepiola atlantica | reverse complement strand
ATTTTATGTACCGTGGGGGTCCAGAGCCCCCCTCCCAGTGAGATCAATTGCTGAACATGTCCTCGCTATCCAATCACATAATCCGCTTTGACATTTTCATTAATTTTGTTTATTTAAAAAAAACTCATCTTGGCATGTGGAATTGAATCGTTTTCTTCTATGCCAAGGTATTTGTATTGTTCCTGTTCTTAAAGCTCTTTGATGTCAGTATCTTCATCAAGCTGTATGTTTTCTGTTTGGATCTTCTCCCCAGCTCTGAGGTAACACTTGACACATTTGTCCAGGCCGAACTTAATTCCAATATCTTTGGAGAAGGTATGTACAACCTGTAAGAGTCGGCTTAAGTCAGCATCTGAACTAGCATACAGCTTGAGGTCATCCATGAAGAGCAGGTGGTTGACTCTTTTGTTTAGATCTTGTTTGCGGCCCTGGCTCAGATTGTAGGCACTCTGGCTTTTGTTTAGTAATTTGCTTAGTGGATCAATTGTCAGGAAAAAAAGTAGAGGAGATAAGCTATCTCCTTGGAAGATTCCTCTTCGGATCTTGAAGTCAGGGATTTTTACTATTCCATTAGTGTGTCTTAATGCCATAGTTGTTTTCCACATATTTATTTGTACTGCCATGGTTTTCTTGATGACCGGATGGATATTATATAGATCAAGGCAGCGCAGGAGCCATGCATGGGGTACACTATCGTATGCCTTTTGGTAATCCATCCAAGCCACGCTTAGATTTTTCTGCCTCTTCCTACAGTTCTCAAGGATTGTCTTATTGATCAACAATTGGTCATTGGTGCCTTAACACTTCCTTCTTCACCCTGCTTGTTCTTTTTCCAGGTATGCTCCAGAAGAGAGGTGTTCGTAGATTCTGTCTGTAACCAGGCCAGTGAAGAGTTTGTAGGTTGTAGTGAGGCAACATATCGGTCTGTATTTTGTAGGGTTTTGTGTCTCACTCGTTTTGGGTATGAGGGTCGTATCACCTTTTACTAGCCATACTGGTGTGGCCTCCTCACCCTTAAACAGTCTGGTGAAGCAGCTACTATAAGGGCTATGAAGTTCTGTAGTTTTTCAGCCAGAAATTGGGTATATTGTCTATGCCAGGTTTTTTGTGATTCTGAAATTGATCTAGCTTTCGTTTTATCATTCCAGACGTTATCTCTGGCATTTTTTTAGCTTGCTTTTATTACTTCGAGCTATATCTAAAATCCACTTGGCCTCTTGGTTGCATGGTCCCTCATTCTCAAACAAAGGCCTTCAGTAGTTTTGTAGCTTCTTCTCTTTTGGTGGCTTTTCCACCGTTATATTCTCTCCAACCAAATTTCGGTAGAATATTCTTGTATTCTTTTTGAACTGTCTGTTCTCAACTTTCGCCCTGTGCTTGTTATCCTTTTCTTGAATTCTTATGGCAAGTGCTGAGATTTTGCCTTCAAGTTCCCTCGCAACGTTTTCAATTTCTTCTACATTTTTTTTGTATTTAAAACTGACTCTGCAGATAGTATTTTCCAGCCGTCCCAGCACTGTATGGGCAGCAAGGAATTGTTTAATTTGAGAGACTTACTTTATGCAAAGGTTAAGTTGTTTCTGGAGCTTCAGTTTCCCCGGTGGTGTTGTGACTCGTGCTCTGGACTTCCATTGCTTTTGAAATTGAAGGAGTGTTTTCCTAACAATGTAAAGTCCTGCAGCGTATGTTACTTAATTTAGCTCCGTGAGGGATATGTTGGATGGAACAAGTCTTTGGAGAGCGATGTTTACGTTTTGTATTACTGCCTTGGTAGCTCTTGAGGCTTGGGTTTTGGGCAGTTTTCTTTCCTTCAGCCTCATCATCTGGACTTCCTCAATTGTATTCCCAAGTTCTTCTTTCAAGGCCAATTACTCATCATCTGGTTCTAGTACTTTCTGAGGTAATGATGGGCATTCAGGTGTTACCAGTGGCCTCGGTGATAGTGGTGAGGAAGAACTTAGGTTCAATGAGGGGCTATCTTCTGATTCTAAATAGACAGCTGATGGTGGTGGTATACTTGTCGGGGAGCCCATTGCTAAAGGGGATTATGGTGTTGATGTGGCTTTATGGTGGGTTGTCATGGACCCAGACAGTTTGACGACTTCATTCATGGGTGAATGATAATGTGATTTCTGTTGTACCTGTGTTGTGGTGTTTTGGACGATGATGGGGATTGTGGGAATTTTGATGGGGCTTTCAAGTGGAAACTATTTGGTTCTTATGAGGGTTGCTATCTCTGATGCCATATAGTCCAGCTCAGCTTCATTGAACAGGCTCATGCTGTTATATCTTTGGCAAGTTATTTTTTTGTGGTAGAACATTTTCTTGCATGGACAGAAGTGGAAGAATATTTCCCTCCAGGTCTGTTCTCTTTTTTTGTTTGGTATATTTTGCTTGAGCATATTTCATAGCACATAACAGTGTCTACTTTTCTTCCCTCTCCAATCTAGACTATTGTCTCCGTCTAGTTTCTTCTTCCCTAATAGGAAGGTTGTCTTTTTCAGCCTCTCTTATGGCTGCATTTTTTATAAGGGTGCTCTCTTTTTCTGTTATATATATTCCCATCTGGGAAACAAGCGATCGTAGGCGGGCAACCGATGTATTTTTTTTCTTCGGGGAGGATAGATTCTTGGATCTTATCAGCTAGAATCTCATTCGATGTTTTGCTCCACTTTTCAAACTTTGAGTAGTGGTAGCAAAACAATAGCACCTTCTTTTGTGCAACAGTCCATGGTTGGGCTTTTAAGCCTCTTATGTTTCTTTTTTTGTTGCTGTATTTGATGGAGATAGGGGGCTAGGACCTTTTGTCTCAAGGCCTGATGGCTGACTCTGGTTGGCCTTTGTATTGGCTGGAGCACCATTTCCAGAGGCGAGAAGGTTTACACCATTGCTTACATCTTCCCGCCTGCTGTATGAACGGGTTGGTGGGCCCTTTTTATCCTGGGTGCCGGCCTGTCAGTATTTATTTTATTTTTTATTCATATTTCTTTCTTATTATTCATTTCCTTATTGTCAACGGCTTCTAATTCTTTATTCTATATATATATATATATATATATATATATATATATATATATATATATATATATATATATATATATATATATATATATATATGCATTTGTGACGATTTAAATCAATTTTATGTTCGCAATAAAGAGTATACAGAAAGGTATTATGATATCTTTGTATTGTATATACTTTATTTAGTATACTATTTAAAGAGGTAAAGGTCGCATAGCCTGGACGCGCACGAGTGTCGTTGCCGACATCGCATACTGCCCATGGCCGTAGCGGCGGTGATTTGTTAAGAATCACCGTGTCTAGGGCACAGCATATGGAAGGCGGAGCCCATCCCTCTCCTTCCGCTGCCTTGAACCTTCCCTGAGTTTTAGTCAGGTATCCATTTACTGCTGGGTGGACAGAGGGAGTTTTCAGACCCGAAAATTCGCATGCCGTGAGTGGGATCGAACCCGTGTCGACAAGACAAGTGCTATAACCACTCGTCCACAGGCCCTCCCTATACTATTTGATGTTGTTTTAAATCGCCAATATATATACGGGGTTCTGTCGCCAGTAAAAACAAACAATAACAAAGCTGCTTAACATCATAGGCGATAAAAAAAATCGTACAGGGCGTCTCGGTCTGGGGGTTAAAGACCAGACTATAGACAATTACATCGAGGTTTCGATTCCTGCTAAAGGTAGCTACGCTAATGACGGCTTATAGCCAGAAACACGTGTCCATGGATTTCTTTTATGTACGCAAAAATTAATTTATATATAAAAAAAAATTAATTAATATAAATATATACTGGTCAACTCTGATGATGGAATTTTATTCCGAAATTAATAAGATTAAAGTAAAAAAAAAATGATTAATCTTGCATTGATAAAGGCTTCAATTTTCAATTTTATAATACTGACCCAGCAATGCTTTAAATGAACGACCCATTTTATTAAACTACGAGCACGCCAATGCTTTCTTCGTTCTACAACCAGAATTTGAATTCATAACCGCCAACATCATCGGCGTGGATACATCACACCAAGGACATTTATCAAAGAAACAAAAGAAAAAAGTGTGTTTATTTATGTTTTTGTGTTTTTTGATGAAAAAAAAAATGACACAATACTGGTAAATTCTGATGATGGAATTTTATTCCGAAATTAATAAGATTAAAGTAAAAAGAAATGATTAATCTTGCATTGATAAAGGCTTCTATTTTCAATTTTATAATATATATGATGTATATATGTCATATATATACGTATATATACGTAACACGAGATATTAATTTTGTTATATATATCTGATCTAGTTGTACATAAATAAACACTTTATTTTCTGAGAAGAATGTAAGTATGTAGATAGAGGGCAAGGGGAAGATAGGGGTGTGACAGATGGGTTCGGCATGGGAAGCATTTGTTGAGTTTCTTCAATTTCTACAAGTCATTCAAGTATAAATTGGGGTCCATTCTTTCTCTCCTGCTTTGAGTGTCTTGTTCTTACTTTCAAGTGAAAAGAAGCCATCTTTAATGTTTGATCTTTTCTATCGGCGAGAGCCTCGTTTTCAAGAGCGCTTCTCCCATTTTCCCCTGTGTTACGATTTGAATGCCATTTTGATTGGCCGCGTGTAAAAACCTGTGACGATTTGTTCAAACGGGATTTTTGTTGGCTTAGCTAAACAAAGGAAAGAGACGAAAGAAAGAAAAATGCTTGTTTAGCAAAACGCCGCATCTTTCAAGCGATTGCATTTTTCTTTGGCTAAAATAGCGTAAAATATTCGCCGGGGCGCCAGGATTGGCCTGAGGGGTAGGGGAGGATGAAAAAAAGGGAGTTGTTTGTTTTGGTTTAACAATGAAAGCAACAGGGAGATATCTGAAGGGTGGGTCACAAAGGGAGATGACGTCATAGCTACCATTCATCCTTTATGACGTCAACGATATGTATAGATGTCTTTCTTAATAAGCATTCGGGAGAGAGTAGGGGATTTAATAATATACATAACAAATACTGACCCAAAGGGTTACAGGTGATGTAGTACACACACACATATATATATATATATATATATATATATATATATATATATATATATATATAATTACTGAAGATTCCCACCCGGGAATGAAACGCGGGAGCCTCTGTGTAGCTTAATTGCCATAAATATATTTTCATAACTTACTATATATATATATATATATATATATATATATATATATATATATATATATATATATATATATTAAAGAAAGAAAGATGAAGATAAAAAATTGCATAAAATTACATAAAATAACATAAAGTTACATAAAATTAATACAAATCTTATTACATCGAAAGTTCAGGTGCAAGGAGTTACATTAATCCTTAAACCATGGTGTTTCAAAGATAAAACTCTTCTCGTCAGAGGATAAAATTTGGTAATGTGGTATTTATAATAAATAAATATTACCTAGTTCCATTTCACTTTGAAAAATTGAATAATAAAACTAGAAAGGTCGGGGATAAAGAAATAAATGGCCGGGAAGGAAAAGTTAGCAGTATTGAGTAGCCATTTTCGAAGATAAAAGGGGGCGCTATTGTGTAGATAGCAATATAGCAAAAGTTTGTAGAATTGGAGAAAGTTTTTTAACAATTTTTACAGGGTTTCAGGTAAGAGGTAGAGGGTTCAAAAATATCTCACTTGGTCCGTATGGATTCGTACTCCGTTATGTGTATAGTTCCGTCGAGTTACAAGTAAAAATCCTGGACTGGTATTTTAAATATCCAATTCGGCAAATCCGCCTTTTAGTTACAGGTTACAAGTAAAAATCCTGGACTGGTATTTTAAATATCCAATTCGGCAAATCCGAGGTGAAGATTGTCTATTGAAAGGCGCTATGTGGAAAAGTTTATATCTGCCTTCAAAAACCTGGCTTCCCCGACAGAAGATGTTTCAAAAGATTTATATATTATCTTACATATTCTGGTATGGTAGAAGGGTTTGCCGACTAAAGAGAACAGAACTGGATCCACCGAAGTGAAAAAGGTTTAAAAATGAATGTAACTCCTTGCATCTGAACTTTCGATGTAATAAGATTTGTATTAATTTTATGTAACTTTATGTTATTTTATGCAATTTTTTATCTTCATCTTTCTTTCTTTAAAATTGATTGCTCTACTCAACGTATTGAGCTTTACTGTATCACTTTACGATACTTCAATTATCATTAATTCTATTATCATCAACATAATATATATATATATATATATATATATATATATATATATATATATATATATATATATATATATATATATATATATATATATATGTGTGTGTGTGTATATAGTTTATTAATAATATTCAGACTTTCAGGATTTAAGCTAAATAGATATTAATTTTTATACTCATGAGCATGTATAAATAAATAAGAGAAGGTTAGATTCCAGTAATCATGTTTATTAATTTCTTAAAAGATCATTTCTTGATGGACCGTTTAGTTTACACTGAGATAGCAAAAATACAGAGTTAAATATCCTGTTTAATTTCTCCAGGAGTGTAAGTTATCATATGGAAGGCAAAAAATGATGTGCAAAACATCACGAAATAAAAGCAAAAATAATGCAACTCACGTCACCAGAGCATTTATATTTGTAGGCTCAAATAGGAAAACAAGTTTTCGCCCATCTCTATGAAAACCATATTTGTTAACCAACAGAGCAAACAAAAATACGCATACTTTCATAAAGTTTATTGTACCAAAATAGATCGTAAAAAACTAACATGAGTTAAAAAGGTGAAAAATAAAAAGTAAATGAATAAAAATAGAAAAAGGAAAAATAGGGGTGAAAAGAGAGAAAGAAAAAGAAAAGGTTAAAATATGAAAAATCCTTATTATTCACTCCAAACGAAATAGAATTCAATTTAAGAATTTAAGTTAAAAAAATTAAAATCCAAGGACAGCAACTCTCGATATTTTGAAAGCATATATAATATCAAGAGGAAATGTTTACTAATTTTTTCATAATTATTTAAATAAACAAATGTTGAATTTAATTCAAGTATTCAATATTTAAATCTCCACTTAATAAATGCCTTGAATAGCTTAAGAATCATAACAAAATGTAGAACTCATCAATTTTATTACAAATTAAATTAATAAATTGTATATTTATTTAAAATCAAACTATACTTATATTTCTTATATCTATAACAATTGTGTTTTTGTACCGTGTATTTGTAATGTGAACTATGTACATTATTTACTATAGAGATTGGTGCTTTTAAGGTATTGTTTTGTATTCTTAATTATGCCTAAATCTCGGAAGTGCGAATATTGAACGCTGCATACAATTTTGGAGAATGTCCTGTTATATGTTAATTAAATTATCCGAAGATGCTTTTTAAAATTTACCATGAATGTATTTATTTGTTCTATTTATAATGAACCATTTCAATCTGTATGGTATGCTATTATTCTGTAGTTCTCTTATATATTTAGGTAATGATGTTGAATTATTGTTAGGGTGAGCATTTGGTCTTATTTTAAATGAGGATACGTGAATTCTATATCTTGATTTAAAGTTACACCACTGGATCCTATGCATGCTCTAGTATTATTCCACTCTATAACATTACATTTATAAACTATGTTTGAGGCTATACATTTTCCTTTTAATGAGCATTTGTTATATGTTGGCAATTACATTATGGTCTTAATTGGGGGTTTGAATAGAAATTTGACACTTCCATATTCATCTTCCGATTTACTTTAGTATTATTGCTATAATAGTTGAAGCTAAGTTGATAAATGTTGAGTATGATAATTTTACAGTGTTTTTATTAATATATATATATATATATATATATATATATATATATATATATATATATATATATATATATATATATATTCGGTAGCACTGTAACTCTCGCTTCTCCTTCCTTGCCCCGTTGGACGTCACTCTCCATTTTCTGCTGTTGTGTCAAAGTGATAAGGAATAGTTGTTAAGTGTTAAGGATCAGTTGTTAAGTATTAAGGAGTAGTTGTTAGGTGTTAAGGAACATCTATTAAGTGTTACGGGGTAGTTGTTAAGTATAAAGGAACAGTTGTTAAGTGTTAAGGAACAGTTGTTAAGTGTTAAGGAACAGTTGTTAAGTGTTAAGGAGGAGTTGTTAAGTTAAATTTGGAGATGACTTGAGAAATTATCTCTATTTTTGCTGCCATGGCACTAAGAAGGTTACTGGAGGTAAACATTTTACCATGGCTGATAGTCCAAGAATCCAAATCTTGGAGTAACTCTTAAAAGGGCTGTAATATCAGCAGATGCTAAATACTGTGGCTTCTGTATTGCAATTTGGTTAATATAGTCTGGACCATGCACTAGTTTTCGGTGGGGTCTCTTGATAGTATATTAGTAGCAATTGCTATGGTTGTCATTTGGTCAATGGTTTACAAAGATTATCGTTTTCTTACTAATTCTGTCTTCTCTTAATTCCTCTGCTGACATCTTCCACAAAACTTCCAATCACATCATGAAAATTACATAAGCGTAAACTCAGAACCCAAACTTCCATATACAAGGGCTCCTTTTCCAACATTAGAAGTTTTCGTTCCAACCTTGCGAAACTAGCATGGGGCCGTCAGTATCTACAGATGACTTTATGATCACAGTTTAAGCGAACATGCCCTTAAAACATGATCCAAAGACCCTCATGGCCATAGAATCTGCGCCTACATCAGGGGCGGTTTTCTATGTGGTAAAGTAACTTTCAATTAAGACCCTGATTCGCTCTAGATGTTTCCGCGTTGCACTTGCTCACAGCACAGCTTTAATCGTCCTTGATCGTCCTTCACCGATGGATTTACTGTTATTGAGCAATAATATTGCTTATAAGTTATAGAAGTTTATTGTTGCATTTAAGTTATAGAAGTTCATTGTTGCCTTAAACTTATAGAAGTTTATTGTTGCCTTTACATTATAGCGGTTTATTGTTGCCTTTAAGTTATAGCGGTTTATTGTTGTCTTTAAGTTATAGAAGTTTATTGTTGTCTTTAAGTTATAGAAGTTCATTGTTTCCTTTAAGTTATAGAAGTTTATTGTTGTTTTTAAGTTATAGAGGTTTATTGTTGTCTTTAAGTCATAGATGTTTATTGTTGCCATTAAGTTATAGAGGTTTATTGTTGCCTTTAAGTTATAGAAGTTCATTGTTTCCTTTAAGTTATAGAAGTTCATTGTTGTTTTTAAGTTATAGAGGTTTATTGTTGTCTTTAAGTTATAGAAGTTTATTGTTGCCTTTAAGTTATAGAAGTTTATTGTTGCCTTTAAGTTATAGAAGTTTATTGTTGCCTTTAAGTTATAAAAGTTCATTGTTGTTTTTAAGTTATAGAGGTTTGTTGTTGTCTTTAAGTTATAGAAGTTTATTGTTGCCTTTAAGTTATAGAAGTTTATTGTTGCCTTTAAGTTATAGAAGTTTATTGTTGCATTTAAGTTATAGAAGTTTATTGTTGCATTTAAGTTATAGAAGTTTATTGTTGCTTTTAAGTTATAGACGTTTATTGTTGCCTTTAAGTTATAGAAGTCTATTGTTGCCTTTAAGTTATAGAGGTTTATTGTTGCTTTTAAGTCGGTGTAATTGTCAAGCAGAGGAGAACGCTCGAATTGTCCGAGAGATTATCTCATTGAATGTGTTTTAATGGCTGCCATTTTGTTCCTTCGATTTGTGAGGCGGCGGCCATATTGGACTTATACGGAATTTTAATACCCTTCGACTTAATTGGATCGGGAGTGAGGGTAGATGTGTTGCTAAATTGGCTGGGGGTGGCGTTGATGTTGGGGTTGCTGCATGGATGAGGGAGGGGTTTAAAGGTGATTGGGTGCAATCGTCTGTGCGTGTGTGAAAAGAAGGGGTGGGAGATATTAATGAGAAAAATATGAGATACAATCTGGAGGTTAAACGGTTTACAACCAAACATGGGTTAAAAGGAGAGAGAGTGAGAGAGAGAGAGAGAG
>OY744529.1:92026776-92029276 GCA_963556195.1 Sepiola atlantica | reverse complement strand
AATCCAGAGAATTTTAACCGGGTTTATAAAAAGTGCTCAATATCAAAATAGAGCTTTATATATGATAATTTTATTTACACAGACATGTACAAAATCTGCGACACTGGCATGTCGATGTTATCGATCAACAGTTACTATAAACTGAGATCTCATCAGGCAGAGTTAGAATCCGATCTTAACCTCAGATCATATAATGATAGAACCCGGGTTTATAAAAAGTGGTCAATATCAAAATAGAGCTTTATATATGATAATTTTATTTACACAGATCTGAGGTTAAGATCTGATTCTAACTTTTCCTGATGAGATCTCAGTTTATAGTAACTGTTGATCGATAACATCGACATGCCAGTGTCGCAGATTTTGTACATGTCTGTGTAAATAAAATTATCATATATATATATATATATATATATATATATATATATATATATATATATATATATATATATATATATTCATGCAAGATCCAAACACAGTTTGTTGATCACTTTTAACTGCTCGTGTAAAATACCCGCCGACTCGGTATTTACAAAGTTAAATTCCTCCTTAAGTATTAGCTAATTCGTTGTGGCCGACGGGGGAACGCTCTTGACTACAAATCAGTGGCGATTTGTGATCGGAGTTCGAGCCCGCTGACCACAGAGAATTAACTTCCTGCACTGAAGATTGTGTTAGCATGAAACATCGATGTCTGTAGGTAATAAATAATTAATATTCATTTATAAATATTATATATATATATATATATATATATATATATATATAATTATTTATTTAAAAAAGTATGTTACATATTTAAGAGTTAAAAGATCACCATACGCCATTGAAGCAGGGAAACATACATCATTCGTTATCAATCATTAAATTATTCTAAATAAAACTTAGTTACGATTAAGACCCGTATAAACATACAGTCCGCCACCTATTGATTCGGTACTTTCTCCAAAATGGACGCTTGAGCGAATACACCGAAAGATATTAACGGTGATCTTTGAACTCTATTCTTCGATTTGTTTTGATTTTGTGAGTCGTTTATGATTTGAATGAACTCTAACAGCCTTTTAAAGGATAAAAGGTCAGTTAATCTCGATGAAACCGCGGTACGTTTCTGAAATATGTAGCATATAGTTTTTAAATAAACAATGTGTAATTTAGCCTCATTTTTTGCGATCGAGCACTTTGCTGACTTTTTTCAACATACCCTGATGTACTATATATATATATATATATATATATATATATATATATATATATATATATATATATATATATATATATAGTCTCGGAACTTTCTCAACCATTAAAACTATATTAAAAAAACAAAAAAAAAACAAAAAACTTATAGTTCCAAGTCTTCCAGTGGAAAATCACTCATGTAAGTCAATTTATTTTTTACAGTTATTATATTAGTTTATTTCTAACACTATTTTAAGGGATCATCAGTTGTTTACCATGAAAAACTGTTTCGGGAATTTAATATATATATATATATATATATATATATATATATATATATATATATATATATATATATATATATAGATGAAAGAAGAGGGATAAACATGTACGAATGACAAATTTATTTCAACCTCGATTGTTCAATGCAAGGTATACTCGGTAATAAAATTATGTTTATTATTCTTTCTTTAAGCCAAGGCTTTTCAAAGATCAAAATGTTATCATCAGAGGAATTACATAGATAGATAAGTTCCCAGTAGAAAAAGCCAAAATTCAACATTTGACAAAAAATTAATGGAGTATGAAAAAAAAAAGTTCGAGTATACCTTGCATTGAACAATCGAAGTTAAATAAATTTGTCATTCGTACATGTTTATCCCTCTTCTTTCATCTATCTTTATAATTGCTCTATCTCGTATAGTGAGCTTAAATCATTTCACTATAGGTTCTATCTACTAAAAGTATACTTTTAGTTTCATATTTTATTCTATTATATATATATATATATATATATATATATATATATATATAGAGAGAGAGATAGAAGAAAGAAGAGTGATAAATATGCGACGATTGTCCAAATTTATTTCAAATTTCAATTGTTCAATGCAAGGTGTATTCAGTGATAAACTAGTAATAAACTAGTGTTTATTATTCTTTCCTTAAGACACACACACACATATATATATATATATATATATATATATATATATATATATATATATATATATATATATATATATATATATATATATATATGTATATATATATATATATGTATATATATATATATATATATGTATATATATATATATATATATATATATATATATATATATATATATATATGTATATATATATATATGTATATATATATATATATATATGTATATATATATATATATATATATATATATATATATATATGTATATATATATATAGTTGTTCTGCATTCGGTTATTAGTCGTGTTCATTGATATTTTGTGATTGTGTTTGTCTCAATGTAATGTAAACTCCCCGCCGCAGTGCATGCGTAAA
>OY744529.1:92001776-92011776 GCA_963556195.1 Sepiola atlantica | reverse complement strand
CTTACTCCCACAAGTAAGATGTGACCCAAGGTCGGGTCGGGAAAGTGGGGTTTAAAAATTGCCTGGGCAGCCCCGTCAGTATTCCCCGGTAGGGGCGCCTCAGGCAGTAAGCAATAAACTTACTCCTCCCCAAAGAGGGAGGCGAAGCCTGGGAGGGTGGACCTCCTAGAACTGCACAGGACAGACCCATAGACCGGCATAAGTCAAGCCCCGAAGGCCAAGACAATACCAGTCTATGGGGTGCAGTATCCATCGGAACAGATACTACACTTTGATCTTAGCCAAAAGGCCAAAGTGTCTAGTAGCCATGTGTGTGTGTGTGTGTGTGTGTGTGTTTGCGCAAGCACTCCAGAAAGTGATTGATTGATGATATTATCCCGAATAACGCACTTTGAAAATGTAGGATATCAAAGCACACGCTCTTTGCCTCTTAAATTTGAGTGCAGAAAATATTCATTCTATAAAAGTTCGGCATTTACTTCTCTGCCTTGTTTTGCACCACCGCTATCGGCACCGACACCGTGATCCTGTTTGCAGCCTCTTTTCAATCCTAAATTCCATTTTTCCATTCCATTAGGCCCACAGAACAGCGACCGGTACCGGAAACTGTCTTTTGCACATGCGTAATGCCTCAGTTATTGAGAGTCACGAAAATGGCTACCATTATGCGCTTTTTGGTTTCGCGTGAATATCCGACTTCTTCCTCTTTCAGTTTGCTCTCTCTATTTCTCCATCCCCTCACCGTCGCTATCTCACCCTCTCTCTGCCATGTTTCTGTAGTTTGACCAATGAGACATGATAACGATCTATGAGCACTAGGACGTCATCCGATCGGAACAATAGCGAGACAGATATCCTATTGTAGACACAATACGTCACAATTGAGATGTGAATAGTTAGACGAAAAAGAAGCCACAACGCGCGGTTTAATGGCGACGAAGGGGAAACGAACGGTAAATTTATCTTCGCTGGTATTTTGTTGTCTTTTTATTATTATTCGTTCCTCTTTCTTTTTTTCTCTCTTTCTTTCTTTCTTATTCTGTCAAATTGTCTTTTAAAAACACTTTTTATGCATATTTTTTTTCCATTTGATGATTTAGAAATACCCACGCCAGAAAACTAGAATAATGATAAACTGTGTTAAACACCATTTTCTACGTCCATTTCCGTGTGCCAAATAAAGCGAAGAATTCTTCGACCTCGCTATCAATTTAAAATCAAATGACTGATCGATGATCAAACTGACACATCACTTTCTACCATGTTTTCCTTGACCTTCCCCTCTGAACTGAATCTGCTACCTCAACTGTTCTACATCTACTAACCAAATAACTCTTATCCATTCTTTCATTTATTTCAACGTGGCCATACCATCAAAGTCTCCTGCTCTGCACACATCTCTCTATAACTGTCTAGATGTAATCTTCCTCTGAGGTGGTCAGATCTAAACTATTATTAAGACTCAAATTACACATCCAGTGTATCATTCTAATATAATTTCTCTCCACGCAACGAATCTCCTCATTGGCCAGGTTTAAATTACATACATCATTACACTGTGTACAAATTCCTGATAGACTCTTCCCTTGGTCAACAGTTGTAACGCTCTGCTGGTTAGTAATGACAAAAGTCCCCATAACTTACTCCATTCACTCGTAACTCTTGCAATCACAGTAGTACCCGCTCCTCCCTGTGCGCTAATGGTATCACCAAGGTAACAGATTCTTGTCGATCGTGGCACAATGGATATAAATTCTAAGTAATAATCAGTTCTAAATGACAGTCTTCTGGAGGTTGAAGGTTCAATCCTCAGTACAGGCGATACACATTACTTAAGAATTCTACCTGGTCATGACTGACAGAATAAGAGCAAATTACTCTGTGGATTAAATAAAGGGTTCTGTTCAAAGTTTTATATAGATTCCCGAGTTCAACAAGACGCACATCGACCGAAACGTTGATGAGAATCGTAGTCCGAATAATACAGCTTATCAAGCCTTATCTAAAAAATTCCAAACTAAAATATGTCAGTTGTAGCAAATTGAATCATACACGCAAACTGGTGACTAAAATATAACCATGTTGGAGAAAATACAATATGGCCGACAGTAATATTCAACCGGAAACCAAAGAAGATAACACTAAATACATAACATGCAGCCAGTAGAGATAACTCCCCACCCATCCCTTAATTTAAAAAGATATTTACAAACTTCTGAACAGCCTCAATAGCTTCGTATACTTTCTCCACATCTGAGTCATCCATTGTCTTACACTTCTTGCATCTACATATATTTTCCTAACAAAACAAAACGGCTTTATTTACAAAGTTTTACTAAAATTATACATAGTCTTATACATATGCACGTTTTGTTATATAATTTTTAATAATGAAAACAGTTTTATTTAAAAACAAATGTTGCTTTGTAAATTTTGGAGATTTATAAAACAATTTAATAGGTACATAGTTTTATTTACAAAACAGTTTATCTAAAAAATGGTAAAACAAACGAAAAAAACAAACAAATATAATTTTTAAAAATAAAATAATGTTGAGCAGAGACCGTGTCGCGCAATTTGAAAACGGTATTAAAAAAAAAATTAGATTGTATTAAAAATATTTTTTAAATATCTAAATTTACCATAAGCGGAAGTCAAAAGTAAAAAAAATTAATGTTAAGACAAAATGTGTCCTTTTGGTTGTTGTTCATTCTGGGGTGCCTCAAATCCATTTGATCCTCAATTTAAACGACACGCTTTAAAATACCCCTCTTAGAATATAGAGTATGACACTGAATACTGAGAAGTCTAACATATCTTTTTGCAATAATTATATCAAATATTAGTTTTTTAAAAATTACAAAAAATAAACACGAGGTTGGATAGTAGCGAGTTGTGTTAATTGTCATCACCTATTCCCGGAAAGGGTATGAACCTCAATATCCCTTCAGCTATGAATAAAATAACAACACTAGTTTGTCTCGAAATAATTGTTTAATGTTACCAAAGAATTGTTAGCAATTTTAGTAAAAATAAAAAGAAAGATTAAGTATTAGTTAACTCATAAACATATTCGGTACTTCTATCGAATATGAACCAGTTTCCGTGAATTCGCGTCAGAAGCGTTCGGACATGTTACGTAAACATCCGAGAGGTGACGAGGCGAATGGTGGCAGACGATAACTATGATACGTTACTGCGTCGTATTTTTTCAGTTTTCCTTTCAAGAAAGATAGCAAATAACAAAAGTAAACAGAACATAGCGACATCATTGCTAAGAAATAATTTTTTTTAACAAAACAATGATAAACAACTGTTAATGAATACATTTTTTATTATTTTCTGTTTTGCATTTCTTTTTGTATCTAGTCAACTGATTAAAAAGTAGTTTTTTTGTGTGTTTCTTAAAATCAAAAAAGTTTTTTGTGTGTTTGCTTGTGGGGGGGGGGCTAGTCGATTTTTTTTTATTATTAGAAGGAGGGTTTTGGCGTTCCTGTTGGCCACCGTCACAAGGAATCCCTCGTCTGCGGGTTCGTATCTCCCGAATATCCAGAGCGGCTTGTTAAACAGAGACTCGTATACCCTGGGCCTCCGATCTGACGAGGATTTCGTAACAAATGGTCTTCGCAGACCTCTCTAAATAATTCTTCCAATCGGTCTGCATGTTCGGTGATCCAACGCCGCATTCCTTCTGCAGATTCTTTCCTGTTGCCATTTCCTGGGACAACAGGTATATCAGTTTCAGATTTTTTTCCAATGTCCATTTTTGAGGAAATAAAAATGAACTGGCTTTGATCAATTTCTTCTGGCTTAAATCAATTTCAATATTGGTTAGAAAATTTGTCGTCTGGTTAGAAAATTTGTCGTCTGCCGGCTGATTGGCTAATCGCCTCGGCATCTCTCGGGTGTTTACATAACATGCCCGAACGCTTCCGACGCGAAGTTCACGGAAACTAGTTCATATTCGATATAAGTACTACATATTCATATGCAGTTGTGAACTTTCGTCTTCGACCTACGCCCTCCGTGACCTCTGATATGACAGTCTGGTCGGCACTATAAGTTGTTGTGTCAAATTAAGGTGAAGTTCAAAGACAAATTCTTCAACTGTGACAAGATTGCTGAGCTGTTGTGTTTTAGATCTCAAGAATTCATCATCGAAGACTATGCTTAGAGCTTAACCCATTAGCGGCCATGGCCCATTTTGTTAGGACCAAAAGGATAATTGACTATATTTCAGCAACCTCTGTATTTTTAAAAGATATCTATTGTTTTTATAGATTGGAATGTCTTCAAATATTGAACTGACTGTTTGATATATATCGGTAAGACTGAATGAATGAAAGGATACACTCAGTTTAATCTATTATTCAATCAAAAATTTGTTGGTAAGTAGTCCTTATTACACACCCACATTTTTAGATATAGTATAAATGAATGGCCCCAAATATCCTATAAAGTCAAGTAAATCGTTAAACGTAATTTTCGGCATGAAATAATATTGTCTTTACAAAACGATTTTTGGTAATAAATTAAAGAATAAGAAATTTGGGAACTTAAGTAATCGATGAACCTTTTTGCAAGGCGTGTCCAGTCTTTTTTGATTTGCTATAACTCAATAGTCAAAGCAAGAAAGTCCAGCCAGGAAATGTGACCACACACACACACACACACACACACACACACACACATACATATATATATGATTATTTTTATTTATACATACATGTACATGATCTGCAACACTGGCATGTCGATGTTATCGATCAACATATTGGAAAATATGACATTAGGGAAGGATCGGATTTTTATTCTGCCTGATGAGATATCAGCTTTGAACAGCTGTTGATCGATAACGTCGACATGCCAGTGTCGCATATTATGTACATGTATGTATAAATAAAAATAATCATATATATAAAAGCTCTATTTGATAGATATTGCTACTCTTTATAAACCCGGTTGAAATTCTTTGGATTACTATATATATATATATATATATATATATATATATATATATATATATATATATATATATATATATATATATATATATATATATATATATATATATATAAGGCTTTAAACAAAAAACTCGTACTCTATTACCCCGTTAGTATTATATTTAGAGCTCTATTACTACAGGTACTATTGGGCTTTCACTTCACTTTCTGTATATATATTAGATATATACTAGCGGAACCCGTCGACCGGCGTTGCACGGGAGAAAGTACTACCTAATGCATGACGTCGAATAAAAAAAAAACGGCCTATAGTTACCGTGTTGGCGAATGTTTTTAATTAAAAAAAAAAATAGTGGACGCGTAGAATGGGATCGAACTCTGAAACAGTCGATCATGAAACCTGACTTCTTAACCACAGCGCCACAGTTTCGACTTCGAAATACATGTGAAAATAAGCCAATTAAGCTAAGCTTGTTTATTGGCATGCGTGTTATGTTAAGATTTAGATTCTGCCGGCGAAATGGAAAGTTCAACAATGACACGGTTTAGGTCATTTGTTGATGAAGTAAATTGATTTGGGCAAGTTTTCTATAATATGCGTGTTTAACGTGTATGATTTTTAAAAATGTAAATTTGTCGGGGTCTTCGAGTATATTTACGCTTATTGAATTATAAAGTAATTCGATTCAATCAAGAAATTGTAGCGGCCATGTTGAATGATATTCGCGGAAAATCATCGGAGTGAACGGGAGCGGTCATTAAGTCTTTGCGTATTGCTTTATATTATGTAGTAAATTAATACCAGGCAAATAATAAATAAGGACGAACTGTTTTGTGAAAAGTAAACTGTGTTTATTAGTTCCCGGTGTCGATGAGTGTAGTGACAGTACACAATTGTTAAGGAGAACATTTTTTGCTGCCACCTATATGGAGTTGGTGTGTCGGAGAGTCGTGGATGGCGGGCCAAATGTAATATTTAGTGTTAGCTGGGAAAAAAGAATAACAAATTTACTAAAACACGCTCGAGTGAATAAGTAATGTAATGGTGAGTTTAGTAGCCTGTGATGCATGTGGTTATTTTCCTATACTCCGAGAAGATACAGGGGAAAAATCGTCTCTACTTTATATATTAGAAGAGAAGATATATATATATATATATATTTATATATATATATATATATATATATATATATATATATATATATATTTATATATATATATATATATTTATATATATATTTGTGTTATAGTGGAATAATTCCAGGAGGAAATCCGGGTATGAGAGCTCAATGTAGTAAACAGAGCAATAATAAAATATAATAACACGAAATCACATAATTGTCGATGCAATAATTTATTTCAACCGTTCGGTTTTTTCAAGCATCACTCAGACAATTACATTTTTGAGACTGATAGAAAATTGAATTTCCCTACCACAGTTCCAATACAATCATAGATGGTAGTAGTAGCAACCAATTTGATACATCTTTTATAGAGAGGGGGAAAATTTAAAACTTATATTTAACTATGGCGGGCGAAGGGGAGGGATCTTTAAGTTAATCAACTAAAAACTGCCATGTCAAAATTATGACACATACGACTTGGCGATATCAACCATATAGGCAATTTTACTCACGCGCATACACAAAACTAAATACGCACACATCATATGCACACTCACATACATAATCTCACTCGCACATTATAATAACTAAGCATAATCACATACGCAACTTTTATTCATCTCCAGCCAGAATGCGTCCGGCGAAACTCGTGTTCTCAAATTCGGTTAGAGAAAAGAAAGAAAGAAACAATTAACAGGCACAGAGAATATATAGACAGACCGCGTGTCATAAATTCTCAGTCCGTCTGGGTTGAAATAAGATTACACGCACATACATATATGTATACATACAAATCCATACGCACATACACACACATATATACACATACACACCCACACATATACATATCTATACACACATACATATACACACATATATACATATATATATATATATATACATACATATACATACATGAATACACCTATATATATCTCTGAATCTATTTGAAATATTGACCAAATGCATACGCATGTAGTTGTTCACACATGTAAACATACATACACATACATACACACACACATATATACATATACGCACATATACACACATATACGTACGCACACATACATATATATCCACACACCTACACACAATATTTACATAACACTCTATATTCTTACTGATGTAATATGAGTTCTAAAAATTAGTCTTACCTTATTTATATTTTAGATTAATTTGATAATCTATTATTATAAATATCATGCGGGGGGGGGGGTTATCGTACCTAATGTTATTCAATTTGGTATCTTCACCGTTGTAATTCTAGAGGCCCATCGGATTACTAATTCAAGTCTAATAATGTCTATTGGTAATATTTGACATTTATACTTATATTAATTCAAAAACTAGTGTATTACCTGCAGAAAAAATTTTCATACCACTATCTTATTTTAAGTAAATAATAAATATCCGCGTATCCACAAATACTATATATCACCAAGTCAGTAAATCTGTGTCTATCACAGATATTATTATAAATATTATGGGGGGGGGGGTTTACCGTAAGTAATGTTATTCAATTTGGTATCTTCACCGTTATAAGTCTAGAGGTCCATCGGATTACCAATTCAAGTCTAATAATGTCTAGTGGTAATATTTGGCATTTATACTTATATTAATTCAATAACCGCAGAATTTTTTTTTTTTTTTTTTTTTTTTTTTTTTTTTTTTTTTAAAAACACTATCTTATTTTAAGTAAATAATCTGAATAAATAAATATTTCAAAATACCATTATATACGCATACACACAAATACTATATATCACCAAGTCGGCAATTCTGTGTCTATAGCAGATATTATTATAACTATTATGTTGGTGGTGGGGGGGGGGTTACCTTAAATAATGTTATTTAATTTGGTATCATCACCGTTATAAGTCTAGAGGTCCATCGGATTACTAGTCGTTGATTATTTTAAATTTATATTTATGTCTGCACTTAGCCATAAGTTCATCTCGTTTATTCAAGAGGTTATTTCGATCATATTTTAGGATTCTTATTTTTTCTTCTAGACATAAGTTGCATCTTTGTCTAAATCCATCTGGAATATTCGAAAAACATAAGATTGACCACGAAATCACCGGGGACCTGTTCTCATTTTTCAGATGCCACCATTGTTTAGCTAACTCCGTTTTGCTCTTGAGTTCTGGGTTATTGAAAGAGTGTTTGTGGTCATAAAAACGTTGTTTCCAGTTTCCCGCGGAGATGCCGATGTAAACCTTTTTATCCCTGTTGTTATCTTCCGGATGAATAGTGGCCTTATAAACCACACACTCAACTTTACAGTTACCGTCCAGTGGGCAGTTATTTTTCACTTGACAATTACATTTATTTACTGTGACCTTATTCTTACTAGGATTGTTAAGTAATTTACGATTATGGGTGCTGATAATTCTGTCCATGTTCTTGGTGCAAGAGTAGCTGATTTTAATGGTTTTTCTATTAAATATCTTCCTAAGTGGATTATTTATGCTAAAATGTTTATCTACCAGGTTCAAGAATACTCTCCCGATGTTGATGTTAGATAGTTGGCAGTAGGGAGGATTGAACCATATTATTTTTCGGCCTCTATTCCTGGATTTATTTTTATTTTCTTTCTTGGTATATTTGAGTTTTTCATTATATCCGCTTTTCTCTAGCGCTCCATTGTATAAATGCTTATTTGCTTCAAAAATGTCTCTGTTAGCCGAAAGCTTATTTATTCTAGTATCAATTGTTTTAGGTATTTGTTTAATTATGCAGTTCGGGTGGTTAGATCTAGTGTTGATATAAGATGGTGTGTGATTATCTTTATTGAAGGGTTTGTATGTCCCCTTTCCTAAGTCTAAGGTAATATCTAGATAGTTTACTTCTTTACAATTTGGGGTTATATCTATTTTAAATCCAAGGTATTTGAATGCTCTTATTAATTTTTTATGTATTTTGGATACCAGGGGGCCGTCACTATTGGGGATAACAATTAGTCCATCATCCCTATATAACCCCACTAAATTAGGCTCTACAATTCTGCTAATAGTGTACATTATAAAAATGCCCACCAGATCGGCAATCTGGGCTGAGTCAAAAGCACCCATCGGGACATCAAATTTGTTGTTGTTCAATTTAATCCATGTTTCTCGATTGTTTATAAGGATGGATTTGCGACAGGCCATAATTAATCTTACCTGCTCATCGGATATATCCACGAAATTCCCAGCATAGTTAATGCTGTTCGTAAGTAATTCCTTGGAAATCGAGGGGTAAAAATCCATAATATCGAATTGTATAAAGCAGGCATTCCTCTTATTTTCAATTGATTTAAACCATTCGATAGTATCCGCCGAGTCCTTCCAAAGATTAAATTTGGTAGCTTCTAGAGTTACATTAATAATATTTCGTAGAATCTCCCTAGATACATGGCCGAGTTCCGATTTCGTAGAGTTGATTATTCTCGCTTGTTTCTTAATGTGGAAATTTTTCTTATGGTCCTTGATGAGTATGTATGCGTTTCTCTTATCAATTTTTCCCACTCTATCCTCGATATTCAGTTTGGATGCAAATTCCTTGGTATCCTCATTGATTATTTTTTCAGTGTCGTGGGTATCCTTTCTGTAATTATTACAGATTTTTTCCAGAATAGTTTTCCTATATTCGGATGGGCACATCTTGTAAATATTCGCTGACTTATCAGCCTTCACCCAAACTTTGTTCGACTTCTTTATCTCTGCGATGTCATTCTTCAGAGTGGACTGAAATTTGTTTGAATACCTTCGGAACTTAATTCTTTTGACTAGGTCAAACAAATCATTCTCGAACGGCCTTAACGCCTCAATGGGTTTGCAGGTATTCTGTGATCTGAAGTTAAAGGTTTCTTTGTGATCAGATTCCTCGTCCTTCAAATAAAAATACGCTTTCCATCTCAGTCTGTTG
>OY744529.1:91974276-91994276 GCA_963556195.1 Sepiola atlantica | reverse complement strand
GGATAGCTGTAAGCTGTGGAGAACAAAAACAAAACATAACCGAAATAAGTCGGAAATATATATATATATATATTAAGAAAAAAAAAAAAAAAGAATCTATTTAATTTTCCTCTGAATACTTTACCCTGAACACTTCCGGTTTAACCCCCCAGCGCTCCTGGCATTTTCTCGGTCTCCGGGATTTTTCTTTTATTTATTTTTGACAAGGAGAGGAATAAGAAAAAAGAAAGAAAAAAAATCTCTCGAAATATATCAAATTGATTCTTGATAATCCGGATATTACAAACTAACACCCTTGCTCTGTCTAGAAAAATAAACAAACCTTTCGATCTATATCCGACTTATTTCGGTTATGTTTTGTTTTTGTTCTCCACAGCTTACAGCTATCCGGACCTCCGCATTGCCTTCAACCTTTTAAAAAACTTTTATTATTACTCCCAGCAATGCTTACAGCAAACTACCAATTTCTATTATATATATATATATATATATATAGGAATCATTTTCTCTTGCAGGCAAGTATTGTCGAATATAAGAGACAACTTATGTCTAGATATCCTTTGGTAGATCCTTTCAATAGTCCGAATAAGGATCTTAGTTTCGGAGGGGAATTGGCTGATGAATTTGCCATAGTTTTGATTTGTGTCCCAAGTACTTTCAGACTCATCCGGGTTCATCTTCAGTGGAATGAGGTTAATCAGGTACAAACCATGTGTTAGTATTATAGAAGGTTTGGGTGGGAATTATGTAATGAGTACAAAAGGGTCCCTCTGGATTGGAACAAAAATTAAAATTTCCTCAGTCTAGAAGAACTTCTTCAGTGATCGAGGACAGAATAGACTAAGTGCAGTATCATAAGAGATTCCACACTTTGTTCTTAGCCAAACGGCCAAGGAATTAGTTGCCGTGAAAATATCGGTTATTTGAGAAAGGGGTGGGATAGTTCTGGACGAAGAAAGTGTGGATGAGAGCAATGGAGGATAGCGTATGTGGAGCGTGACGGTCGCCGGTGGTCAAGCCCTCACACAGATTTTTGTTAGGGTGGTTGAGCAATAAAGGGCTTGACCGCCGCTGATCGTCTTCGAACCGGCTTTTCGCTCTGTTTATTTTATTTTTTAGTTGTCATTTTTTATCATTATTGTTAAGCGTGTTTGCTTATTTCGTATTTTGCATATGGTTTTGTCTGTTTACACAGCGTGTGTGGCATATTTAAAGAAATGCATGCATTCTCAAAAAGTAGCGATATATAATTGAATGAGTGTTCAATCGCTCAACGGCGCTTAAGAAAAAACAATAACAACAAAAGTTAGATTTAAGGCGCTAAAAACACACACATTAAATTTGACATGGCTCTGGACCTGAAGAAAATTGCAACGCCACCGGAATTATGGTCGTGGTTTCGAGCATCTGTCAAAGTCGAACCGGGATGAGGATTAGTGAAACTATGAAACGCGTACACGGATTACTTTTATGTGTGTAAAAATAAAAATATAATATATATATATATATATATATATATATATATATATATATATATATATATATATATATATACTAGCACACACACACACACATATATATATATATATATATATATATATATATATATATATATATATATATATATATATATATATATATATATTTTTTTTTTTTATTTTATTTTTACACACATAAAAGTAATCCGTGTACGCGTTTCATAGTTTCACTAATCCTCATCCCGGTTCGACTTTAACAGATATATATATATGTATGTGTGTGCTCGTATATATTTCCTTCCTCTTATCTACTTGCCTTTCTGGTACCTAAGGTACTTAAGCTTTTTATTTTATTTACTTATTTTTTTTCATGCAACTTTAATTCCTATATAATTTTATTGCTAGCTACAATATCGCAGAATGGTTCTTGGGTGTAGTGTTTGGATAGTATTATTATTAATTTTATTAATTTTAATTGATATGCAAATTACCATATCTAACGGTAATCTTAAAGGTAATATATTATTATTATATAAGTGAAATTTTAAGCTGAATTATTTCGACACTTGATTATTGGGGAAATGGTAGTTTGATCAGTACCATTGGAGAGCCATGAATATCATAACTGTCCTGTTTTTAAATCTCCGAAACAGCTACATGGTAAACAGCTGACGATCCCCGTGTTAATATTAGACGCTTACGTTAAGGTTTTTTTGTTTTTTTGTTTGTTTGTTTCACTGTTAGATACTTAATCCCCCTTTTTATTTTATTTACTTACTATTATATTTTATTTATTTATGAATTTTCCAACGAATGTTAAGTCTGCAATATTTTAGATTTAGTCAGTTTCTCTGGGAATTTAAACTTAACTTTTTTTTCTTTTTTTAAAAAAATGATTCAAAGCTTCTTTAGACTATATATATGTGCTCGTATATGTATATATATATATATATATATATATATATATATATATATATATATATATATATATATATATATATATATATATATATATATATATATGTGTGTGTATGTGCTAGTATATATACTATTGAGTAAATAATTTTGGGCTACATATGTGCATACATGTTTTAGCGAGGACCTTATTACAGAAATAGCATAATACGGCTACTGACACATATGATTCTGAAAAGACAATGCATTTTATTATAGTAGAAGGTTTTGGTAGGAGGGTAGCAAAGGTTGGGGGAAAATTTATATATAAATTGATGAAAGGATAAAATAATCTGACGGTATGAAATTACAATGGAATAAGCGGAAGACCTAAAAAGCTCAACGTTTCGCTCAAATGTTATATGGGCTTTGTCAAGAGCGAACAAAAAATACGTCTTTTGTCATTTTTAAAATTTTTTTTTCGCTCTTGACAAACCCCATATAACATTTGGGCGAAACGTTGAGCTTTTTATGTCTTCCGCTTATTCCATTTTAATTTCATATATATATATATATATATATATATATATATATATATATATATATATATATATATATATATATATATAAAAGGATTAGATAAGCAAAAAGTAAATAGGTAAAGAACGTAACATAAAAAAATAAAACAAAGAACTGCGTGTGCAATATTTATGTGATATATATATATATATATATATATATATATATATATATATATATATTAGTATATATATATTGTTTATTAATACTAACATTTTTAGCTACATATATGCATACATGTTTTAGCTACGACCTTATTCAATACCTTATTCATCAGGTAACTAGCAAAGATGATTCTAAAAAGACGAATTAATTTTATGATAGTGGAATGTTTTGGTAGGAAAAGACAAAAGGTTGAGAAAAGTTATTATGGGAGAAAGGATATTAGAAGGAAACTAATTTAAGCCTGTACATATGTATACATATACATAATATATATATATATACATATATATATATATATATATATATATATATATATATATATATATATATATATATATATATAATTATGATAATAATAATCCAGGTAAAAAGTCCACAGGGTAGTAATCCAAAGAATTTCAACCGAGTTTATAAAAAGTGCTCAATATCAAATAGAGCTTTCATATATGATTATTTTCATTCACACAGACATGTGCAAATTCTGCGACACTGGCATGTCGATATTATCGATCAACAGTTATTATAAACTGAGATCTCATCAGGCACAGTTAGAATCCTATCTTAACCTTAGATCATATTTGGAAAGAATAAAATATATTTTATTCTTTCCAAATATGATCTAAGGTTAAGATCGGATTCTAACTCTGCCCGATGAGATCTCAGTTTATAATAACTGTTGATCGATAACATCGACATGCCAGTGTCGCCGATTTTGTACATGTCTGTGTAAATGAAAATAATCATATATATATATATATATATATATATATATATATATATATATATATATATATATATATATAATTATTTCCACAATCAGACAACGCCGCAGCCCACAACCTATGAAAAGAAACAAACCGGAAGTCCTAGACTCGAGTTTCGCCCTCCTTTGGGCTCATCAGTAGAACACATCCGAACTCAGGATTCGAAACCCGAGTCACTTGCATGGTAAGCGAGTACTCTGCCACTGAGCTACCTCGCCACATACAAGAATGTCTATTAATTTACACAGATTAAGCGAACCGCGGCGATGACCGACTGTGGAATTTTACCTACTCTTTTCAACAAGGGGTGTAGTCATCCAACTACTATGAACCCAGGCCGATGTCTCACAAGTAGGATTTTATACTCGCTAGGACGATGTCATCCAACAAGCTAACCAAGCGAGCAAATAAATATTAGATTTCTTGAATGTGAGATGATATATATAATTATTTCCACAATCAGACAACGCCGCAGCCCACAACCTATGAAAAGAAACAAACCGGAAGTCCTAGACTCGAGTTTCGCCCTCCTTTGGGCTCATCAGTAGAACACATCCGAACTCAGGATTCGAAACCCGAGTCACTTGCATGGTAAGCGAGTACTCTGCCACTGAGCTACCTCGCCACATACAAGAATGTCTATTAATTTACACAGATTAAGCGAACCGCGGCGATGACCGACTGTGGAATTTTACCTACTCTTTTCAACAAGGGGTGTAGTCATCCAACTACTATGAACCCAGGCCGATGTCTCACAAGTAGGATTTTATACTCGCTAGGACGATGTCATCCAACAAGCTAACCAAGCGAGCAAATAAATATTAGATTTCTTGAATGTGAGATGATATATATAATTATTTCCACAATCAGACAACGCCGCAGCCCACAACCTATGAAAAGAAACAAACCGGAAGTCCTAGACTCGAGTTTCGCCCTCCTTTGGGCTCATCAGTAGAACACATCCGAACTCAGGATTCGAAACCCGAGTCACTTGCATGGTAAGCGAGTACTCTGCCACTGAGCTACCTCGCCACATACAAGAATGTCTATTAATTTACACAGATTAAGCGAACCGCGGCGATGACCGACTGTGGAATTTTACCTACTCTTTTCAACAAGGGGTGTAGTCATCCAACTACTATGAACCCAGGCCGATGTCTCACAAGTAGGATTTTATACTCGCTAGGACGATGTCATCCAACAAGCTAACCAAGCGAGCAAATAAATATTAGATTTCTTGAATGTGAGATGATATATATAATTATTTCCACAATCAGACAACGCCGCAGCCCACAACCTATGAAAAGAAACAAACCGGAAGTCCTAGACTCGAGTTTCGCCCTCCTTTGGGCTCATCAGTAGAACACATCCGAACTCAGGATTCGAAACCCGAGTCACTTGCATGGTAAGCGAGTACTCTGCCACTGAGCTACCTCGCCACATACAAGAATGTCTATTAATTTACACAGATTAAGCGAACCGCGGCGATGACCGACTGTGGAATTTTACCTACTCTTTTCAACAAGGGGTGTAGTCATCCAACTACTATGAACCCAGGCCGATGTCTCACAAGTAGGATTTTATACTCGCTAGGACGATGTCATCCAACAAGCTAACCAAGCGAGCAAATAAATATTAGATTTCTTGAATGTGAGATGATATATATAATTATTTCCACAATCAGACAACGCCGCAGCCCACAACCTATGAAAAGAAACAAACCGGAAGTCCTAGACTCGAGTTTCGCCCTCCTTTGGGCTCATCAGTAGAACACATCCGAACTCAGGATTCGAAACCCGAGTCACTTGCATGGTAAGCGAGTACTCTGCCACTGAGCTACCTCGCCACATACAAGAATGTCTATAATTTACACAGATTAAGCGAACCGCGGCGATGACCGACTGTGGAATTTTACCTACTCTTTTCAACAAGGGGTGTAGTCATCCAACTACTATGAACCCAGGCCGATGTCTCACAAGTAGGATTTTATACTCGCTAGGACGATGTCATCCAACAAGCTAACCAAGCGAGCAAATAAATATTAGATTTCTTGAATGTGAGATGATATATATAATTATTTCCACAATCAGACAACGCCGCAGCCCACAACCTATGAAAAGAAACAAACCGGAAGTCCTAGACTCGAGTTTCGCCCTCCTTTGGGCTCATCAGTAGAACACATCCGAACTCAGGATTCGAAACCCGAGTCACTTGCATGGTAAGCGAGTACTCTGCCACTGAGCTACCTCGCCACATACAAGAATGTCTATTAATTTACACAGATTAAGCGAACCGCGGCGATGACCGACTGTGGAATTTTACCTACTCTTTTCAACAAGGGGTGTAGTCATCCAACTACTATGAACCCAGGCCGATGTCTCACAAGTAGGATTTTATACTCGCTAGGACGATGTCATCCAACAAGCTAACCAAGCGAGCAAATAAATATTAGATTTCTTGAATGTGAGATGATATATATAATTATTTCCACAATCAGACAACGCCGCAGCCCACAACCTATGAAAAGAAACAAACCGGAAGTCCTAGACTCGAGTTTCGCCCTCCTTTGGGCTCATCAGTAGAACACATCCGAACTCAGGATTCGAAACCCGAGTCACTTGCATGGTAAGCGAGTACTCTGCCACTGAGCTGCCTCGCCACATACAAGAATGTCTATTAATTTACACAGATTAAGCGAACCGCGGCGATGACCGACTGTGGAATTTTACCTACTCTTTTCAACAAGGGGTGTAGTCATCCAACTACTATGAACCCAGGCCGATGTCTCACAAGTAGGATTTTATACTCGCTAGGACGATGTCATCCAACAAGCTAACCAAGCGAGCAAATAAATATTAGATTTCTTGAATGTGAGATGATATATATAATTATTTCCACAATCAGACAACGCCGCAGCCCACAACCTATGAAAAGAAACAAACCGGAAGTCCTAGACTCGAGTTTCGCCCTCCTTTGGGCTCATCAGTAGAACACATCCGAACTCAGGATTCGAAACCCGAGTCACTTGCATGGTAAGCGAGTACTCTGCCACTGAGCTACCTCGCCACATACAAGAATGTCTATTAATTTACACAGATTAAGCGAACCGCGGCGATGACCGACTGTGGAATTTTACCTACTCTTTTCAACAAGGGGTGTAGTCATCCAACTACTATGAACCCAGGCCGATGTCTCACAAGTAGGATTTTATACTCGCTAGGACGATGTCATCCAACAAGCTAACCAAGCGAGCAAATAAATATTAGATTTCTTGAATGTGAGATGATATATATAATTATTTCCACAATCAGACAACGCCGCAGCCCACAACCTATGAAAAGAAACAAACCGGAAGTCCTAGACTCGAGTTTCGCCCTCCTTTGGGCTCATCAGTAGAACACATCCGAACTCAGGATTCGAAACCCGAGTCACTTGCATGGTAAGCGAGTACTCTGCCACTGAGCTACCTCGCCACATACAAGAATGTCTATTAATTTACACAGATTAAGCGAACCGCGGCGATGACCGACTGTGGAATTTTACCTACTCTTTTCAACAAGGGGTGTAGTCATCCAACTACTATGAACCCAGGCCGATGTCTCACAAGTAGGATTTTATACTCGCTAGGACGATGTCATCCAACAAGCTAACCAAGCGAGCAAATAAATATTAGATTTCTTGAATGTGAGATGATATATATAATTATTTCCACAATCAGACAACGCCGCAGCCCACAACCTATGAAAAGAAACAAACCGGAAGTCCTAGACTCGAGTTTCGCCCTCCTTTGGGCTCATCAGTAGAACACATCCGAACTCAGGATTCGGAACCCGAGTCACTTGCATGGTAAGCGAGTACTCTGCCACTGAGCTACCTCGCCACATACAAGAATGTCTATTAATTTACACAGATTAAGCGAACCGCGGCGATGACCGACTGTGGAATTTTACCTACTCTTTTCAACAAGGGGTGTAGTCATCCAACTACTATGAACCCAGGCCGATGTCTCACAAGTAGGATTTTATACTCGCTAGGACGATGTCATCCAACAAGCTAACCAAGCGAGCAAATAAATATTAGATTTCTTGAATGTGAGATGATATATATAATTATTTCCACAATCAGACAACGCCGCAGCCCACAACCTATGAAAAGAAACAAACCGGAAGTCCTAGACTCGAGTTTCGCCCTCCTTTGGGCTCATCAGTAGAACACATCCGAACTCAGGATTCGAAACCCGAGTCACTTGCATGGTAAGCGAGTACTCTGCCACTGAGCTACCTCGCCACATACAAGAATGTCTATTAATTTACACAGATTAAGCGAACCGCGGCGATGACCGACTGTGGAATTTTACCTACTCTTTTCAACAAGGGGTGTAGTCATCCAACTACTATGAACCCAGGCCGATGTCTCACAAGTAGGATTTTATACTCGCTAGGACGATGTCATCCAACAAGCTAACCAAGCGAGCAAATAAATATTAGATTTCTTGAATGTGAGATGATATATATAATTATTTCCACAATCAGACAACGCCGCAGCCCACAACCTATGAAAAGAAACAAACCGGAAGTCCTAGACTCGAGTTTCGCCCTCCTTTGGGCTCATCAGTAGAACACATCCGAACTCAGGATTCGAAACCCGAGTCACTTGCATGGTAAGCGAGTACTCTGCCACTGAGCTACCTCGCCACATACAAGAATGTCTATTAATTTACACAGATTAAGCGAACCGCGGCGATGACCGACTGTGGAATTTTACCTACTCTTTTCAACAAGGGGTGTAGTCATCCAACTACTATGAACCCAGGCCGATGTCTCACAAGTAGGATTTTATACTCGCTAGGACGATGTCATCCAACAAGCTAACCAAGCGAGCAAATAAATATTAGATTTCTTGAATGTGAGCTGATATATATAATTATTTCCACAATCAGACAACGCCGCAGCCCACAACCTATGAAAAGAAACAAACCGGAAGTCCTAGACTCGAATTTCGCCCTCCTTTGGGCTCATCAGTAGAACACATCCGAACTCAGGATTCGAAACCCGAGTCACTTGCATGGTAAGCGAGTACTCTGCCACTGAGCTACCTCGCCACATACAAGAATGTCTATTAATTTACACAGATTAAGCGAACCGCGGCGATGACCGACTGTGGAATTTTACCTACTCTTTTCAACAAGGGGTGTAGTCATCCAACTACTATGAACCCAGGCCGATGTCTCACAAGTAGGATTTTATACTCGCTAGGACGATGTCATCCAACAAGCTAACCAAGCGAGCAAATAAATATTAGATTTCTTGAATGTGAGATGATATATATAATTATTTCCACAATCAGACAACGCCGCAGCCCACAACCTATGAAAAGAAACAAACCGGAAGTCCTAGACTCGAGTTTCGCCCTCCTTTGGGCTCATCAGTAGAACACATCCGAACTCAGGATTCGGAACCCGAGTCACTTGCATGGTAAGCGAGTACTCTGCCACTGAGCTACCTCGCCACATACAAGAATGTCTATTAATTTACACAGATTAAGCGAACCGCGGCGATGACCGACTGTGGAATTTTACCTACTCTTTTCAACAAGGGGTGTAGTCATCCAACTACTATGAACCCAGGCCGATGTCTCACAAGTAGGATTTTATACTCGCTAGGACGATGTCATCCAACAAGCTAACCAAGCGAGCAAATAAATATTAGATTTCTTGAATGTGAGATGATATATATAATTATTTCCACAATCAGACAACGCCGCAGCCCACAACCTATGAAAAGAAACAAACCGGAAGTCCTAGACTCGAGTTTCGCCCTCCTTTGGGCTCATCAGTAGAACACATCCGAACTCAGGATTCGAAACCCGAGTCACTTGCATGGTAAGCGAGTACTCTGCCACTGAGCTACCTCGCCACATACAAGAATGTCTATTAATTTACACAGATTAAGCGAACCGCGGCGATGACCGACTGTGGAATTTTACCTACTCTTTTCAACAAGGGGTGTAGTCATCCAACTACTATGAACCCAGGCCGATGTCTCACAAGTAGGATTTTATACTCGCTAGGACGATGTCATCCAACAAGCTAACCAAGCGAGCAAATAAATATTAGATTTCTTGAATGTGAGATGATATATATAATTATTTCCACAATCAGACAACGCCGCAGCCCACAACCTATGAAAAGAAACAAACCGGAAGTCCTAGACTCGAGTTTCGCCCTCCTTTGGGCTCATCAGTAGAACACATCCGAACTCAGGATTCGAAACCCGAGTCACTTGCATGGTAAGCGAGTACTCTGCCACTGAGCTACCTCGCCACATACAAGAATGTCTATTAATTTACACAGATTAAGCGAACCGCGGCGATGACCGACTGTGGAATTTTACCTACTCTTTTCAACAAGGGGTGTAGTCATCCAACTACTATGAACCCAGGCCGATGTCTCACAAGTAGGATTTTATACTCGCTAGGACGATGTCATCCAACAAGCTAACCAAGCGAGCAAATAAATATTAGATTTCTTGAATGTGAGATGATATATATAATTATTTCCACAATCAGACAACGCCGCAGCCCACAACCTATGAAAAGAAACAAACCGGAAGTCCTAGACTCGAGTTTCGCCCTCCTTTGGGCTCATCAGTAGAACACATCCGAACTCAGGATTCGAAACCCGAGTCACTTGCATGGTAAGCGAGTACTCTGCCACTGAGCTACCTCGCCACATACAAGAATGTCTATTAATTTACACAGATTAAGCGAACCGCGGCGATGACCGACTGTGGAATTTTACCTACTCTTTTCAACAAGGGGTGTAGTCATCCAACTACTATGAACCCAGGCCGATGTCTCACAAGTAGGATTTTATACTCGCTAGGACGATGTCATCCAACAAGCTAACCAAGCGAGCAAATAAATATTAGATTTCTTGAATGTGAGATGATATATATAATTATTTCCACAATCAGACAACGCCGCAGCCCACAACCTATGAAAAGAAACAAACCGGAAGTCCTAGACTCGAGTTTCGCCCTCCTTTGGGCTCATCAGTAGAACACATCCGAACTCAGGATTCGAAACCCGAGTCACTTGCATGGTAAGCGAGTACTCTGCCACTGAGCTACCTCGCCACATACAAGAATGTCTATTAATTTACACAGATTAATTTATAAAGATCTACCTTGTATTGGGAACTTTTGAAGAAAATGTTGGTTTGAAGTTCATTTTCTAAATACATCTCAACTTGTTTAATTATATAATATATATATATATATATATATATATATATATATATATATATATATATATATATATGTAATATTCATTATATAAACATTAAACTCGGCTAACGCCAATGCAATTACGTTCCAAACTCTTGTGCTTCTTCGGGTCTGAGGGATGAAAATGAAAATAATTCGTACAATGGGTACAAAGAAACAAAACTGGAAATTCAAAATAATAAAGCTTCCTTTGACAAACAATAACATGGCATGGTTTAAAACAAGTATCCTCAGACGAAATTGGTCGGACAGCTCAGTAGTTTTCCTTAACAGAGTTAATTGTAGAGGAAGAGAAACGTCCGTGAACGTTAAGCGTGTCAGATTTGCTATATCGTTGCTAATTTCTATCGATTACTCCTCCTTTCCCCATTTTATTTATTTACAAAAATTTATTATCCGCAAAAGAAAATGAAAGTGTCATTTCCTTTCTTACGACTCGACCGAATTTATAAGCTTACCAAATCATTGCCAATATGCATCTCTATTTAAACATGTATGAATGTATACTATATATAAATAAATGTATATATATATATATTTACAATCATATCTATACATATATACACATACATACATATACCTGCATAATATTGTATATCTATATTATATATAATTAATCAAGTTGAGATGAAAGTGTCATTTTCTTTTTTACGATTCCACCGAATTTATAAGCTTACCAAATCATTGCCAATATGCATATATATTTAAACATGTATAAGTGTACACTATATATATATATATATATATATATATATATATATATATATATATATATATATATATATATATATAAATACATATATACACACATACCTATTCATATATACATACACATATTAACAAAGATGAGACCTCGTTATAAAATATCAAAAAATTAAAAGCACAGACAACCTGAAGAAAAAGGCGAAAAAAATTCGCCATTTTAATTTTCTTGGGCTTTTCTTGTTTATATCCGTGTATCTATTATAGGTACATCAAACTTAATTTATATTCCTATTAAATCCTATTAAATTCCTATTAATTCCATTATAGGATGTCATAATAATATCTCTTAGTTACTTCTATATTCATCCAATTTGTTTGAAGTGCCTACAACTAATTTCTACTTTGGTTTGCATAATTTATCTCTCTCTTTCTATGGGAACATAATGATCGCTAATTTTTCATTAAGACAGAG
The DNA here is from genome assembly GCA_963556195.1 of Sepiola atlantica. Taxonomy (NCBI): domain Eukaryota; kingdom Metazoa; phylum Mollusca; class Cephalopoda; order Sepiida; family Sepiolidae; genus Sepiola; species Sepiola atlantica. The sequence continues at coordinate 91,981,933 of OY744529.1, read as the reverse complement.
ATAACATGTAGAGTTGTGTACACTAAGGGTTGAGTCCCTCTTTAAAATGCTGTACTCAAGGAGAGACACCCTATCATTCGTCTTTAGAAACTATATACATTGAGATAGTGAAGTGTCACCTCTCTTTTATGGGGTATCAAAGGATGCTTTATGGTTATAGTACCTGGTATCAAAATATGTGCTAGTGCTCCTCTCCCCACGTAAAATCTCTTTTGATTAAAATTATTTTCTGGGTGCATTGTTACCATGTAAACTATATTCTTAGATATTTTCCGGTCGTGGACAGTTATTTTTGTTTCTGCAATTGCACTCCTTAATTTTGTTATCGTTACTATCTTACGTTTTATTTACATCTATTTTTTCTGGTTTTATATATATATATGTCTGTTATAGCTTTGTATTATTTTTCCTGTTTTTTTGTACAACTATAGCTAAGTTTTATGTTATTTTGATTGAACATTTTATTTAGCGGATTATTAGAAGAAAAATGTAGATTTAAAAGGTTAAGGAACGTATGGCCTATTTTGGATTTAACCTGCAGATAAATGGGGGTGTAAACCAAATAATTTTCCGTTTTTTGTTTTGTTCTAGTATTTCTATTATTTCTGTTATATTCAATTCTGGTGTTCCTATAGCCATTGTTTTCATATGTGTTACTTGCGTTATTATTAATATTCCTTCATTGGAGGAGTCATTACACATTCTATGGATGATTGAAATGAGAATATGCTTAATAATAGATGGTGGTGATTTTAGTTTAGAGTCACGTATGATGGGTAGAAGTTTTTATTTTATTTATATAGGTCCTACATGTGCTTTGGGTAAGGTTCAAAGTAACGTCTAAAAAGTTTGTGATTTTGATTCCCGCTGTAATCTCAACTTTTAATCCCATATTTTTCATAGTTTTATGTATAAACTTTTGAATTCTTGATTAAATGTTTTTACAGTTACCGTCTGGCATTAATTCCGATATCCTTCGATATTACACACAAGCTTAACAGAAATAAATCAATTAAAAAAGATCTAATTAGTTCAAATTCAGTAAATAAATAATATAAACACAAATTAAATTAAAAATAAATATAACATTTACATGTAATTTCACTGTTAAATGTTTTGCATTTGACCTTTAGCAATATATCAGTTTATGCGATCCTTACAAACGGCAACCTCAGTCAACAAATATACGCACGAGGCAGAGAGTAGTATGATGTAGATAAATAGAAGCACTTTATAAAGAGGTAATATCCCCGAAATATTGTGATACTCTGGCGTCATACAAACGACTGTAGTGATTGAAGAGAAATTTGGAAGTAAGATTTAATTATACAGGGTGTTTCAAAAGTCTTGGGAACATAACGTTGTATAACGCATTTGTAATGTTCCCAAGACTTTTTAAACACCCTGTATATTTAACACAGCCGATGCAATATATATATATATATATATATATATATATATATATATACCAGCCCACAAGGTAAGCTGTTTCTTCCAAACAACAATATCTTCTGTTATCAGCTTGCTTCATAGCGAGTTTCTGCTACTGTTCCGGTAGCTAGTTTCATTCTATATAATTAAATCATACTTTTAAAAAATCGCCTTGTTATTCAGTATTTCCTTTCACAACTCAGTATATTCCTGCATTGTTAAAGCCTTCTATGAATTATCTATCTATCTATCTATCTATCTATCTATCTATCTATCTATCTATCTATCTATCTATCTATCTATCTATCTATCTATCTATCTATCTATCTATCATACAATGCTTCAAGTAAATTACATCATCCTCTTAAACAGAGAATAGTCAAGTAATGTTTTATTTTTTCCCATTGTATGTCAATGTTTTAAACATCCTATGAAATAAGCAGACATTTGTAAGATGCGGTATTTGCATGTTATTTTTAAACAAAGCGAGGGTATCCTGTAGTTGAATGAGTCGTTGTGATACAGAAAAAAACCTTTTTGATTCAGTGGCCACATGTTAGTTTTAAAACAAAGTGTCAAATTTTACTAAACAAAAATGGTGACCCCCCCCCAGTGTTATTAAAAAATATTCAAATGATTAAATCTTTGTTATTGGCTCATATGGCCGACGTTTTCGGACAATGAAACTTTCATCAAGGCACAATGTGTGGAGTAGTGCGATCCAAATTTTTGAATAAACGAAATATATATTACGTTGAAATAATCTGTTTAAAAACTCCGAAACACTTGCGTTTTTACGTTTTCACATTCTCACGTCCTCACGTTCTCACGTTTTCACATTCTCACGTTTTCACGTTCTCACGTTTCCACGTTCTCACGTCCTCACGTTTTCACGTCCTCACGCCCTCACGTTCTCACGCTTTCACGTTCTCACGTTTTCACATTCTCACGTTTTCACGTTCTCACGTTTTCACATTTTCACGTCCTCACGTTCTCATGCTTCCGTACACTTATGTCTTCAAGTTTTTTTTATTTGTGGATAAGTTTTTTTTCTGTATAAAATGATGACGTCACTATATAAACAAATGGCCTCAAAATATCAGGCACCTCTGGCGTCACCCGAAAATTACTAAGTATTCTTGAATACATTTGTTTCCAGCCCTGAACCTCTCATAAGTTTTGGTTTACATTTTTTAATTTCTAAAACAAAGTAAAACGTCGTGTTTGCTGCTTAGAGATATCCAGCGCGACGAAGACCTCGCAATATAAGTGTAAAACTAAAACCTAATACAGCATTAATTTCATTCGAGACAAGTTATGAATGATCTTGGTGCAGGGCTTCGTTTGCGGTTGAATCACCGAACAAATAGACATACATTTATAATAAATGTATGTCTCTGGATGTGGCTGGATCTACCCGGGAAGTTTTTACTTTCATTTTTATTTCTCTTTTTATTTTAAACTGTGCAGTTAAAAAAATGTTTTTTTTAACAATTATTATTTTTTTAATAGTTTTAATTGTTAAATTTAATTATTACGGTATCGATCGACCATTAAATTATTAATTGAACCACATTGTTAGAAATTTATAATTAATTTTTGTGCAGTAATTTTTAATCTCTGTTTATCAACTTATGGGCTTCCGAAACTTTCAATCTTTTAATACATGAAATTTTGTGAAGATCTTTAAATCCAGAAATGAGTTTCTAGTCGACAGTTTAAATATTTCCAAATTCCTTTTAAATTTCGAAGTATCACAAACTAATTCATTGTTTTTTTTCAACTACTAATAAAAGATAAAAATGGCTGACTTGTTTACGAATAAATCGAATTGCATACTGGTGAATTTTATTTTGTAACTAAATTATTTTTTTAAAAAGAAAGTAGGATTTAAAAAAATTCTATTGATTCTATGCTTTGATTAATATTAATATATTTAATTTTTTTAAATTATTATTAATATTATTGTTTTAGCTATTAATATTAATATATTTAATTTATTTAATTATTATTAATATTATTGTTTTAGCTGTTAATATTAATATATTTAATTTTTTTTATTATTATTAATATTATTGTTTTAGCTATTAATATTAATATATTTAATTTTTTAAAATTATTATTAATATTATTGTTTTAGCTATTAATATTAATATAATTAATTATTTTAATTATTATTAATATTATTGTTTTAGCTATTAATATTAACATATTTAATTTTTTAAATTATTATTAATATTATTGTTTTAGCTATTAGTATTAATATATTTAATTTTTTAAATTATTATTAATATTATTGTTTTAGCTATTAATATTAATATATTTAATTTTTTAAATTATTATTAATATATTGATTAATATTAATATTAATATTCGTTTAATCTAAATGAAGAAACGTGAAAGTTGGTCCCATTTCAAGTTAATTCAACTTCACACAATGGACGAACCATCTTTTTTATATACTGCTTATGTATATGTGATATCAGTCGCAAGGTTAACTAATTTGCATATTAGTGTTGAAAAGGGACATTTTATTAATTAACTATTATTTGTCATTGTTTTGATTTTAATAAAACAAATAATTTCGCAATGTTTTATTTCCTTGCTAAATATTTAACATTTATGTTCAAATGTTCCTGTCTTTCGAGGGGCCGACTACATTTTCAACACGATGCGATCTTGAATTAGAAAAAAAAGAAGAAATGAATTTGTCTTTTCACTGGCAATTTGAATTGATTTCTTCTTTCTGTTCCTTTCTTTACGGTCATATTTAAAAGATGAATACATTTGGATCGAAATTACCAAAATGTTATTTTTTTTTATCTAAACATTAACATTTTGGCAATTTCAATTTAGATATATTGATAGACGAGAAATACCTTATTCCGTGCATCCAACGTAGTTATGAATGAAATGTTTACTATTTTTAATTACTGTTTCAAGTATTTAAAGTAACGACTTAAATTGCGAAGCGATAGCGAGACGGCAAAGCCAGCTAGTTGTAAATAATAATAATAATACTAAATTAAATTCTCGTGAAAAAACACACACGTGCATAGATTTACATAATTGATCCGATCGGATTTGAACTGATTATCACCAATTCTATACAGTCCACGAGGCTATCCACTGGTCCAATCACGCCCCTTCGCTATGTGTATGGCCATAAATATACACATATAGAAACATAAAAGTGTCATGTGTTTGTCTGTTTTTTTTCCGTGTGGGTTATGCATTCAACTTATCGTTAAAACGAATAGAGCACTCATCAACTGCTGATAATGTTTATATATGTGCCGATGGTGTGCTGAATAAAAGCTCGGACGGTAAAATAAAATGATCGGGTTTCCATCCCAGCCTGAAACACTCGCATGCTTAGCTACACTGTCGAGCTGCGATACAACGGTGACTATATACAGATGCCCTCTATCCCTTCGTATGTTGAGCAATGTATGGATAATATATCTATAAATATGATAAATAAAGGATAAAATAAAGCCAACGATTAAAAAAATGATAAAATAATTTTTATTCACTTTTTACAACTTCACTCTTGATAAAGCCCACGTAACATTTGGACGAAACGTTGAGATAAACTCTTGAGTGTTAGATATTTCCTTTTTTCATTCTATCTCTTATATAATATATGAAAAATGAAAAAAAGAAAACCGAATTTTTTTAAATATTCATCAACGTATCGTCTTTATTTCAAGACTTTCTCAAGATGACTGATTTGAAGAGAAGCATAGAAGTCAATATTGAAAAATATGTGGTGCGTCTATGACGTTAAAAGAATATTTATGTATTTTTTTGAACGAAACATAAACGTTAAAATTCAAAATATGTGGTGCGTTTATGAAGTGGAATGAATGTTTATTTATTTATTATTAATATCGATGATATGTACAAAGTTTTGTTGAGAATGTGGTGTAAAATATTTAGCCTAGATCTAAATTTAATAATTGATAATAATAATCAGATAAGTCAGATAAATTGTTCAATTGTGTCAGCATTTATAATGCGTGCTAATTCAAGAAGTTATGATGCATGAGAAAATAGTGCATTTAAAGAAATTGTAATTTTTAAAATATCTTTTTATGTTCATCAACCCTTTTCTTAAGTTTGCGTTGAGTTTCACCAATGTATATCTGATTGTAATTATTGCATAGAACAGTATATATTCCTGTATTAGATGTGGGTGTTTTAGGATAATGTTTTGTTGTTTTTAGTGTTTCTTTATGGTTTGTGATATAGTTTGTATTGTTGGAATTCCTAGTGAATTTAGAGTGTTGTAAAATATTGTATTATTGGCGTGGGTAATTAAAAGATGTTTGTTCATAAGAGAAGTGTTCGGTGTACATGGATTTTGTTTATTGCTTCTTTTAACGTCATAGACACACCACGGATTTTCTAATATTGACTTCCATGTTTTCTTCAAAGGAGTCATCTGGAGAAAGTATTAAAATAAAGACGAAAACGTTGATGAATATGCAAGCAATTTTCGTTTTTTTATTTTACTTTTTTCATTTTCCATTACGTGGGATTATTATTTTCATAATTATCATCACACACACACACGCGCGCGCACACACACACACACACACACACACACACACACACACACACACACACACACACACACGCACACACACACACACACACACACACACACACACACACACGCACACACACACGCATACACACACGCATACACACACACGCATACATACACACCCACACACACGCACACACACACACACACGCATACATACACACAAACATACACACACACGCGCACGCACACGCACACACACGCATACACACACCCACACACACACGCATACCCCCCCCCCACACAGTAGTAACAGGGCAGTCAAAATAAAACTTGAAAGTACTGTGGGTGGTGTATTTTAAGAATATGTATGATTACTATTTGAACTAAAAATGTTTTCACCGGTTACTTTTGACTCTCTCTCTCTCTCTCTCTCTCTCTCTCTCTCTCTCTCTATATATATATATATATATATATATATATATATAGACGTTGGTCGCACATTGATCATGGCGCTACAAAGGTGTTTTCTCCATGAAATTCTATAATTTACGTAGTTTCGACGTGCTATTGCTTGAAGTCATTCTGATCAAGGCATGAAGCCACTTGATATATGGAGCTAAAAAAAAAAATCTTACTTCAAGGTCAAAAACTAGCCAACAGTAAGTGTTAGATGGATAGATTCTGACCCCAAAAACAGCAATTCTTCCTCCTTTGTCAGAAACATAGCTCATGGAATGTGAGGAGTAAAGGCCAAAATAAATATATATATATGATTGCAGCGTTCGTTGTTTTTGCTTACTACTGCTATTTCGATTGTTTCATTTCCTAAGTGATAAGAATGCAGACAATTACATTATTAGTCGCCTATAACTTATATGACGTATAGTTTATGTATATATATATATATATATATATATATATATATATATATATATATATATATATATATATATATATATATATATAACGTTAGATATGTGCATATATTTCTATATTTCTATGTATAGTATTCACCCCATAACTAATAAACTGATCATCATGAATTTTAGAACAGAGCTGCTCGGCGTAAGGGTAGGTAATGCGAGCTATATTTATTTTATACAAAAGGGGCTGAAGACCTTTGTGAAAAGTAGGATACATTCGATATTTGTGAAATTTAAATAATAGCTATCAGACCTCAATTAATAAATATATCCTAAATTTCAGTTTTTTGAAGTATTTAAAAAGATTTTAGTAAGCATAATAAATGCGCAACTTCTCATTTGAAAATTCAAATATTTCAGATTTGCATTAAATTGATCCATAATCATTAGACACCAATTAAGCAAGATTCCCTGAATTTCAATTTATTCTTAAAGCCACTTAAGCTTAAGCCTTAACTTTCAGATATTTTCTAGAATCAAAATCATGTAATGGATTTTGATCAACATTGGAATAAGGATTCTAGACATAAGGCTTAGTAGCATTATATCTTACCCGTTCTGGGACGTGTACATTAGCTTTGTTGTTGTTGGGTTGAGGTATGGTTCTGTTCAGTCCTAGGAGGCCACCCTTCCCAGGCTTTACATTCTCTTCGAGAAGAGTTTAGTTTATTCATAATCGACTGAGGTGCCCTTACCAAGGAATGTCGACTGGGCTGCTCGGGCATTTTTTCTAGGCCAGCCTGTGCTT
>OY744529.1:91951776-91966776 GCA_963556195.1 Sepiola atlantica | reverse complement strand
TATCTATCTATCTATCTATCTATCTATCTATATATCTATCTATCTATCTATCTATCTATCTATCTATCTATCTATCTATCTATCTATCTATCTATCTATCTATGGTTTGGAAGGAGAAGACACCCGAAAAATTTCCGGTTTTCGTATTTTAACACACTTCTCTTCTTCTTCCCCCTTTTTTCGTTTACTGTTGTGTCACCCCTTATGAAGTCCAAAAAGCCACTCGATGATTAGGGTTAATGAGACGGAAATGATTACCAGCCAAAAGATGAGGAACACTATGAGAGTACTAACATTGAATAATGGTATGAACTGCATTGATTCATTTTGGGGTCAGGGTTCATGACAAGAATTTGTTGACCTTGGATTTGAAGACGACAAAGTTGTAGTCAGAAGGGAAGCCGTCCCGCGATAATGAAGCTCCGTCCATGGAAATTTCGTCTGGCGTTCGTCACATGAAGGGAGAAAGGGAAGTCTTTTGTTCGTTGTAGTAGAAAGAAGAGTTCTTGCTGTGAATGTCTTGCGAAATGATACCAAAGATTGGAGCTCAGTCGAGCAGTTTCCATGGAAATGACGATAGCCTTACTTCCGGTCAAAAAGCATTCTGGGAGCTTACAATTTTTTGTTTTGTTTTAATTATTATTGTTTTATTATTGTTTTATTATTGTTTTATTATTGTTTTATGTGCTCACAAAAGTTACCCCCCCCCCCGGGCAATCGTACCTGTTGCCCTCGTTCCTCACGTTACGTCACTGGCGCATGAAAAACTTACATTATTTTCAAATTGTAAACAAAAATTCGTTTCGTATAAAAATCTTTTTTTCGAACAAACTGAATTGAAGAGCCGTGTCGATAGATAACGCAGCAGGTTTCCTTCAAATGCAATTCATAAAATAAATTGGCATTAAAAATGTTTGAGAGTGACGCGTCATTTCGTGTGCAAAGATGGCGTCGGGCGGGTTCGCCTGTTGACGCGGTGGAAAGAGAAATCATCTCTTCTCGGTCAACTTTAGTTGGCAGGCGGTCACAGATTTGAGGCGGTCACAGACGACGTCACTGAATTCGCGACTTCTTCTCGAAGGTCGTTACACGCTACAACGACGGCGACGGTGACGGCGTTCTTGGAACAATCAATAAATATCAAAAGAGGCTAATAATTGTAATGGAGGATCGGTGGTGCAAAGGCGCTCGACAAATAAGGAGTCGCTCGAAAAACAACAACAACAACAAAAAGGACAGATATCAAGCTGGGAGTAATTAGCGACTGTCATTGCTGACACCTCGAAATGTAGCTCTATTGGTGGAGACGACGGGTGGCGAGAATAGAGTGTCGTGGACGGAATGAGTGCGTGAAGGGTTAGGGTTCGGGTTGAGACACTTTTAGAGACGGTGAGGGAATGGGAGATGTAAGAAAAACGATTCAAATACCGCGTCTCTTAAAAGATTGTACCTGTTTACTTGTACGCTCAACTTCCCTCCATCCCTGCCGCGAGAGGGCGAAGTTAGACACGAGGTCCGTTTTTAATGTGGAGGGAAAATCCATAAAGAGGCACCTTTGATAGGGGGGAAAATCCATAAAGGGGCACCTTTGATAGGGGGGGGGGACATAGCTGTATAGTTCTGTTAGTACTCCCTCCCAAACGAGGGCGTAATTTTCTATCTTTTTATCTGTCTCGCCCATATCCCTCCCCTCTCCTTTTCTCTCTATTCAGACAAAACGTTATGAGTCTAATATTCTTATTAAGGCATTTATATATTTTCGAATGTCAAGGTAAGTATATAACCGACTTAGGAATTATTCTACGTTATACAGTATGAGAACATTATCAGCTTTGACATCGATCTTCTAAAAATTAGACGATTTTTATTTTCTGGGTGACATATTTTGTAAAATTTATGCAAATCAGAAAAAGTGCATTCTTTTAGTTGATGAAATGTATTTAAAAGCTTCTCTAGAAATCTAGGAAATGTATTTTGTTTTGCTGAAATTTCTGAAAGATCAGCAAAATCAGCAAAATCGGGGATGATGGTAAAATGTTTGCATGGTGGACCAAAATTTCTCCTTAAAATGATCCCAATTGCCAAGTTAGAGGCAATATTTTTAGATGAACATATTTAAAATATTATTGATATAATTACACAATTAAGTTGTAAAGAAATTCCAATCGTGTGTGACAACAAGAAGACCAATCAATCATTTTTCAAAAACTTGACACTGTATATGATAAACCTTGGACAACTAAAAATGAGTTGTACTTACTTTTTAACTATGCCCATCTTTTTTAAAAAAAAAATTCGGAATGATTGGATGACTGAAGCTTCTTCTGAATTATTATTTTTTGATTCTGAAGGCAAAAAGATGTTAGCAAATTGGAAAGTTGTGAAAGGATTTATAAACATGAAAAAACCCAGTTTGTTAAATCATCAAAACTAACTGATGTGGTTGTTTACTCCAAAGTTTCCCATTGTAGAAAATTATTTTGTGATCAAACTGTAACAGCAATTAAATTGCATCCATTATTAAATGTAGAGGTCACTGAAAAAATAGTTTTTTTTTGCTGAAAAAAATAGTTTTTTTTTACTGAAAAAATAGGTTTTTTTACTGAAAAAAAAAGTTTTTTTTACTGAAAAAATAGTTTTTTTTACTGAAAAAATATTTTTTTTACTGAAAAAAAAAAGGTTTTGACATTTTGGGAAATTGTCAGTGGCAAAGAAATTCATGGCCACATCAAAAAAAAAAGTTCTACTAAAAAAGGTAACATTGGATTTAAATGATGAAAAACTTATATTTGTTTGTGACTTTGGAAAAATGGCACAGAAAATGGGAAGTAAGAGCGGAAAAAGAATAAACTTATTAACAAAGGATACTAGTTCAATCTATAGACATACATGCAATGGTTTAACTGATGTTTGTAGATATTTGTAGTGGATTTAATTTTGTCCTGCTTAATAAATTTACCATATACTATTTAGAAAATAAATTTGGTAAATTAAAACGAAGTTCTGGTAGTGCATATTTTATAACTGCAAAAAATATTGTTGAAATATTTCATATTGGTAAAACGAAATTGCTACTTAAATTAGATGTGGATGACAAAAGATAATACTTGGATCCAGAGCATAATTATTTAAAATGTGAATATTTGCTGGATGAAATAGCATGCAGAATATTTGATAACTTACCAAACCTTAAAATTAAGATTTCTAAAGACAGTAAAATGTATTTTTTGTATATAACTGCTTATATAAGATTGTCCAACCGATGAATAAATATTTAATGATACAAGTTTTCACTTTCAAGAATATGGACATTTTTTTAAAGCAATATATTGTGTCAAGTTAAAAATTGCACTGGATACCACAGTTCAGTGAGTGAATTTATTTTCTATGTTTGGTATTAAATTCAACACTTGCAGCATGGCTACCTTGGGCAGAGATCGAACCCTCGATGTAAATGACTATAGCCTGGTACTTTACCAACAGACCAAGACGCTTCATTGATCTGTGACAGTGCTGATTTTTTGAAAGAGAACAAATACTTGTATGCATACCAGCATAGTAGAATTCGAATTATCAAAAGATTTTTGTAACAAATATCGAAATACTTCCTAAAAAATTCAATTCTATTGTTATTCGTGTTAGCACTGACTGCGACTGACAGAACCCATCCACCCCATCTCACCCCAGTACACTATACAGGCCTGTATTAGAGATTGCCTATATGAACCGTCCGATTAAGGGCGACTGAATGTAGTATCTGCATATTATTAACCGCTTAAGTAGAGAATAAAATACTAAAAACAAAAACCACACCGATGTTCTAAGACAATAACAAAAGCTGCGTATATATATATATATATATATATATATATATATATATATATATATATATATATATATATATAGTATACGTACCCGTGACCCGTTGGATAAGAACAACCACTCAGGACCGGCGGGACAGTTATAAAAGTGGGGAGGGCTCTCCTAAAAAGTGGGGGGGGGGGCCAGTTAAACACATGCATATATAACTTCATTATTGATGACCGTAAAGTGGGGGGGGGGAGTCAAAAAGTGGGTGGGTGGGTGGCTTGACCCCCCCACCCCCACCCGGTGCCGCCGTCCATGCAACCACTACCACTATTTATTCTACTTTGATTCCGGCGAAAATTCATAAACTGTGATATTTTAAGACATTATTCTTTCATAATTAAAAATAAACCTCATTACTACTACTACTACTACTACTATTATTATTATTATTATTATTATTATTATTATTATTATTATTATTATTATTATTATTATTATTATTATTATTATTTATTTATTTATTTATTTATTTATTTATTTATTTAGAAGTACTAGTATTATTTGTTATTCTTATGTAGAAATGAAGAGGTTTATTTTGCCATCTAATTTACATAGTGTTTGTCGTCGTGTATGTTAATTTGGTGGCGACGTTGACAAAAGAGAGCCACTCCTTCTATACATGCCCAGAGAGACATTAAGTACTATTTGAGAATGGTTGAATCAGCATAAGATGAGAGAGGCAAGAGAAATACATAGAGATAGATAGATGAATTCTTCAGTTAATTATAAATTACGGCTAATTAGAACAATTAAAGATATTTTTCAAACATAGCCCAATCCCAGAACTAAGGTATATATAAGCATCTATTTTTTGCTATTATCACATTTAGTATAATAAATTAGATTTATCCTCTTCCCCAACCCTCTATTTATGTAGCCTTATATATATATATATATATATATATATATATATATATATATATATATATACATATATATATATATATATATATATACATATATATATATATATATATATATATATATATATATATATATATATATATATATATATATATAGTCTCGGAAGTTTCTCAACCATTAAAACTATATTAAAAAAGAAAAAACAAAAAAAACTTATAGTCCCAAGTCTTTCAGTAGAAAATCACTCATGTAAGTCAATTTATTTTTTACAGTTATTATATTAGCTTGTTTCTAACACTATTTTAAGGGATCATCAGTTGTTTACCATGAAAAACTGTTTCGGGAATATATATATATATATATATATATATATATATATATATATATATATATATATATATATATATAATTAACTTGTTACAAATATCCAGGGGGTATAAATCCGAAGGAAGTTGAAACGGGTTTATGAGAGTGCTCAATGAAGATTCAGAGCAAAATATATTTTTTGTTGGTGATTTTATTATTTCATTAATTGCGACAAAATATATGTTACAATGAACGCCAACTTTTCAAGCGACAATGGAATCCAAATGGCAAAGATTCTAAATTCAACCTCAACCGGAAATTGAAGATGCATTAGAGGGAGGGGGCGGAGATAGAGCTCTGCCTATAGCGAGGACATGAGAGGGGAGGAGGGAGAGGGAGAGACCCCAACAAGTGATATTTCAAAAAGTTGAGTGGGATGATCTCTCGTGTCTGGGCCATCGTGACCTCAATTCCAACCAGGGCGGGGGGGCAGGGTGGGTTTAATTTAATAATGAGAATAAAATTATAATTATAATTATAAAGTTATAACTGTCATTTTTGTTGTAATAGGTAATTATCGCGTAGATAAAAAGTTTGATAATTTTAATTTAGGGTATTAATTGGTACTTTTGCATTCTATTTTAATATAATTATTTATGGCTTGCTCAGTAATGGTAGTGAATTTTGTTGTGATAATATTTTTTAATTGTGATTATATTATGCTAAAATTAATACTAGTGGAATCATTATATAAAAGAAGTTTAATGGTGTTACCATTTTTAGTATCAGTAAAATCAATTACAATAACAATAATAATAACTATGCCAATCATACCTACGATAGTCGCAGTGACAATAGCATTAATAATAATAACAAGATAATAATAATAATAATAATAATAATAATAATAATAATAATAATAATAATAATAATAATAATAATAATAATTATTATTATTATTACTATCCTGCTACTTGTGAAGTCATTGAGCGAAATAAGTCTACAAGTGATGGTGGGCTTTTATAGTTCCACTACCAATAATAAGGACTAAGCACCAGTTAATAATTAAGTGTTCAAGATAGTAATCGAAGGATTAAGTAATTGAGATTCGATTAGTTTAAGTGATATCAGAGTTAATAGCTATCCCAGTTATGGGTTTAGGTGGGAGATGATTTTGGTAGTATGACTGAGAGGCTATTGAGGCTGAGAATTATAGGTAATACTTAGAGATTTGATGTTATTGATAGTTTAGTGGGGTGGTTATATATTTATAGATTCATCGGGACTTGTTGGGGTGGGGTTGGGTGGTAAATTTGGGTGGGTGGGTAAGGGGTTATAATGTGTTTTGAGGTAGTGTATAATGGGGGGGAGGGGGGGGTTAATGTAATCATTCATTTAAATTTTTTTTTTCATTATTAAAAATGTGGGGAGTTGGTGTGGGGTTAAGATGGGGTATGTGGGTTGCTAAGGAGGTAGAGTCTACTATGTTTACAATTGATAGACGTCTCTTGTTTTCTATTTAGGAGTTTATTTCTGTCTTTAAAACGGATAATTTCCAGTTTTTCATTTAAACATAATCTACATGGTGAGTTTATTGATTTGCAGGTGCAATTAATGGAATAATAAAATCACCAACAATATATATATATATATATATATATATATATATATATATATATATATATATATATATATATATATATCCCTCTTAGTATCTATCTATCAATCTGGCCAGGATCAAAATGTTGTATCTGTTCCGATGGATACTGTACCCCATAGACTGGTATTGTCATGGCCTTCGGGGCTTGATTTACGCCGGTCTATGGGTTTGTCCTGTCCAGTTCTATGAGGTCCACCCTCCCAGGCTTTGCATCCCCTCTTTGGGGAGGAGTAAGTTTATTGCTTACTGCCTGAGGAGCCCCTACCGGGGAATGCCGACGGGGCTGCCCAGGCAATTTCTAATGGCCAGAGTGCTCACCTTCTCGGGCGCTGGCTTTTCAAATCCCACTTTCCGACCTTGTGTCACATATTCCTATTGTGGGTAGGAGTTGTATAACTCTATCTATCTATCTATCTATCTATCTATCTATCTATCTATCTATCTATCTATCTATCTATCTATCTATCCGTATACATCTCTCTCTCCCTCTCTTTTTGCTTATTTCTTTCTACTTATACACTTCGAGCCTCATCCTTTTCTTTACCCTCTCTCTCTCTTTATCTTCCCATTCTTTCTATCCGTTTATTTCTTCCATTCGTCGGTTGAACAAAGGCCCCTGGTTTGGCGCTCAACACTAAAGAGTACTGAATGATTTCGCCCTTTTCAGACTAAAACCGGTTGAAAATCAATTTTCGTTCAAAGAGAATGAAGCCCGTTTGAAGAGTAGAAGAAGCGAAGTAAACTTAAAAAAAATAAAAATAAAAAGAAAAAATAAAAAAAGAAAAAGTCATCAAAATGCATTCCATTTCTCGGCTTATAATTAATCCGTTTCTTTTTGTATCGTCAATAGCATTTTCTGTCTATTGGCCGTCAAACGTTGGCTGACTTCACAGAGGCGCGGCAGATCAGAGGAGAAAAACAAGAACACATCCATTCTTAAGATGCGCCCTTCCATCTACGCTTTTAGTTCGTCATTCTTTATTGGAGTGAAACAAACGTTTTGGTATAGCTTGCTTGCAATAAGTATATTATTATTATTATTATTATTATTATTATTATTATTATTATTAATATTATTATTATTATTTGCACTCAATAGGAGTTCTCACACAGGTGATCATCAGCGATTGCTCACTCATAATCACCGGTGCTGTTCCCTGGAGTCTGAGTGACAACGAGTCTCCCCAGATTTCCAGTACTCTCCACCTCTTTCGATAACTATTGCAAATGACTTTGCGTTATCACAACAGACGCTTACCATCGATTTCTCGCTGGCAACGACCATTTGTCTTCTATGGGATTTCGATGCCAATAAGCCTCCCCAAGGTCCCAGTCCTCTCCGCACTATTCCAGTGGAGGTCTGGTTAGTGCTCTCCCTCCTCGGTCTTTCCATCCTCCTTGACCCTTCACGACTATTTTGTGTGACATCAGCCGAGGCTAGTTCCATCAATTGGGGGGGGGGCGTAGTTTATGAAATTTCTTGCATTTTCTGTTCTTTGGATTCATGTGGTGGTGTTCTTTCTGTGTTTTTGTTTTCTTCCTATTGCAACTTCCATGTGACTGGTTAGCATTCGTAACTTATGTGAGTTTGTTTCCACGTTCAAGGATTTTCCTTAAAATTTCAACTGTTTTTATCATTGCCATTCCCTTTGATTTCAATTTTTTCCAGCCTTTTTACCAGATTTTTCGGGATATTTCCTAGTGTAAAGATACGGTTTCGTTGATATGTTATTAAAACCGAAAATCGAAACGTTTCAAGCGTAACTACGAGGTTTTAAAACTATTTTCACAGTTCTTTTCTAGTTGTTTTTCACAGTTCTTTTCTAGTTGTTTTTCACAGTTCTTTTCTAGTTGTTTTTCACAGTTCTTTTCTTGTTGTTTTTCACAGTTCTTTTCTAGTTGTTTTTCACAGTTCTTTTCTAGTTGTTTTTCACAGTTCTTTTCTAGTTGTTTTTCACAGTTCTTTTCTAGTTGTTTTTCACAGTTCTTTTCTAGTTGTTTTTCACAGTTCTTTTCTAGTTGTTTTTCACAGTTCTTTTCTAGTTGTTTTTCACAGTTTTTTTCTAGTTCTTTTTCACAGTTTTTTTTCTAGTTCTTTTTCACAGTTCTTTTCTAGTTCTTTTTCACAGTTCTTTTCTAGTTCTTTTTCACAGTTTTTTTCTAGTTCTTTTTCACAGTTCTTTTCTAGTTCTTTTCTAGTTCTTTTTCACAGTTCTTTTCTAGTTGTTTTTCACAGTTCTTTTCTAGTTGTTTTTCACAGTTCTTTTCTAGTTGTTTTTCACAGTTTTTTTCTAGTTCTTTTTCACAGTTTTTTTCTAGTTCTTTTTCACAGTTTTTTTCTAGTTCTTTTTCACAGTTCTTTTCGAGTTCTTTTTCACAGTTTTTTTCTAGTTCTTTTTCACAGTTCTTTTTTAGATCTTTTTCACAGACGTATTCGTGGGTCAGATGGTGACGCGCACTTTAGCTCATGTATGCGTGTTTGGTGTAGAACTTACAATGTGGCGTGTTCTACACCTTGTACGTATGGATGTGTGTGTTTCAATCGTTATATGTGTGTGGAGGATTACACTCGTTAGCTACCCATTTCCCTTTTACTTATCAAGTGTTCTTCATGATGTGTACGGGTTGGGAGTTTAACCATCGTTAATATCTTTCCACGTGTATCTTTTTCTTTTCGCATACACAAATTCAGTGTTCACTTCAAATTCAAACAAAATTTACCTCTTATTTTTCTTCGTATTCTCTTTCGTCTGTGTGGTCGCGCAGATTCGTCTTTTCTGTGTGACTGCGTTGATTTCTCTTTTCCCCGCCTTCATTATTACCGTGATCGTTGTGGTCGTAACTGTGAACAAATCTAAACATTTCTCGACAGAAGGAGTAGGAGACAGATTTTGAAAGGTTCAGAGGGTATTTTATTGATTTTCACTGTATTAAACAACGTCGAGAAGATAGACCGCATAATCTTATACTTCTGTTACATCTTAATATCTTAACTTTTTACTTATTAACTTATTGCTTAAGTGGACGACAGTTTAATACTAGAAGGACAGACAGGCGGGATTTGCCTTCTTCGTCTAATCCAAGACTTAACTTAAAGTTTCACGTCTGCTCGCGTCCAAACCCTATTGCAAGACTTTTAAACTATCGTTTCTTTGTGTCCGAACAAGAAAAAGTTACGTCATCGCGCCTCGGTCTCCATTTCTGACCTTTATTTACCCCAAATGCTTTGTCCCCTTGTTCTTAAAGTAACTTGTCTGTTACTCATACGTGAGTAAACAGATCCGTTTCCCCAAAGTTTGTGTCAGTCCGACATGCATAAAGCCTGATAATTTCTACCTCGGTCACAATCCATACTAGCTGAAGTAGACATTTCCAAATAGGGCCTCTCAAAATTTAACTCTTATGATTATTAGTATTGTGTAGATTTTCTTCATACTCAATATTCCTCTATTTATCATCATCATCATCATCATCATCATCATCATCATCATCATCATCATCATCATTACGTATATATATATATATATATATATATATATATATATATATATATATATGGTAAGCAATGAAAATATATGTGGCAATCAAGCTACACAGAGGCTCCCGTGTTTCATCCCCGGGGGGAATCGTCATGCTTTTTTTTTTTTAAATTAAAAAAAATTTTTTTTTTTTAGCCTGACGATTCCCCCCCCCCCCGGGGATGAAACACGGGAGCCTCTGTGTAGCTTGATTGCCATATATATTTTCATTGCTTACTACCTAGCTCTACTTACGTATCGAGCACTGTTGAAGTAAATACTGAAAACTGATGCATAAAAAATTATATCTCCTTATAATATTTTATGTGGATACATGAAGTACTAATATATATATATATATATATATATATATATATATATATATATATATATATATATATATATAGTCTAAAGAAGCTTTAAGTCATTTTAACAAACAAAAAAAAGAAGAAAAGTAAAATGCAGTTTAAATTCCCAGAGAAACTAACTAAATCCAAGATATTGCAGACTTAACATTCGTTGGAAAATTCATAAATAAAAAAAAGAAGTAAATAAAAAAGGGGGGGTTAAATATCTAACAGTGAAACAAAAACAGGAGACCTTAAGCATCTAATATTAACACGGGGATCATCAGCTGTTTACCATGTAACTGTTTCGGAGATTTAAAAACAGGACAGTTATAATATTCATGGCTCTCCAATGGTACTGATTAAACTACCATTTCCCCAATAATCAAGTGTCGAAATAATTCAGCTTAAAATTTCACTAATATATACATAAATAAATAATAATAATAATAATAATAATAATAATAATAATAATAGTAATAATAATAAAATAATAATAATAATATATTACCCTTAAGACTACCGTATGATATGGTAATGTGCATATCAAATAACATTAATTATAACAATAATAATAATTTTAAAAAATAAAAATAATAATAATACTATCTAAACACTACACCCAAGAACCATTCTGCAATATGGTAGCTAGCAATAAAATTATATAGGAATTAAAGTTGCATATATATATATATATATATATATATATATATATATATATATATATATATATATATATATATATATATATATATATATATATAGATATATATATATATATATATAGAGAGAGAGAGATAGTAGATACATGAGAGCAATACACATACCAAATTATTCAAGACTAAACATAGTTATTTTTTATTTTCTCAAAATATTCAATTTAGAGTCTATTTTGCTTAAAACTCTGACGTGAAAACTTTTCTTTCTGTGATTTAATAATAATATGCTATAAATATTTTTTGAACAAAGTTTTTTACTAAAAAATTTAAAAACATTGAAAAGAATCTTTCTAAAGAATTCTTTTTCATACAAAAACTTTTTTCTTGAAAAAATAATCCTTCAAAGTATTGTATGTTTCTTTAGTGCGTATGTATACACGCCTATTATTATATGTATGTGTATATGTATATGTATATGCATATAATTTTATATGTATAAATACATGTATATATATATGCATATATACGTATATATGTATATATTCGTACATATATATATATATATATATATCGGACATATAATAAATAATATATATATATATAATATATATATATAATATATATATATATATCGGACATATAATAAATAAAAAAAAAACTCCCCAAAAACATCGGAGGAGATCGTACATCTTCGGCCACGCCGGCAGATTTTACCAGGAAAAAAAAAAAAGAAGAAATACAATGTCTGTTTACCATGATGATGGTTTGTTAAAACCGAAAATTTGTGATTATAAGAAAAGAAAAAAAAAAAATGATTAAATAAATTTTCATTTATTGATATGAATTCACGCGTCTGTTTACTGGTTTCTCAAAGAAATTTTCAAATATATCTACTAACGACGCTTCTAAAACTGTAGTAACACTTATACTATTAACCTCGGCCAACCAGGGCCTTCACTACAATATCGGACATATAATAAAAAAAAAACTCCCCAAAAACATCGGAGGAGATCGTACATCTTCGGCCACGCCGGCAGATTTTACCAGGAAAAAAAAAAAAGAAGAAATACAATGTCTGTTTACCATGATGATGGTTTGTTAAAACCGAAAATTTGTGATTATAAGAAAAGAAAAAAAAAAAATGATTAAATAAATTTTCATTTATTGATATGAATTCACGCGTCTGTTTACTGGTTTCTCAAAGAAATTTTCAAATATATCTACTAACGACGCTTCTAAAACTGTAGTAACACTTATACTATTAACCTCGGCCAACCAGGGCCTTCACTACAATATCGGACATATAATAAAAAAAAAACTCCCCAAAAACATCGGAGGAGATCGTACATCTTCGGCCACGCCGGCAGATTTTACCAGGAAAAAAAAAAAAGAAGAAATACAATGTCTGTTTACCATGATGATGGTTTGTTAAAACCGAAAATTTGTGATTATAAGAAAAGAAAAAAAAAAAATGATTAAATAAATTTTCATTTATTGATATGAATTCACGCGTCTGTTTACTGGTTTCTCAAAGAAATTTTCAAATATATCTACTAACGACGCTTCTAAAACTGTAGTAACACTTATACTATATATATATATATATATATATATATATATATATATATATATATAAATAAAAATGGAATAAAGGATAAGCAAATCAACAACTAGCAAAAATAAACTTAAAAAACATATTGAATAGTTCTACCAAAATAATTCGATCGTTTATAATACAATCATCCTCAGTAGGTAGCAGAACTTTAATTAAAAAGAAGAAGAAGAAGAAGAAGAAGAAAGAGAGAAAACAAATCAGCAGTTAGCTTTTGAACGCCGATTGGAAACGCTGTGAGTGGGTAGCGTAGATTAGTAGTAATTTGAAATTAATGACCAAGGAGTTAAACAAAAAAGAAGGAGGAGGAGGCAGAGGAGGAGGATGAGGAGGAGGAAAAAGGATTAAAAGTTATCCGTTGTCATATTGATTTAAGTTCATTTCAATTAGAATCGATCTAGCAGAAGAAGTAGCAATGTTATAGAATTTTGGTCTTTGAATGATTACAAAATATTACTTTACATAACCATACTATGAACAGCCTTGATATCACCTCCTTATACACAAATATACCTGTAAAAAATGCATTAACTTACTCTCAAAACACTTAAACAAAATAAATTTCTCTTGTTCTCTCCCAATTAAAAGCATTATAGATATCATTAGGAACATAACTTCTCTTACTTTCTTTAAATACCACAACAACTATTATAGACATAAATTTGGCCTACCTATGGGGAACCCCCTTAGTCCCGTATTAGCTTGCTTGTTTTTAGAATTCCTCGAAATCGGTCCTTTTTCTTACCGTATCCCTAAAACTGCCACCTATTTTAGATATATTGACGATATTTTAATTTTTCTACTCGTTAGTCATAAAATAGAAACATTAGCACAAGCACTCAACAAAGTTGAACCTTCCATCAAGTTTACTTTCGAGAGTGAACAAAACAATTCTTTAGCTTTCCTCGACATTCTTATCCTCAAAAACTATAATAGTCTCTCATTTCAAGTCCATCGTAAAATAACCAACAAAAATGATTACCTGCATTATTACTCACATCATAATAACTACATAAAAATAGTATGATAATTGGCTTTTATCTCAGAGCTTTGCGTATTTGCAGCCGTGAATATCTCTCTCAATAATACAATAAAATAGAATCCTATCTCACGACTTTAAAATATCCCAAACATGTCATTCTTTCTGCTAAAAAGAAAGCTATCCAAATACATCTAAAACATATCAAAAATACTAAAACAACTCTTAATACTACACAACCCATACTAAGAAATGTTTCCTCCCTACTAATTCTCGTAACAAAAATCTCTTCTCTTCTCTTTCCCAACATGGTTTCAGAATTATCCAAGCTACCTCACTCACTATTAAAAACATTTTACAAAAACATAAAAACAAAAATAAAGTCCTTACATCTCCCACTCCAGCTGGAATTTATACTATACCATGCGCCGATTGTGGAAAAATATATTTTGGCGAGACACAACGTCCGTTAAAGAAACGAATTTATGAACATAATCGTGCTATAAAAAACTCTGATACCTCAAATGCGTTATGCACCCACATGATTTCTTTCGGTCATCACTTCAATACACAGAAAGCGATTTCAATAAAACATATACACGACACTAAACTTCGTCGTCTCATAGAATCATGTTTAATCCTACGTCATAATAACACAATCATTCAAAGACCAGGATTCTATAACATTGCTACCTCTTCTGCTAGACCGATTCTAATTGAAATGAACTTAAATCAATATGACAACGGATAATATTTAATCCTTTTTCCGCCTCCTCCTTGTTTAACTCCCTGGTCATTAATTTCAAATTACTACTAATCTGCGCTACTCACTCACAGCGTTTCCAATCGGCGTTCAAAAGCTAACTGCTGATTTGTTTTCTCTCTTTCTTCTTCTTCTTCTTCTTCTTCTTCTTCTTCTTTAACATTTCTTTCTTTCTATTTTCTCCCTTTCTACTGTTTATTACACGTGACTATTTTTTTCCAATTGCGTTCTTTGTATAAATTTGAAAACTTTTCCGTTTTTAATTAAAGTTCTGCTACCTACTGAGGATGATTGTATTATAAACGATCGAAATATTTTGGTAGAACTATTCAATATGTGTTTTTGAGTTTATTTTTGCTAGTTGTTGATTTGCTTATCCTTTATTCCATTTTTATTTTGACATTTTGTCTGAAACATTGTTT
>OY744529.1:91941776-91949276 GCA_963556195.1 Sepiola atlantica | reverse complement strand
CGATTAAAACGGAAAGAAGCATCAAAAACCCGTGGAATTTCTATGATAAACAACGGAAAACAGATTGGAAATTTATTCACTTATTACAAATATTATAAGATACAACTGGAGACTTAAATGTGTTATTTACTTTTAAATTTACAACGCTCTTATAATATGTATATGTATACACACAGACACACACACACACACACACTCACCCCCCCCACACACACACCCACACACACACACACATATATATATATATATATATATATTTTATTTATATATATATTTTTTACCTCCCCAGGAGGTTAGGCACAAGGCCAGTTTTATCTTACTCCCACAAGGTAAGATGTGACCCAAGGTCGGGTCGGGAAAGTGAGACTTGAAAAGCCGGCGCCCGAGAAGGTGAGCACTCTGGCCATTAAAAATTGCCTGGGCAGCCCCGTCGGCATTCCCCTGTAGGGGCGCCTCAGGCAGTAAGCAATAAACTTACTCCTCCCCAAAGAGGGGAGGCAAAGCCTGGGAGGGTGGACCTCCTAGAACTGCACAGGACAGACCCATAGACCGGCGTAAATCAAGCCCCGAAGGCCAAGACGATACCAGTCTATGGGGTGCAGTATCCATCGGAACAAAGGCATTTATATTTGCTGAAATTTATAGAAATAATATTCCAACGTGATAAAAATGAAAAATGAAAAATGAAAAATGAAAAAATAAATAATTTTGATTTTTTCTTCTATTCATTTTCCATAGGACTACATACATCAACTCCTCTCTTTGTTTCTACTTTGCTGTGTAATTTATGGTGTTGGTATATGGTCTTTTGATTGCGTCTATATGCCTTTAATGTAGCGTCTATACCCTGTGCTGACGATAGTTATAATAAAAATATATGGTATCTGAAACGATCGTAAACAATTCTGTTGTCTGTCAACTTCTTAGAAACGCAAATTGATTATGTAATTGTGTTTACATAAATCTATGCTATATATATATATATATATATATATATATATATATATATATATATATATATATTAGGTACGTGCAAAATCAATGGCCGATTCCCAAAATGTAAAAACATTTTGACCCCCCCCCCCTCATAACTTAAAAAATCACTAAAATTCAGGAAATCAACTACTTTTAATGAAATTTTCAATATTTATTAATCAACAATCACGGAATATAATGAAAGCATTATTTTTCTAAATTCTTAGTGAAAATGTATTATTTTTTTAAAACAAATACACCTTTACTAAAGTTATATTTTTATATATTAATTAAAAAAATGCATTAATTTTTTTTTAATGAAAATGAAGCATTGTAGATGTTAACAATTAAAAACATTTAAAATATTTTATTTTTTATATATTACGAAAAAGGCCCCTAAATACCGTGTTAAAAAAATTACTATAAGTCGAAGAAAAATTAATTTTTTGAATTAGCGATATCATTATTGAATAAAGCATTGTTTAATCAATATTTTCACCAAAAAATAATATAATTGCAAAAAATATTTCATGTGATTTTAATGATTAGAGTTTCCGGAAAAATAAAAAATGCGACATAGTTATATTTCCCTTTCATACATAAACGTGGCATCATCAGCGCAAGAAATTTTTTTTATAATCTTGAAAATAAACCAAAAATTGACAAATTTGAGACCCAGGAACTTAACTAAAATAAGAATTTTAAAAATTGGATAATTTCTACTAACGATCAACTTTGATTGGTATGGTAGCCCTGTTTTGTAATAACCAGCTGGGATTAGGCTTCCAATTACCACTCACTTTTACATCGCCCTCAAATTCTTATTTTTAGAGATTCGACAATTTCGTTAATTTCACAATTCATCGTCAATTATTTGGAAAGATTTGTATTTGTTTTGTCTTTTTTTCATTAATAAATATTTAAGAAGTGAAAAACAATTATTTATTAATAAATAAAGAGAATTCAAACATGACATTTTCTTTCAAAATTGACTTCTGTTTATCAATAAATAACTGTTTTAACTTTTTTTTTCAATGAATAAATTGTCATTGTAGTCATTGACTTTAATTTACTTTTTCACACTTAAAATTAAAAGAAAAACACTTTATTTTTAAAAGAATCAATGTAATTTATCGTTACACGTTAAGAATAAATCGAGTAACTAAAGTTTTAAATAATGTAAAAAATTGATAAAATTGACGCAGTTCGTAACGTAAAAATAATTTTTAACATTTAAAAAAAGTTTTATTTCAAATTCTAAGGAACGACATTGGTAAACAGACGTCATCAATAATTTCAGAGTATTACTTAATTAAAAACTAATACCAAGTTAAATATGAACCTTTTTGTTAAAAATAAAATAAGATCTTAATTGCGTACACTCACAAATATTTTAATTAAATAAGCATTTCTTTTTTATTATAACAAAATAAGGGTACTTTAATTTGTTTATAACCTTAAAAAGAATAAAGAAACTAATGCATAATAATTTTTCAACTTCTATAAACTATTACAAAACCATTTTTATATATAAAGTTAAAAATGATAAATTATGACATTTTTGTCTTCCATATATTTTGCATAGCGATAGTCAATTGGTAAAGAAAGTCGTTTTCCGATTAACTGTGCCGGATTTTGCTAATTTATGACTTTTGGGGGGATAATTTTGATAATTTTTTAGTAAAACGTGGGATTTTTAAAAAAATTCAGTATCTTATGACTTTAATTTAATAATTATCTTTGAAATAGTTCCCAGAAACTTATATTTATCTTTCAAGGGATTTTTACAAGTAATTTTTTCAAAGTTCAAAATTCACTGAATTTTTGTTTTTTTTCGCCGCCGTGATTACATATTTCATTATAATTTATTTTTCACACGTAAATATGCAGTTTTTTTTTGTTTAGAGATTAAGTTTAGCCTTTTATCTTTCAAACACAATTAAAGTTTACACGGAAACTAATTAAATAATTAATGATAAGCGCTTTTTAATAAGCATAGTCCGTACAAGAGACGGCCATTTTTGCACGTACTTAATATATATATAATATATATGTGCGATAGCTTTGAATAATTATCTATAAATAAATATTATTTAAAAAATAAACGCATATAGACATCTGTTTCATGCCAAACCTGCAATCGTCAGTATGGGAGGAGACAATATATATATATATATATATATATATTTATTTATTCTGGTACAGAAAAATTAGTACAACATTCGTACCGTCGGTTTCAAGCACGGAAGGTCTTACCCATCCGGCTCTCTTCAGCTTCTGTTGTCATCTGTTTTGGAAATGTGAGGTCACATGACACTCTTGTTGGGACGCGTTATTTGCTCAGTGTGTTGTGTGTGTTTGTTTAAATTTGAATTTAGTGTCATAAGACCGTTGAGATTTAAAACACGGGAGAAGAAAGAGAATTCAAGATTAAAGGGAATAAAAAGGGGAATAAAAAAGGGGGGTAAAAAATAAAAAAATATATATATGAAAAAAAATATATATATATATATATATAAATAAATATAAAAAAAACATATATATATATAAAAACGTTTTAATACTAAGAATAAAGGAATAAAAAAATAAAAAAATAAAAAAATAAAAAAATAAAAAAATAAAAAAATAAAAAAAGAAGAAAAAGAGAAAAAGAGTATAAAAAGTGGGTTAAAAAATATATATATATATAGAGAATAAATTGTAGAGAATAAAAAAGAGCGAGAGAGAAAGAAAGAATATAAATAGAAAGAATAAAATATATAAATAAAATATATAAATAAAAATAATAATAATAAAAAAATAATAAAAAAATAATAAAAATTAAAAAATTAAAGATTAAAAACAAAAATAATAAAAATAAAGAAAGGGTTTCTCTGAAATTCCCGTGAGCCAAATTATGAATTTGTATCATTAGCCGTTATATTTTTGAAGGTATGCGTTCTAAAAATCGTTGATGTGTAAGAATCTTTAGATTGGAGTGATTTTTAATGAAGGGATTCGGATCTAAGGGAGGTAACTAAGATGGAAATATGAAATATTTGAGTTTGTTAAAGTGGGTTTGAAAATTAATCTGGTGGTTGATAAAAGATAAAAAAATAAAAAATTAAATATTTTTGCATTTTGGTGAAAGTCGAAGTTTTTGCTCTTGGAATTTATGTGGATATAATTTTTTGAGTAATCTAGTGATTGATAATTAAATTAAATATTTTTGTATTTTTGTGAAGGTCGGAGTTTTTGCTCTTGAAGTTTAAGTGGATATAGGTTGATGAGGTGTTTGTTCGTTTTTATTGTGTTTATATTAGTAGAGGGGGGGTAGTTAGACATTATGTGAATCGGTCAGACCAGTTTATAAGCAATGCTTGCCTCTTGTGTGCACATCCCTTGAATATTTCATCGCGGACATTTAAACAGGCTGTATTCGGATCGATGATGGCTTTTGAAATGTGGTATTTTTCAGCGTCACATAGAGGACATCTGTTTATGGCTGGAGAGAAGGATGGTTTTCTCTCAATTATTTTCCATTTGATGGTGAAGGGTGTGTTTTCTTCTTTAAGCTGCCATATTCGGGTCGCGAGTGCCGTATTAGCCTTGTTTTTGTATCTGAAGGAGTTTCTGTGTGCATATAGCCTTTGTTTGAAATTTCCCTTCGTCATCCCAAGTGTTTGTCGAGCAACTTGAGGAAAAGTTGGCCTACCTTTGTTTTGGTATTGGTCGAATAGGGTCGCGGGTTCAGAGAAGAAATCTCATACACCCCCAACCGAGACCAACCACGGGGGACCCGCAATAGAAGGAGATCGGTGATCTGGTTTTCCCCACCCTATTCGACCAATACCAAAACAAAGGTAGGCCAACTTTTCCTCAAGTTGCTCGACAAACACTTCCCACCCACAAATGAATTACACAAACTTTTTAACAGAAATTCTGTTAAGATCAGCTATTCCACTGCCCCTTCAATAAGAAAAATTATCTCTGCAGAACCCAAAACAATTACAAACGCAGGCTGCTCATGCCAAGACAAAAACAACTGCCCCCTGGAGGGAAATTGCAAAATCAATTCAATCATTTATGAAGCAACCGTCACAGACCAGAATACCAGTAATGCAGAAAAATATATTGGGATGACGAAGGGAAATTTCAAACAAAGGCTATATGCACACAGAAACTCCTTCAGATACAAAAACAAGGCTAATACGGCACTCGCGACCCGAATATGGCAGCTTAAAGAAGAAAACACACCCTTCACCATCAAATGGAAAATAATTGAGAGAAAACCATCCTTCTCTCCAGCCATAAACAGATGTCCTCTATGTGACGCTGAAAAATACCACATTTCAAAAGCCATCATCGATCCGAATACAGCCTGTTTAAATGTCCGCGATGAAATATTCAAGGGATGTGCACACAAGAGGCAAGCATTGCTTATAAACTGGTCTGACCGATTCACATAATGTCTAACTACCCCCCCTCTACTAATATAAACACAATAAAAACGAACAAACACCTCATCAACCTATATCCACTTAAACTTCAAGAGCAAAAACTCCGACCTTCACAAAAATACAAAAATATTTAATTTAATTATCAATCACTAGATTACTCAAAAAATTATATCCACATAAATTCCAAGAGCAAAAACTTCGACTTTCACCAAAATGCAAAAATATTTAATTTTTTATTTTTTTATCTTTTATCAACCACCAGATTAATTTTCAAACCCACTTTAACAAACTCAAATATTTCATATTTCCATCTTAGTTACCTCCCTTAGATCCGAATCCCTTCATTAAAAATCACTCCAATCTAAAGATTCTTACACATCAACGATTTTTAGAACGCATACCTTCAAAAATATAACGGCTAATGATACAAATTCATAATTTGGCTCACGGGAATTTCAGAGAAACCCTTTCTTTATTTTTATTATTTTTGTTTTTAATCTTTAATTTTTTAATTTTTATTATTTTTTTATTATTTTTTTATTATTATTAATTTTATTTATATATTTTATTTATATATTTTATTCTTTCTATTTATATTCTTTCTTTCTCTCTCGCTCTTTTTTATTCTCTACAATTTATTCTCTATATATATATATATTTTTTAACCCACTTTTTATACTCTTTTTCTCTTTTTCTTCTTTTTTTATTTTTTTATTTTTTTATTTTTTTATTTTTTTATTTTTTTATTTTTTTATTCCTTTATTCTTAGTATTAAAACGTTTTTATATATATATATGTTTTTTTTATATTTATTTATATATATATATATATATATATATATTTTTTCATATATATATTTTTTTATTTTTTACCCCCCTTTTTTATTCCCCTTTTTATTCCCTTTAATCTTGAATTCTCTTTCTTCTCCCGTGTTTTAAATCTCAACGGTCTTATGACACTAAATTCAAATTTAAACAAACACACACAACACACTGAGCAAATAACGCGTCCCAACAAGAGTGTCATGTGACCTCACATTTCCAAAACAGATGACAACAGAAGCTGAAGAGAGCCGGATGGGTAAGACCTTCCGTGCTTGAAACCGACGGTACGAATGTTGTACTAATTTTTCTGTACCAGAATAAATAAATATTATGCTCTTAATTTTTAACTTTGATTCTTAATTAATCGAGCACTCTGCTGGGATTTTTCCTACCATTCTACAAAGAATTTATATATATATATATATATATATATATATATATATATATATATATATATATATATATATATATATATATATATATATAAAGTTAGTGGAGGAGAACTCCGAGCAGAGTGCTCGATTATTAAGAAGAATTCAAAAATAAGGGCGTAAGATTTTTGTATATATGTATTACAGAAGATCAGAACAACATCGGTACCGTCGGTTTCAAATCCAACGAAAGTTGACCTATAGTTGACCTCCCATGCCGGACTCTCTTCAGCCATTTTCAATAAACAGAGGCTGAAGAGAGGCCGGCATGCGAGACCAACTATAGGTCCCCTTTGTTCGGATTTGAAACCGACGGTACCGATGTTGTTCAAATCTTCTGTAACCCACACGCACACACACACACACACACACACACACACACACACACACACACACACATATATATATATATATATATATGTATGTATAAATGATGCCTGTACGCTTTCGCCGCCGTTAATGTGTTAAAATTATCATTGTTTATAAGTTGTTACGAACTGGCCTAGCGGTTAGCGACATGGGACTGTAGGTTGAAAAATACTTGTAGTCCAGGTTTCGAATCGTGTGACCGGTGGTGAATAGTCATACCTCTATGCTGATTGAAAAGAGACGAAACGTATACGTCCATAGATAAAAATATAAACAATAACAAATATATATATATATATATATATATATATATATATATATATATATATATATATATATATATAAATATTCCTGAAGCAATACTTTGAAAGAGGCCGGAGCAGCAGGCAGTCAGGGGTGGGTTGCAAAAGGAAATGCTCTGGTAACGAAATTGATGGTAGAGCAAAAATTAATCGTTCCAAG
>OY744529.1:91919276-91936776 GCA_963556195.1 Sepiola atlantica | reverse complement strand
CTTCTATATATTAAAACCACTCACATCAGATTGCAGACCTGTGTGTTTTTATAAACAAAAAGGAAAACTCCCATGTCTCTCTCGCTATCTGCAATGTTTGGTATTGTTTATGAACTATAATTGTTTATGAACTATAATTGTTTATGAACTATAATTGTTTATGAACTATAATTGTTTATGAACTATAATTGTTTATGAACTATAATTGTTTATGAACTATAATTGTTTATGAACTATAATTGTTTATGAACTATAATTGTTTATGAACTATAATTGTTTATGAACTATAATTGTTTATGAACTATAATTGTTTATGAACTATAATTGTTTATGAACTATAATTGTTTATGAACTATAATTGTTTATGAACTATAATTGTTTATGAACTATAATTGTTTATGAACTATAATTGTTTATGAACTATAATTGTTTATGAACTATAATTGTTTATGAACTATAATTGTTTATGAACTATAATTGTTTATGAACTATAATTGTTTATGAACTATAATTGTTTATGAACTATAATTGTGAAACTGTGATGTATTCATTACTTTTAATTTGATAATAGAATTGTTGAAAATAATCAGATGTGTTTTGTATTTCGAAGCTAGCAGTAAAAGAAACAATGTCAAACAAGAATGTATCCCATAAACATTTGCCTTGTATCTCTTGTGGTAACTCTCCTCCCCCTCTCTCTCTTTCTCTCTCTCTTTGTCTTTCTATCTTTTTAATACGATGTTGCAACGGAAAGGTACTCATTACATATTAGTTTGAAATATTGTCTGAATGTCTTTTTCGTTTACTCGTAAAGAACTTTTAACGATTTCAAACGAAATTGCTATCTCTATGTCTGTATTTCTCACTCTGTCTGTTTGTATTTCTGTCTCTCTGTCTGTCCCTGCTTCTTTCACTCAGCTTCACCTTAAAAACGCTTGACAAAAATACACAATGTGATGGCTGACACCATACAAGTAATTGTGATGGGTCAGGGAGGATGGAAAGATCGAGGAGGGAGATCACTAAGCAGACCTCCACTGGAAGAGTACTGGAACGTTGGGGAGGCTTATTGCCACCTAAAAATCAGAGACAGCTAATGGTCGTTGCCAGCGAGAAATCAATAGTAAGTAAGCGTATATTGCGATAACGCAAAATCATTTGCAATGGTTATTGAAAGAGGTGGAGAGTACTGGTACATATGGGAAGACTTCTTGTCACTTGGACTCCAGGGAACACCACCGGTTATTGTCAGTGAGCAATCACTGATGACGATCTGCGTGAGAAGTCTTAACGAGTAAATAATAATAATAATAATAATAATAATAATAATAATAATAATAATAATAATTAATAATAATAATTAACAATAATAACTAATACTACTAATAATAATTATTAATAATAATAATAACTAATGTTATTAATAATAATTAATAATAACTAATAATTCCAATAGGATTGAACTTGATACCAAAATTTAACGCGATTATAATCGATTTTGTTTGTGTATTCTTAAAGTACTTTTTACCCGGCCTAATATACCGGTATCGTCCGGGCCTTCGGATCTGGATCTACGCCGGTCTATTGGTTGTCGGGCCTGTGCAGTTCTAGGAGGTGCACCCTCCCAGGCTTTGCCTCCCCTCTTTGGAGAGGAATAAGTTTATTGCTTAATGCCTGAGGCGCCACTACCGGGGAATGCCGATGGGGCGGCCCAGGCAATTTTTAAACAGCCAGAATGCTCAAATTCTCGAGCGCTGTTTTTTTCCCACTTTCCCGACCTTGTGTCACATCTTACCTTGTGGGAGGAAGATAAATAGAAACGTATACACATGTTGAAACTCAAATGTATTCGTGACATTTTAGGTTTTAAGTATTTTAAATCAATGATAAAATAATATTTTCATGCGTATTTAAGTAACGACGGCCACCTCACACCGAGTTCAGACTACTATGTTTATCTTCTATCGCGAAGTGTTCATCAAATCTAACGAAAAAAGTGATTAAAAAGCATATTTTATTTTTGGTTTATCTATTTATGCAAAAAAAAAAAAATGAAAGATATGAATGAATACGAACCTAGCGATTATAGACCACATTTTGAATTTACCATTTGTAGCAAACGGTAAATCTCTAAGTTTCTATTGCTGAAAGAATTATCGGGTCGGACAGAATATCAAATCGACTGGAATTTCGTTTCTTCAATCTTTAGAGCGCAGGTATAATTTCTGTAAACCATTCGTGTAGCAAAATCAAATATCGACTTATGAACTGCATTGTTATTTAACTCTAATTTCAAAATGGGAAGAATGTCGAATAATAGTTTTAACCATCCCCACCGATTGCTACGTATTTTTTGTCGGGTGTGTATGTGAGAAATTTCATCAATTATTAAATCTATAAATAATAATGAACATTGCCACGTTTTATTGGATATTCTTTGGGGGGGGGGGAATAGGTGTAAATAATAGTTTAAATTCTTCCCGAATAAATTGCTACTTCGTAAGTAAATTATTTAGCATAACACATATAAAATCGATTATTTTAAGAATTTAAGTAAGTTTTAGAAGAAATAGAATACGTACATTATCCTCAATTGGTAATCGCGAATTGGTCGAATATTTATCGAAGCAGAGTAAACGTAAAAAATGTATGAATACAAACAGGCGTGAGAATAGTCACATTCTTCTTATCTGTTAATCGAGGGAAAGATTGTTACAGAAATATTATTCTGTCAATCTTTTATTCTATTAATCGGGAATTTATTGGTATTCACAATTTTAGGAATTTTTAAGAAAGGTGTATATTTGTTGTTATATTAGTATATTTTAAAATATTAAGTTTTAATTAATTTTTAAATTAATTTATTAATATTAAATTAATAACAAATTTAATTTAATATTAATTTAATATATTAAAATTAATAAAATTAGAAAAAAATTCATCATTTTAAAATTTTGTGATTTTCAATTTTATAATTTTACATTTTAAAATTTTTATTAGCGTTTTTATAATTTTGAATTTTAAAATTAAATAACAAAATTTATATATTAAAATTAAATTAAAATTAATTTAATATATTAAATTTAATATAATTTAATAATATTAATTAAAAATTAATTTAAGAATTGATTTAATTAATTATTTTAATAAATTTATTTATTTTTAATCTTTAATTCTATTAAAGATGGCTACAGAAATATTATTCTGTCAATCTTCTATTCTACCTTCTCAGGCAGTAAGCAATAAACTTACTCCTCCCCAAAGAATGGGGAGACAAAGCCTGGGAGGGTGGCCCTCCTAGAACTGCACAGGACAGACCCATAGATCGGCGTAAATCAAGCCCCGAAGGCCAAGACAATACCAGTCTATGGAGTGCAGTGTCCATCGGAACAGATACTACACTCTGATCTTGGCCAAAAGGCCAAAATGAGATAAATACAGAGTATTGATTTACTCCTCTCCAGGAGTTAGGCACAAGGCCAGTTTTTATCTTACTCCCACAAGTAAGATGTGACCTTAGGTCGGGTCGGGAAAGTGGGGTTTAAAAATTGCCTGGGCAGCCCCGTCGGCATTCCCCGGTAGGGGCGCCTCAGGTAATAAGCAATAAACTTACTCCTCCCCAAAGAGGGGAGGCGAAGCTTGGGAGGGTGGACCTCCTAGAACTGCACAGGACAGACCCATAGATCGGCGTAAATCAAGCCCCGAAGGCCAAGACAATACCAGTCTATGGGGTGCAGTATCCATCGGAACAGATACTATACTTTGATCTTAGCCAAAAGGCCAAACCTTTTATATACAGAGTGGCTTCAAACTTTTTTCTCGCAATGTATATATCCTCGATTTTATTTTACTCGGAACGACAGACGTACAATAATCAATAAAAAGGATATACAATATCTCTAAACTATTGCTCAGATAAAAACGGACAAATAATGTGTCGGCCAAACTCTTGTGAAACAACAACAAAAACGTATTAAAATGTTCAAAATTGCTCATTGAATATAAAAACACTTATTTATGTTTCCTTTACCTATATTTTTGCCAATTTCTACACATTCCTTTGCAGTCAGATTTTTCTGTTTTCAAACAATTTTATATTCGTTGCAGAAATAATTTACTGTCACTGTCAAATGCGGCAAAATATGGCTCCCTGTTTCCGCCTTCTTTCTTTCTCATCATACCCTCCCCGCCTTTTGTTGTACTTTGACTTCTACTATTTGACATCAGTTTCCTTTCAAAATATTCCGTTTTCCTTTCGCCATTTTAAAGATGTCAGCGTTAGGCTTCCTAAACTTGCACTTTAGTTTTTCCTCCTGTCAATTCTCTCCTCCCCCTCCCCGTCCCGCTTTTCACCTTCGATCTTTCCAATTGTATTTCTTCTCTGAGTCATTTCCACCCTTTCGCCACCCGTTCGCTTTTGGCCGCTCACTGCACACGCTTGATGAAAATGACAGTATTTAAAAGACATTAATTTCACAAAGCTTATTTACGATATATTTCTATTCCTACCATCGCCCCCACTGTTCGTCTGTTGCGAAACGGCTGAGTGCTATGAGTGGCGCTCTCCTGTAAAGAAGGCGAGGAAAGCCACGATAGGAAAAAGCCGGTTTTGGACCAGTGACGTTCTATTCAACGCTACTAAATGAGATTAATAGAGCCGTCGTCGTTGATAAAGGTGTGTGTGTGTGATATATATATATATATATATATATATATATATATATATATATATATATATATATATATATATATATAGAGAGAGAGAGAGAGAGAGAGAGAGAGAGAGAGAGAGAGAGAGAGCCAGGAAGACGAATATCTTACAAGAGAGATAATTGCCTGCATTCATAGAAGGAAATGCGAACTCAGAATGAGGAGACGAAAAAAAAGGGAGAATATTTATAGAGGCGAAGGATTGACAACCATGGACGATAGAAAGAAAGAAAGTTTGAGAGAAAGAAAAGGAGAAATAATATTTAAATGGACTACAATAATGTAAAAATAAACACGAACCTATATTCGTAAGTTGCGCCCATTCAATTTAAACGATTCTTAATGAGAATTTATTTCAAACTTAAATCTGACAGACTGACGAAAATGTTATTTCATACTTAAGCATAGTAGACCGACAAAAATAATAGTCCATACGTAAGCGGTATACAGCGACGAAAATGTAATTTTAAACTTAAGCGTGATAAACCGACTGACAAACGAAACCTCCTGCAAAAATGCGAGGACGCGTTTAAAAAAAAAAAACGAGAAAGAAAAAGAAAGCGGGAAACTGAAAAAATAAGACATAAATTGAAGGGAAGCAGACGCCATAGATTCAAATGATGCATCTTCTTTATATAAATAAATAATGGCGCGCTAAGTGGGTTCGTTGCGGAAAAGAAATAGAGATGGCGGCCAACAAAATGACCGGACATGCTTGATTGCGCGCCTCTCCCTACGTCAGTAGATAGAATTAAAGGAAGAAGAAGAAGAATAAGAATAAGAATAAGAATGAGAATAAGAAGAAGGAAGATGAGAGAGAGAGAGAGGGAGAGAGGGAGAGAGAGAGGGAGAGGAAGACAGAGAGAGAGAGAAAGAGAGATGGGATTCTTAACAAACATAACGAACGCTTATTTATTACTTCTTGTATTATTTAGTTTTATTGATTGTTTGTTTCTGGTAAAACGAGTCATTCTGATCAATGTATATATCCTCCCTCTCTTTTTCCCCCACTCTCTTTCCCTCTGTAGGTATATATATATATATATATATATATATATATATATATATATATATATATATATATATATATATATATATATATATATGTTATAAATATATATATATGTTATAAATATATATATATATATATGTTATAAATATATATATATGTTATAAATATATATATATATAGGTTATAAATATATATATATATATATATATATATAAATGTTATAAATATATATATATATATATGTTATAAATATATATGTTATAAATATATATATATATGTTATAAATATATATATATATATATGTTATAAATATATATATATATATATGTTATAAATATATATATATATATATATATATATATATATATGTTATAAATATATATATATATATGTTATAAATATATTATAAATATAAATATATCTTATATATATATAAAATGTTGTATATATATTATATATATATATTATATATATATTGTATATATATATTATATATATATTATATATATATTGTTGGTATATTATATATATATTATATATATTGTATATATATATTATATATATAGTGTATATATATTATATATATATTGTATATATATATTTTGTATATATACAATATATATATTGTATATATATATATTGTATATATATATTGTATATATATATATTATATAGATATTATATAGATATTATGTTTATATATTGTATATATGTATATATATATTGTATATATATTGTATGTATGTATATTATGTATATATATATTATGTATATATATATTGTATAGTTATATTATGTATATATATTGTATATATATTTTATATATATTATGTATATATATTATATTTATAGTATGTATATATATTCAATTTCATACAATCATATAATATATATATATATATATATATATATATATATATATATATATATATATATATGTATATATATTATAGGAATGTATGAAGGAATGTTTTGAAGGTGAGTACAATGCTGTTTGGTAGAAGACAAGGTAAACAGAACAAATGACAATATTGAAGAATTACATAATTTTCCATTAAATATTTATTTACCAACGTAATGTGTCGAACCAGGCTGGTATAGATTGTTTCGAGGTAAACCTCTTTTTCAAAACAAATTATCTATCACTCAATCTAAAGTGTTTTCGCCTGGAAGTTGGGAAGAATTATGTCACGCTGTATTGTAGCAGTCTATTGTTGACTTTATAGCGAACTTTGCGAAGCGATAGCGAGCTCGCAACGCCGACGAGTCTATATATAATATTCTTGTTATCCCTCCTTATATCTCGGAAGACAATAGATGGCGGCTACAAGGGTGCCGACATTAGGAATTTATAGTGAAGCAAGGGTTGTGCAATCTCATACCGCACATAGGCTAGAAGTTCAGGGCTACAATGCCGGCAGAAGCAGAGATAGACTAGTGGTATTTTGTAGTTTTCTTTTTCCTAGACGAGTTGCAACACTAAAGCTTGAGAGTCTAGTCTTGACCTTTTGGCTAAAATCAAAGTGTAGTATCTGTTCCGATGGATACTGCACCTCATAGACTGGTATTGTCTTGGCCTTCGGGGCTTGATTTACGCTGGTCTATGGGTCTGTCCTGTGCAGTTCTAGGAGGTCCACCCTCCCAGGCTTTGCCTCCCCTCTTTGAGGAGGAGTAAGTTTATTGCTTACTGACTGATGCGCCCCTACCGGGGAATGCCGACGGGGCTGCCCAGGCAATTTTTAAACGCCACTTTCCCGACCCGACCTAGGGTCACATCTTACTTGTGGGAGTAAGATAAAAACTGGCCTTGTGCCTAACTCCCAGAGAGGAGTAAATCAATACTCTATTCTACGGGGGGGGGGGTATATGAATTCGTACATTTCCCGTAGTTACATTAGTTGCTTACTAATAGGAAGGGTGCTCAATATCGTTAATAGAGCTTATGCAGATATAAGTTTGGAGTCAACAGAGTCAACTAGTAGTTTATCGCCTCGCGTTCTTCCATATCTATCTATCTATCTATCTATCTATCTATCTATCTATCTATCTATCTAGAATAATAATAATTCAAAAAATGTTTCGAATTTTATTAACACCTTAATAAAAAACTTATTTCTGACCATTCCGAAATATACATTTTCTTGATAAACAAAACATTAAAATATTTTCGAAAAGGCTTCAACATTTTCATTTAACTTTTTTATCCCTTTTTTCCTCTCAGAGCAAAAGCATATTCATTTTTAATTCTATTCATTTGCTGACAAAAGTTCGAAATAGTAAAAATGATGACAATAAAAATCCTACTTTCTAAAATGTCTATCCTTAACCAAAAATAATATATATATATATATATATATATATATATATATATATATATATATATATATATATATATATATATATATATAGTATTCAGGTTCGATTATTTTCGATAGGATTCCGAATCAGAGAGCTCTATGTCCGTTCAAACAGAGCATGAATACGTTATGAGGTTTAAAAAGACTAAATATACATTCGGATTGTACACATTATAAGTTATTTCGACCTTAACTAGGTCTCCTCGGATGTGTTTCCAATCACGATTCAAAGTATATATTTATATATATATATGTATATTTATATATATATATATGTATATTTATATATGTATATTTATATATATATATACATATATATATGTATATATATTTATATATATATATATGTATATTTATATATATATGTATATTTATATATA
This sequence comes from Sepiola atlantica, assembly GCA_963556195.1. Taxonomy (NCBI): domain Eukaryota; kingdom Metazoa; phylum Mollusca; class Cephalopoda; order Sepiida; family Sepiolidae; genus Sepiola; species Sepiola atlantica. Next base: position 91,928,316 of record OY744529.1, on the reverse strand, counting down.
TGTATATTTATATGTATATATATTTATATATATATATATATTTATATATATATATATATATTGATATATATATGTATATATATATGTATATATATTTATATATATATATATATGTATATGTATATATGTGTGTGTGTATATATATATGTATATATATATATAAATATATGTATATTTATACATGTATATATGTATATAAATATATATATATAAATATATATATGTATATTTATATATAAATATATATATATTTATATATGTATATTTATATATAAATATATATGTATTTATATATGTATATATGTATATATGTATATAAATAATGTATATGTATATATATTTATATGAATATATATATGATTATATATATTTATATATATATATTTATATAAACATATGTATATATATGTATATATTTATATAAATATATATATGTATATAAATATATATGTACATATGTATATAAATATATATATATATATATATAAATATATATATATATACATATATATTTATATATATACATATATAAGTATATATATGTACACATATATAAGTATATATATATATTTGTTATTGTTTATTTATCTATGAATGTATAAGTTTAGTCTCTTTTCAATCAAGACTCATCAGCATAGAAGTACGACTATTCACTACCGGTCACACGATTCGAAACCCTGGATTACAAGTATTTTTCAACCTCAATCCAACGTCGCTAACCGATATAACCGATAGGCCAGTTCTGAACAGCTTATAAACAATGATAATTTTAACACTTTTAAAGGCGGCGAGACGTACAGGCATTCAACTTCTATAAGTGAAGGAATGATGCATATAAAGCAAGTGACGTCACGCTGTGTTATTACGACCATTTACAGTGCTCTACTTTTTAACGAGGAGCTTCAAATATAAATATTTGTTATTGTTTAGAGATGAAAGATGAGAATAAAAAATTATAAAGATACAATATTTATTAGAACATCAAAAGTTCAGAGCAAAGATTAAGGATATGAAGCTCCTTGCTCTGAACTTTTGATGTTCTAATAAATATTGTATCTTTACAATTTTGTATTCTCATCTTTCATCTCTAGAATTGATTGCTCTATTCAATATATTGAGCTTCATATTATCACGATAGATTATTATTAAACGATAATTCAATTATCTTTAATTTAATTCAACAATTATATATATATATATATATATATATATATATATATATATATATATATATATATATATATATATATATATATACTTAGGCCGCATTTCTTCGTTGATGATTGTTGTAATGAACAACAGTGACACTTCCTGTTTTTTCTGTTTTGATCCATCATTAAAAGGGAATGCCCTTATAGATATAAAATAGCCGTGGTGAAAATTATCATCTACCGAGCCAAACGAAACTCATCTTTCAATAACATATTTCATCTACACTTGCCGACATTAAACAAATTATTATTACTTCCTAAACCACATAGTCTATCAGCAAATTAAACACGCCTTAGCCGCCATAACAAAATATACTACTACTACTACTACTACTACTACTACTACTACTACTACTACTACTACTACTACTGATAATAATGATAATAATGATAATAATGATAATAATGATAATAATAGCTCTATAGCCTCATTTACCAACATCTGGTAGCACATGACACACCCAAAAAGATTTCAGAAACATAGTAAAAAACACTGCCTTCTTCGCGGTCTCAAATTGCAACCTGAGCCTCCTCATAATCGAAAGCTTACTCATTCGAGTAAGCAAACCTACCATCTTAGTTGATATGAGGGTGGAGAAGGCATATTAAAATGCTTTTAATAAGAAATAAAAAATGCTTTTAATAAGAAATAAAAAATGCTTTTAATAAGAAATGAAAAATGAAATAAAATATTGTTTTAGTCGACTTTATAAATTTACCAATTTTAATTTGTGTAACTCCTCACGTGCCTGAAAGAGACACATGGGAGTCGAAAACGTTTGCAGTTTTGGCAAGTTGTTGTCCAAACTTGAACAGAACATTAGATCGTTGGTCCGCCAACTTGAAACGATGGATAAAAAACAAACAAACAAGAATTGTCACAGTTGTTTAATCAAACATGCATACACACACTTATATATATATATATATATATATATATATATATATATATATACGATAATATTTTAATCTTTGAAAAGCTTGGCTTAAGGAATGAAAAAGAGGAAAAATAAATATTGTTATTCACTAAACGTCTTTGTTTTTAACAACCGAAGATTATGATTTGCTTCCCTTTGCAGGTCTAATTATTTTCATTGACTTATCACATTTTTGCTCTATCCAGTATATTGAGCTTTCCTTATCTCACAATAGGTTCAACTCTCTAAAAGCTTACCTTTCAGTTATACATTTTCATATATATATATATATATATATATATATATATATATATATATATATATATATATAAATAATTATGTATATATCTGTCTCTTTCTCTCTCTCTATATATACACACATATACATATAGAGAAAGAGACATATATATATATATATATATATATATACATACACACACATTATATATATATATATATATATATATATATATATATATATATATATATATATATATATATATAAGAAATACCCACCACAAATCATCTCTATTTTACTTTCCATTTTCTTCCTATTTTTATTTATTTTGATCTTTTTTATCCTTTTTTTACAAAAACCTTCCAGAGCCTATATTATGATGCCATTTTAATTACATATTCACCTTGGTATTCTCGGTATATATTTATATATATGTTCACATTAAATGTGATTCTTGTTCCGGCGTTCGAATTGTGCTCCTGGTTGAGTAGTTATCTTTACACTGATGATTCCGCAAGGATGAAACCTGTAGTTTGCAGATAATTAAATATTTATTATCAAATAATTATTTTTAGCCCCCCTGTCATCCAGACGTTCTAATGAGAAATAATACGGGTCGGCAAATCTAAGCTTTAAATGCATGTTCCGTCCTGTTGAACACTGTTATGACGATTAGCTATGCTTGTTCGCCGTCTCTGCGTACATTTTTCATTTCTCATCACTTCATGTTGCAATCTATAACAGCCTCATTTGTTAGGGCATCAGGATTTACAGTTAAAGGGGACTCTTGTTCCGGGGTTCGAAACGTGCGGCTGGTTCGAATAGTTATCTCTACACTGATGATTCCGCAAGGATGAAACGTATATGTCTGTAGATAATTAAATAATAAATGCTTGAATTCTAATTAGTTGGTTGTGATGTTACAGTGGACCAATTTGTTTGATTCTAGCAGATTATCTGGACGGCAGCTCATCACATAATAAGCTGGAGTTTTGTTGTGTAAATAACACGTTGCAGCAGTTCGTTCTCTCTCCACTTCTTTTTCGTTGTTGTTTCTGTCATGATGCGTGTTGATAATGACAGCACAAAATCATTTAACGGTTAAACAATTATTTAGGGTTTTCTTTTTCTTTAAACTATACATATATCCATGGGTGTTCTTCTAACTCATACTTCACAGAGAGGGGGGGGGGAGTCATTTGTCCCAAACACGATCGCTCTCTTCTGCTGTTCTAGAAAAAAGAGAACGATTTTATCAGCTTGTCAGGTACACGTCTCTTGCGAATTACGTCTGTGACGTCATATCCTGACACGTAAGCCTTATTCTACTCTTTTAACTTTTAATGGAATTTTCCACTTCTCTACTTACTCTAACCTTATGTGGAAATTACCGTTTTTAACATTACTTTTACATACCTACATCCAAACTTGCTATAACAGTTGGAGTCTTGTTGTATAAATAACACGTAGCAGCAGTTCGTTGTCTCTCTTCTTTTTGTTATTGTTTCTGTCATGATGCGTGGATGACAGCACAAAATCGTTTGGGGTTGAACAATACTTTGGCGTTTATCTATTATACTATAGATGTTTACATACATAGTAGCTCACCTAACCCCATATGGGAATGGGAGTAGCTGTCCTGTTCTATCTAGCAATCTAGAAAAAAGAGGAAGATTAAATCAGATTATCCGCTACATTTCTCCTTCTGATTCTAAGCTTTTCAGTTTTAATGCAATTTTCCAATACTCTAACTTTATGTGGAAAATTCCGTTTTAACATTATTTTCACCCACCCACATATAATCTTGCCACAAATATGGCAAATCATTTTTCATCAAAGCTACATCTCTGCCCTACAAGTTCAGTTAAAACATTCTTCAAAGTTTTTGCAGATCTCTCTAAATGTCTTACATATATTTCCCCTCCAATGTCTCGTATATCTAAATTAAACAAAATACATGTGTTACCAATGCAAACTACAAATCATAATAGCACAATTAAATCCTACTTCGTGTCAACCACTCCTCCTGTAACTGAGGTACCTGGAATTAAAGTTTCACAACGAAGCAAAAAAAAAAATTCTTAATTTGAAGATATACCATTTATTAAGATGCTGTTGTTGCCTTCTCTTATACTAGCGTGCTACGACCTTTGGGCCCCTTGGCCCAGTTAGTTATAATCAATTCTTAAGTCATTCTATACACGCGCTGTTCACTCCAAAGCCTCCCAACGAACTGAATTACTTCTCTCGATCCCTCTCCCTTTGAGCCATATGACGTTACATCCGCTTTAACTCACAGCAGCTTGAGGTGACATTTGAGATCATACACGCTGACTCCATGAATTCGGTTTCCTGTGTATGTTTCACGCCGCTATGCGAACCCAAATCATCAGATAAACACTCTCAAACGTACACTTTTACTATTTAATTAATATAAAAAATAACCAACTGTAAGTATTTGTGAACATTCTATGGGGTATATCGTAACATACCATTAAGTGGTATAAAATTATAATCAGATTTGTAACGTATTCACGCATATCTTCGAGGGTCACATACGAAAGTTTGTAATGTTATTCAAATGGTTATGCGTTACATTGCTTCTTATGATTGTGTGTCACGAAGTCAATATCTTCATTGAAGATTTCACCTTACATAAGACTGAAAAGAAACATTTGTTTTTCTTTGAGTTGGTGATTTCTCCTAGCATTTCTCGATACATCTTCTTCCGCAGCTTTGTTATCAAATGAAGACTTGAAAACACAAAAAGGATTTTTTATTGCTTACTTTATTGTTGGCATTCCCTTACCCTCACACTAGTTTCGTTATATACCGTGGATACTATTATTAGTATTAGTATTTCGTTATATTTTGGTTAAACTGGTTACATATACACGCAAATGGCGTAGGAAAAGTGTTCATTTTGTTATCTTAATAGTACTATTTTATATTACATATTATTTGTAATGTGTAGCAGAAATAAAGTAAGTTATAAACGTAGAAAAAAGGATTAATTTAAATGTTGCTAAATATGTGAATAACTACGTACGTAGAGATTTTAATTTGGCAGCCATTTGTAAATAAAATGCGCATTTATAAATACAACGGAACGATAGTTAATCGCTTCTTTTGCTTTTCTGATGAAAATAAACGATGAATCTCTCACAGTTTATTCTATGAAAGAATTATCGGACCAGAGAGAATATGTAGTCGATGAAATAGATTGAAATTCTTTTTTCATTAGGTGAATAACTAGGATTGTAATATTTTGTAATTCACTGGTCAAGCATAATAACATATCGATTTGGCAGATGCAATGCAATTTAGGTCTGATGGCGAGAATTCCACAAGATAAGTTTATATGTTGAATGAGGAAAAACTCATTGATATTTTGTTGTTTTATTAAAAAGAGATTGGATTAAAAAAATTTTTTTTACCAAAGACTAATTTTGGGGATTATTTGGAAGAGAGAGATTTTTGGTAACGAATAAAGATAAACGGAGGTATGGTTAGATTTTAAGATTGGAAGTTTGGGAAAATTAGGGGAAGGATCAGGGTCGGGATGAGAAGAGGATTGTTGGGATGGCGCCTAAGAGGGAGAGAAAAGAGAAGAAGTTGAGGAAGGAAAGGAAGAAAAGGAAGGGTAAGGAGAAGAAGGCAAATAAAGGGAAAGAGAAAGAAAATGACAGAGGAGAAGAAGAATGACAAAAGTGGGAAGAGAATCTTTTCTCTTTCCACTTTTGTTCTTGTTCTAAGCTGATCGAGAGAGAAAAAGACGAAGAGAAAATGGTTGGGAAAACGAAATAGTAGAGGAAGAAGACGAAGAAGAAGAAGAAGAATAGATGGAAGAAGAGGAAAAGGAAGCAGAGGGTGAAAAGGAAAAGGAAAACGTAAAAGAGGAAAGAAAAAAAGAGGATGAAAGAAGAATAAGGAGAAAAAGAAGTACAAGCATTTTTAGAACTACAGAATTAATTAGTGCTAAAATGATCACTAGATAGATAGATATATAGATATATAGATAGATAGATATATAGATAGATAGATAAATATCCAATAATACAGATGAAGCTATTTAAAGTATGACAGAGGCAGAAATGAAGGCAAAGTTATTGGCAGTGCTCCCACGATGAGGGATGTGCGGAAGAAGCGAAGGCGGTAGTGATCTAATTGGAAATTGATTAATTCGCGAAACAGCCATTTTGTTTTTGTCATGTAAAACCATAAAAAAATTATTTCTGTTGTTTTGGGCGCAAAATATTCAAATGAGGTCCATTTTTGCTTTTGGCAAGTTTAGTGATGAGCAAGGCGAGAGAGAGAGAGAGAGAGATAGGGGGGGGGGGGAGATTTCTATAAACTAATCAGACACACTGACGCACGCCGATACATATACACACATATAAACTCAGGCATACTCTCACATTTTAACTGAATATAAGCACACATGCATGCACACGCAGAGATGAATGAATGCACGAGAAAACCTGCAATAAAGTGGATGATGGCCATGTCCTGTTAGTTAATACTATTTGATTCGATTGGCTCAACGTATCATCATTCTGGAGGATATATATATATATATATATATATATATATATATATATATATATATATATATATATATATATATATATATATATATATATATATATACACACAGAAAGGAAGGATGAGTGTAATCCGACGTAATGGGAAAATGAAAAAGTAAAAAACCAAGAGATATTTTTTTTTATTGTTCATCAATGTTTCGTCTTTATTGTAAGACTTCGTCAGGATGATAATTTGAAGAAAAATGTCATGCAAGTACATCGAAATATTGGGTTGACATTATGGGTTGATAATGAAAAGTAGTAGCCGTGGCTACTATGTTCGCCGGTTCTCGCAGACTGGACTCTAATCCAGCGCTCATAGTAGCCACGGCTACTACTTTTCATTATCAACCCATCATGTCAACCCAATATTTCGATGTACTTGCATGACATTTTTCTTCAAATTATCATCTTGGCGAAGTCTTGCAATGAAGACGAAACGTTGATAAATATATAAATAAATATCTCTTGGTTTTTTCATTTTCCATTTTCCCATATATATATATATATATATATATATATATATATATATATATATATATATATATATATATATATGAATGGAAATGTGCATGTATTTTATATAAATAAATATAAATCCGTCTTTTCACAAAAAAGTTAGGCAGTAAACAAACGTGCTCTTTTCTAGTCCCCCGGATGAAAACATTTCTGTTCGTGAGGGAAAGCGAGAAAGCCAATTGCAAGTCAGACATACCCCCCCCCCCGCCGATTGAAATTAATTCGGAAAGAAATCGTTCACTCCAAATAAAAGGTCAATGCTGAGAGTTTTTCTTTTAGGTTATCGGAAATGATAATTTATATATGAAAAATTAAATTACTCGTGTAATTCTATTATTTTATATTAATATTAGTGCGAACACTGGTGAAGAATTATTTTTCCCGTCATTTTTGACAGGGGATGTATACTAATATATATATATATATATATATATATATATATATATATATATATATATATATATATATATATATATATATATGATGAGTTAATGAAAATAATTAGACCTGCAAAGGGAAGCAAATCGTAATCTTCGGTTGTGAGAAACATCGCTCATGGAATGTGAAGATAAAAGGACTAAGTGGGAGAAAGCGAGAGTTATGACGCCCCTGAAAGTAAACTACTTTCTATTTTTGACCAATATGGATGCCCGTTGACTCCCATGGAATGTATCCGCCCTGTTACAGCAATGTATGCTTCGTGGGGATGCCAGTTTAGTCGCTGACAGTCCGAGCATGGAACATGGAGTATTGGTTTATATCGGACTAGTAGCAGATAAGAAAGCAGAGCAAACATGATCTGACCTGGCCAGCTTTATTGTTATAGAGCAGTATTCCTCAACCTTTTTACCCTTGCGATCTTTCCATCTTTAAGAAATCGTCAGAACCTCCACCCCTCAGCTTCACTGATGATATTCTAAGGCATAATGAGCATGGTGTTTTTTGGCATACCATCTTGATGATAAGCGCCGCCAAAGAAGGACAAGTATACCATCTCATTATCTTTGAGCAGCGTTTCTCGACCATTTTACCCTCGAGTAACCTTTAACATAAATTACATGTCTCTTAGAACTTCTGCGTAAAAAAAACCCCAACAAAACTATATACCATATCTTTTACAATTTACTTATATCGTAGTTTATGTGACTGACGAAATGTTATGATATATTTTTTGGAATAACTGGTTTGCGGGAAAAAATAATATTACTTGTTTGTCAAATTTTTCGGTAATGCTAAAAATAAAGCCATTCTGTTTGTTTATAATATTTCATCAGGAAGTTTTCATTCACACAAAAAATCTAAACTCAAACGTCAAAAAGTAGACACAAGTAACGAATATCATATAATACCTATATCATATCATTTCAATTATAATAGCATATAATACCTATATCATATCATTTCAATTATAATATCATATAATACCTATTTCATATCATTTCAATTATAATATCATATAATACCTATATCATATAATTTCAATTATAATATCATATAATACCTATATCATATCATTTCAATTATAATATCATATAATACCTATATCATATCATTTCAATTATAATATCA
>OY744529.1:91906776-91914276 GCA_963556195.1 Sepiola atlantica | reverse complement strand
ACTGACTCCCGATACAATCCTCTACCTATATAAGAGACAGATACGTTCAAAGTTGGAAGTATTGCTGCCACATGTGGTGAGGTGCCTCTCAGAACATCCTTTCTTGCGTTGACAGAGTATAAAATCGACTTCGTAATCTAGTGGGGGATGATCTTTTCTATTCCTTGCAGTCTTTTTCTCACAGAAGAGATCTTGGTAGTCTTTCTCTACTCTTTCGCTATTTCCATGGAAGGTGCTCGACTGAGCTCCAATCTCAGATTTTTATTTTTTTTTATTGTAAGAGATATTTGAATATGTCACAGCATTCACTCTGGACTGGTTGAGCCAGCTTCCTCTGAAGGAGGAAGTTACTAGGGAATATTAAATTGACAAGCGTTCCCTAGTCACATGTATACTCTGATCAGTAAAAATGGCGACGTTCCTTTTTGCAGCGAGTTTTCGTCGTCATCTCACATACAGCACCCGATATTCCCAAATTGTTACCCAACTAGTATTGACCAGGTTCATTGTCGCTTAACTTCGGTCATCTAACGAGAACCGGCGTGTCAACGTGATTATGCCGTATATTGTAAGACATTCACAGCAAGAACTCGTCTTCTAACCACAACTGTAAATAACTTTCCTTTCTTCCTACGTGTGCATAACATCAAACGAATTTCCAAGAACTTCCCATATGTGAAACACAATACCCCATGATTGCTTCCCTTCTGGCTGCAACACGGTTGTCTTCAAATCTATTGTCAACAAATACTTAAGTAATACACATAAGTAATCACGTTTTGTTCATTCCACTCATCATTTTCGATCCTCTCATAATATTCTACATCATGTCAATTGATAATCCATTTCATCTTATTAACCCTGATCTTCGAGTGGCTTTTGGCCTTGATAAATGGTCACTCGGTAGTAAGAAATACCTTGTGAACATGATGAATGTACATAATCGTCCAGTTTAGTTCCAATATATTGTCCAGAACCATTTTCACACGAGGTCGGGCATTGTCTTGGAGGAATGAAAATTCCTTCCTATTTCCCAGTGCCGATTGCTTTTCTAACAGTTTTTAAGTTAATTAAAATATGTGTAAGCATCTATTCTTTCTCCCATGTTTATGAACCGATAATGAATTACACTGGACCAAAAATATTTCTGACGGATGGTATTCCAAGACATTAACCAAAATTTTCGATGCTGGATACAAATCTGACATCATTTTTTTAATCTACCACGTCATGTTTTCTGCAAAATATGAAGATTGTACTTATAATTAAAATGACGCAAACTAATTATTAAGTTGGTAACAAGTTAAGTTATAAAAATAAATGTAATACACATAAGTATGTAAGAATAAATGTAATACACATAAGTATGTAAGAATAAATGTAATACACATAAGTATGTAAGAATAAATGTAATACACATAAGTATGTAAGAATAAATGTAATACACATAAGTATGTAAGAATAAATGTAATACACATAAGTAAGAATAAATGTAATACACATAAGTATGTAAGAATAAATGTAATACACATAAGTATGTAAGAATAAATGTAATACACATAAGTATGCAAGAATAAATGTAATACACATAAGTATGCAAGAATAAATGTAATACACATAAGTATGTAAGAATAAATGTAATACACATAAGTATGTAAGAATATATGTAATACACATAAGTATGTAAAGAATAAATGTAATACACATAAGTATGTAAGAATAAATGTAATACACATAAGTATGTAAGAATAAATGTAATACACATAAGTATGTAAGAATAAATGTAATACACATAAGTATGTAAGAATAAATGTAATACACATAAGTATGTAAGAATAAATGTAATACACATAAGTATGTAAGAATAAATGTAATACACATAAGTATGTAAGAATAAATGTAATACACATAAGTATGTAAGAATAAATGTAATACACATAAGTATGTAAAGAATAAATGTAATACACATAAGTATGTAAAGAATAAATGTAATACACATAAGTATGTAAGAATAAATGTAATACACATAAGTATGTAAGAATAAATGAAATACACATAAGTATGTAAGAATAACTGTAATACACATAAGTATGTAAGAATAAATGTAATACACATAAGTATGCAAGAATAAATGTAATACACATAAGTATGTAAGAATAAATGTAATACACATAAGTATGTAAGAATAAATGTAATACACATAAGTATGCAAGAATAAATGTAATACACATAAGTATGTAAGAATAAATGTAATACACATAAGTATGCAAGAATAAATGTAATACACATAAGTATGTAAGAATAAATGTAATACACATAAGTATGTAAGAATAAATGTAATACACATAAGTATGTAAGAATAAATGTAATACACATGAGTATGTAAGAATAAATGTAATACACATAAGTATGTAAGAATAAATGTAATACACATAAGTATGCAAGAATAAATGTAATACACATAAGTATGTAAGAATAAATGTAATACACATAAGTATGTAAGAATAAATGTAATACACATAAGTATGCAAGAATAAATGTAATACACATAAGTATGTAAGAATAAATGTAATACACATAAGTATGCAAGAATAAATGTAATACACATAAGTATGCAAGAATAAATGTAATACACATAAGTATGTAAGAATAAATGTAATACACATAAGTATGTAAGAATAAATGTAATACACATAAGTATGTAAGAATAAATGTAATACACATAAGTATGCAAGAATAAATGTAATACACATAAGTATGTAAGAATAAATGTAATACACATAAGTATGTAAGAATAAATGTAATACACATAAGTATGTAAGAATAAATGTAATACACATAAGTATGTAAGAATAAATGTAATACACATAAGTATGTAAGAATAAATGTAATACACATACGTATGTAAGAATAAATGTAATACACATAAGTATGTAAGAATAAATGTAATACACATAAGTATGTAAGAATAAATGTAATACACATAAGTATGTAAGAATAAATGTGATACACATAAGTATGTAAAAATAAATGTAGGACACATAAGTATGTAAGAATAAATGTAATACACATAAGTATGTAAAAATAAATGTAATACAATAAGTATGTAAGAATAAATGTGATACACATAAGTATGTAAGAATAAATGTATTACACATAAGTATGTAAGAATAAATGTAATACACATAAGTATGTAAGAATAAATGTAATACACATAAGTATGTAAGAATAAATGTAATACACATAAGTATGTAAGAATAAATGTATTACACATAAGTATGTAAGAATAAATGTAATACACATAAGTATGTAAGAATAAATGTAATACACATAAGTATGTAAGAATAAATGTAATACACATAAGTATGTAAGAATTAATGTAATACACATAAGTATGTAAGAATAAATGTAATACACATAAGTATGTAAGAATAAATGTAATACACATAAGTATGTAAGAATAAATGTAATACACATAAGTATGTAAGAATAAATGTAATACACATAAGTATGCAAGAATAAATGTAATACACATAAGTATGCAAGAATAAATATAATACACATAAGTATGCAAGAATAAATGTAATACACATAAGTATGTAAGAATAAATGTAATACACATAAGTATGTAAGAATAAATGTAATACACATAAGTATGTAAGAATAAATGTAATACACATAAGTATGTAAGAATAAATGTAATACACATAAGTATGTAAGAATAAATGTAATACACATAAGTATGTAAGAATAAATGTAATACACATAAGTATGTAAGAATAAATGTAATACACATAAGTATGTAAGAATAAATGTAATACACATAAGTATGTAAAGAATAAATGTAATACACATAAATATGTAAGAATAAATGTAATACACATAAGTATGTAAGAATAAATGTAATACACATAAGTATGTAAGAATAAATGTAATACACATAAGTATGTAAGAATAAATGTAATGCACATAAGTATGTAAGAATAAATGTAATACACATAAGTATGTAAGAATAAATGTAATACACATGAGTATGTAAGAATAAATGTAATACACATAAGTATGTAAGAATAAATGTAATACACATAAGTATGTAAGAATAAATGTAATACACATAAGTATGTAAGAATAAATGTAATACACATAAGTATGTAAGAATAAATGTAATACACATAAGTATGTAAGAATAAATGTAATACACATAAGTATGTAAGAATAAATGTAATACACATAAGTATGTAAGAATAAATGTAATACACATAAGTATGTAAGAATAAATGTAATACACATAAGTATGTAAGAATAAATGTAATACACATTAGTATGTAAGAATAAATGTAATACACATAAGTATGTAAGAATAATTGTAATACACATAAGTATGTAAGAATAAATGTAATACACATAAATATGTAAGAATAAATGTAATACACATAAGTATGTAATAATAAATGTAATACGCATAAGTATGTAAGAATAAATGTAATACACATAAGTATGTAAGAATAAATGTAATGCACATAAGTATGTAAGAATAAATGTAATACACATAAGTATGTAAGAATAAATGTAATACACATAAGTATGTAAGAATAAATGTAATACACATAAGTATGTAAGAATAAATGTAATACACATAAGTATGTAAGAATAAATGTAATACACATAAGTATGTAAGAATAAATGTAATACACGTAAGTATGTAAGAATAAATGTAATACACATAAGTATGTAAGAATAAATGTAATACACATAAGTATGTAAGAATAAATGTAATACACATAAGTATGTAAGAATAAATGTAATACACATAAGTATGTAAGAATAAATGTAATACACATAAGTATGCAAGAATAAATGTAATACACATAAGTATGCAAGAATAAATGTAATACACATAAGTATGTAAGAATAAATGTAATACACATAAGTATGTAAGAATAAATGTAATACACATAAGTATGTAAGAATAAATGTAATACACATAAGTATGTAAGAATAAATGTAATACACATAAGTATGTAAGAATAAATGTAATACACATAAGTATGTAAAGAATAAATGTAATACACATAAGTATGTAAGAATAAATGTAATACACATAAGTATGTAAGAATAAATGTAATACACATAAGTATGTAAGAATAAATGTAATACACATAAGTATGTAAGAATAAATGTAATACACATAAGTATGTAAAGAATAAATGTAATACACATAAGTATGTAAAGAATAAATGTAATACACATAAGTATGTAAGAATAAATGTAATACACATAAGTATGTAAGAATAAATGTAATACACATAAGTATGTAAGAATAAATGTAATACACATAAGTATGTAAGAATAAATGTAATACACATAAGTATGTATGAATAGGTAAGTATGACGATAATTAAGTATGACGATAAGAAAATATGTACAACAAGTCTATTTATTCCGGCAGCAATTTCTCGATGGCATAAATTTCGTCCTCTTGGACCAACTTTGATGTAAAGCTTTGGGAACATTTATCATCAAGGTCCAGCAATAATCTGCCATCATGCTTGAAATATAATATTTTCCTATCAACCAGAGGCTCATTAACGATGTTTTGATCACCTGGCATCAACATGTTTCTGGGTGGCCATGCCTTCTTCAGCCAGTTATCATCCGTAGACCTACTATTGCTGTAGCATATCGAGCCCTTAATGTGTGCAAGGTTTGGTGGGTTTAAGAGATTGGTTTTTATGTTATTGTTATTATATATTAAAGTATACATTTTTTATTTATATTAACATTTTGGTTACATATGTGCATACATGTTAATCTACGACTTTTTTCAAAGTCTAGCATGGCATAAGGATGCCAGACTTTGAAAAAAGTTGTAGCTGAAACATGTATTTACATATGTAGCCAAACATATTTGTATAAATAAAAAGATATACTTAAATATAGCTCTACTTGTTATTGAGCACTATATTATAAACACCGTAGCTTCATTTGATTAATACCTATGAACAAACAACCCTACAAAACACACACTATATATATATATATATATATATATATATATATATATATATATATATATATATATATATATATATGAATAGAACTGGCGATAAAATGATCCGACGTAATAGAAAATGAAAGAGAAAAGCCAAAACTATTTTATTTATGTATTTATCAACATGTCGTCTTTATTGAAAGACTTTCTCAGGATGAAGAAAACAATGTAGAAAAATCATACAGAATATTAATTTTTATTTGTCAGAAAGTGTCCAGACTTGGGCCTGGCTGTAGACGCGAATAAGCAGAAAGTGAAAATCATGATTTTGGATATGGCGTTATCACCAGAAGTTTGTCTCATTCAAAGGACGCGAACAGCCTGAGGAAGTCTTTTAATAAAGACTAAACATTGATGAATACATAAATAACATAGGTTTTAGCTTTACTCTTTCATTTTCCATATATATATATATATATATATATATATATATATATATATATATATATATATGATTATTTTCATTAACACATACATGTACAAAATCTGCGACACTGGCATGTCGATGTTATCGATCAACAGCTATTATAAACTGAGATCTCATCAGGCAGAGTTAGAATCCGACCTTAACCTTAGATCATATTTCCAAATATGATCTAAGGTTAAGATCGGATTTTAAGTCTGTCTGAATAGATCTCAGTTTATAATAGCTGTTGATCGATAACATCGACATGCCAGTGTCGCAGATTTTGTACATGTCTGTGTAAATAAAAATAATCATATATAAAAGTCCTATTTGATATTGAGCACTTTTTATGAACCCGGTTGAAATTCTTTGGATTATTACGCTGTGGATGTTTTACCTGGATTATATATATATATATATATATATATATATATATATATATATATATTAAAGATGTTTGTGTGTGTGTTCACGCATCAGTTTTCAGCGGGTTATCTCATCACGAAGACCGATAATAGTGGTAACTAGGGATGTTTTAGTTCGGATTTTCGTGTATTTTGATGATTTTGAGGGGTCATTAAAGTGACCCCTCTCCTTTGAAAATTCAGATATTTCTCGAATGCATGGAATTCGAACGATATTAGAAATCAATTAAGAAATAATTTCAAAATTTCAATTTCATCTGTGTACTGTGAGAATGCTTAAAAAGCGCAACACTCCCCTTTTGTAAATTCAAATATCCCCGATTTGCGTTACATTTAAAAAAATAGATGTTCGACATTTCAATTAATTCGAAAAATATTGAAACACGCATTCGTTATCTTCCATTGATTAAATTTTGTCAGGGAAGTGAAGTGAAGTGAAGAAGAGTGAAGTGAAGTGAATATGTGTGAAGTGAAGTGAAGTGAAGATGTGTGAAGTGAAGTGAAGTGAAGTGAAGATGTCTGGAGAAGCGTCAGTGTTACCTTTTAATGTACGTAGTGATGTTTACACCTAATCGGACTGAAACATTCTGTCTTGAGTTTTCACACACTTACCGATA
>OY744529.1:91899276-91901776 GCA_963556195.1 Sepiola atlantica | reverse complement strand
ATACACTATATATATGTATACACATTATATATTTTCATTATATATATACACATTATATATATACATTATATATACACACATCTATATATACATTATATATATACATTATATATACACACATCTATATATACATTATATATATACATTATATATATATATATATATGAACATTATATATATATATATATATATATATATATGAACATTATATATATATATATGAACATTATATATATATATATATATGAACATTATATATATATATATATATATATATATATATGAACATTATATATATATATATGAACATTATATATATATATATATATATATGAACATTATATATATATATATATATGAACATTATATATATATATATATATATATATATGAACATTATATATATATATATATATATATATATATATAATAGCACTCAGATGCCCCCCCCTCTACTTAAATGGGAATTCTTGTCTCTGAGAAACTCCCTCCCGGTTCAGAGTCACTCTGACTTCAGTGGAAAAAAAACCAAACCGCCTGATAACGGGAATGGGGCTACAAAAATGACCCAACGATCTATGAATGTGGAGAAGAAGACCATACATTATATATTAAAAAAAAAACTATATATATAGGGAGGTAACAGGGGTTAAGTTGATAACGATACTGACTGACGACCTGGGTGTGCCAAGTTCGAATCCAGTCAATTCCATCATACTATTTTCACTTAGGGATGTTTGCAACCATTATGTGGTCCCTCCTGCAAGAATTCCGACAACAGAATCAAACCGGTCAACAAAGTTGTACGATTCTGATTCATACGAATTTACATTTTACTTTATATATAGTATATATATTTATAATAACACTATACACAAACAAATATATATATATACATATATATACATATATATATATATACATATATATATATATATATATATATTAGTTAAAAACGAGATTATCGTAACACGATACATATTTATATATTTGAATACGACTTCAAATTGATTTGTAAATCGAATTCTGATGGCATTTTTCCAATTGTTACTTGTATATTATACAATCAATAATAAATAAACACAAAAATAATCAACAATAATAACAGTAATAGTAATACCAATGTTATTAATTTCAATAACTATACCAATTCATGTAATTTCAAAATAAAAAAAAAATAATTGCCAATTAATGAATGTTTAACAGCAAATGTCGTATACAAAGCAACAGTAAATAATAACATCAACAATGAACAAAACGTATATATAGGAGCAACGGAAACTAATTTCAAATGTAAGTATAATCATCACAATATGACATTCAGGGGCGATAAATACAGAGCCACAGTCTAAGTATATATGAGAACATCAAAATAAAAATATTAGCACTGATATCAATTCAGAAATCTTAAAACAAGCCCTTTCCTTGCTATATGAATAGTAGAAATTGCAAATTATGCTTAGTGGAAAAATATTAAATCATATTCTTAACAAAAACAACAGATTAATTTATTAAATAAGAAACAAAAATGTGTAGCTAAATGCAGACATGTAAACACATATTTGCTATTTAAGTCCAGATCAAAAAAAAAAGTTGAATAAGAACCGCGGTCCGAATTATTAACAATCAATATTATATATGATACAAAAAAAACTAATTGTCCTTTAATGTAGAAATAATTAATCATTACAAAAGAAAAGTAAACAAATGAAAATTGTAGAATAAAAAATAAGTTTCTATTTACGATTGAAAAAAAAACATTAAATATTTTTTTTTAAATGTTAATAAATAAATATATACATTCTCACATCCCCGGTTAAACTTTGTATACCAAAAACATATGCACAAAAAAATATGCACGTGAACTTCAGTAAAGTGTTAAATCTAATATTTAAATGAATAAATGCGCAAGTTGGCTTCATTTCTCGCATTGACATTGAGGTCAAAACATCTTATTTCAAGTAAATTCAAGTTTACACAACGGTAGCATCCCATTGTTTTATATACTGCTTACGTATATGTGATCTCTATAGTAATATACTGCTTATGTAGATGTAATCTCTATAGTAATATACTGCTTATGTAGATGTAATCTCTATAGTAATATACTGCTTATGTCTATGTGATCTCTATAGAAATATACTGCTTATGTATATGTGATCTCTATAGTAATATACTGCTTATGTCTATGTGATCTCTATAGAAATATACTGCTTACGTATATGTGATCTCTATAGTAATATACTGCTTATGTATATGTGATCTCTATAGTTATATACTGCTTATGTATATGTGATCTCTATAGTAATATACTGCTTATGTCTATGTGATCTCTATAGTAATATACTGCTTATGTCTATGTGATCTCTATAGTAATATACTGCTTATGTATATGTGATCTCTATAGTAATATACTGCTTACGTATATGTGACTTCTATAGTAATATACTGCTTACTTATATGTAATCTCTATAGTAATATACTGCTTACGTATATGTAA
>OY744529.1:91891776-91894276 GCA_963556195.1 Sepiola atlantica | reverse complement strand
AAATAATATTACTGATATGTTGGGGTGGGAGAACATCCTTATGAACGGATTTGAGCAAAGGTCGAGCAGAAAAAACAATTCTAGGATTAGATTCCTGGTAACACCGACGCACAGCTACAGAAATTTGGTTAGCAAAGTTTATGCTAATATTACTTAACCAGGGTAATCTGGTTAGGTAATTTTTTTCCTCCTTAACTTGTCACTGGTCTTTATTGTACTTGTTTTTAAGTTTTTAGTATTATAAATTGAAAATAGAAGCCATTATCAATGCATTGATAATGGCTTCTATTTTTAATTTATAATACTAACCCAGCAATGCTTTAAAACTAAACGACCCAGTTTATTAAACTACGAGCACGCCAATGCTTTCTTCGTTCGACAACCAGAATTTGAATTCATAACCGCCAACGACATCGGCGTGGATACATCAAAACAAGGATATTTCAAGGTCCCCAGATGCCGAGAGCCTTCTACTCCAATAGCTAATTTCCTCGTGCTGCCGGCTTTTGGAACTCCCTCCTTGCACCCTGTTTCCGCGACTGTACCGACAGCTTGCCTTGTCTGGGGGTAACACGTTTTTATTCTCTTGACTTTTACACATCTGAAGAAAGGTATATAATATATCGAAATGTGATATGTATTAAATAAAGCAATTTTCACATAGACCTCCACACAAAGAGGCCCCATCAACACCCATAGAACATAATCGCGAAGTTATGCCATCGACCCCCCCCCCCCCAAAAAAAAACTCCCTGTATATTTTCTGCACATTTTACCGATTCTAACGTTTTAGCTGAGTCCTCATACCCATTTCTCGGTCGGTCTGTCACCCTTCAGTTTGAAATAGCATTTCGCTCGATTGAATGGACGCATCTTAAAGAATCACGTGATTATTTTTTTGTATACATAATACGCTAGGGAAAAGGGGATGAGTCGCAGAAGTCGGACGAGGTGGGCTTGTTAGAAGGGAGGCGGAGGGGGCTAAACCTCCTGACTCACCAGAAAAAGATACTGAGAATCTGAATCACTGCCAGTCGAAGGGAAATCAGATTTATTTTATTTCAGTCAAACAAACAAAAATTATTGATGCAAGATTCAAACTTGCCATTTTTTATTTGCAAGCAAAAGACAGGCTTATTTATTCAGCACCACTAGTAGAGATAAGAATACGCATACAAGCATATATATGCATATATATATATATATATATATATATATATATATATATATATATATATGCATATATATATATATATGCATATATATATATATGCATATATATATATATATATGCATATATATATATATGCATATATATATATATATATATGCATATATATATATATGCATATATATATATGCATATATATATATATATATATATATATATATATATGCATATATATATATATATATATATATATATATATATATATATATATATATATATATATATATATATATATGCATTTTAGCCTGAAGACCCCCCCCCCGGCTCGGGGATGAAACGCGGGAGCCTCTGTGTAGCTTAATTGCCATAAATATATTTTCATAGCTTACTATATATATATATATATATATATATATATATATATATATATATATATATATATATATATATATATATATATATATATATATATAATGTAAGGTTATTTCAATTATGAGGAAAAATTAAAAATAAATAAAAGCGTACTATTCATTAATGTTTGTGTTACAGAAGATCAGATAAACATCGGTACCGTCGGTTTCAAATCCTAACAAAAAGACAGATATAAACAGAGGCTGAAGTGAGTTCGATAAAAAATGGCTTTATATGCCCCCTTTGTTAGGATTTGACACTGACGGTACCGATGTTGTTCTGATCTTCTGTAATAAATAAAACATGAATAAATAAAAAATATATAAGTAAACATATATATACAGGGTGGGCCAAAATAAGGGTCCTATCTTTAAATTTGAATAACTTCCACGAAATAAAAGTTAAACTCACCAAACTTTATGTGTGTGTAGACTGACCCTTCCGAGATTTTTTGAAATAAACAAAACAAATTTTAGCCGAAAAACACTTCTTAAAACTTACAAAAACTAAAGTATTGTTTTTTACACTGTTTTGGGTTTTTTAAGCAAAAATAATGTTTTCTAAATGAGGGTACGTTCCTTAGGGCTAATACGGCTCATGCTTGCTTCGGAAGGGGTCCTTTACTTATTCTAAAAAAAAATTTTTTTAAAAATCAATAAATAAAAAAGTTATGAATTTTTAAAAATAGGACCCTTATTTTTGCCCACCCTACCAGAAGCATAACCATCTTTGGACGGGTAAAATAAATTCCAAGAACAGTTTTACACCATTTTTATGTCCCTTTACGAAGCTTAAAATCAAGATATAATGATACTAAACCTTATGTCTAGAATCCGTATTCCAATTTTGGTAAAATTCCATTACATGATTTAGATTCTCGAATATGTTACAAGTTCAAGGCTTATGAGGTTTTAAACA
>OY744529.1:91881776-91886776 GCA_963556195.1 Sepiola atlantica | reverse complement strand
CCCAACAATGGCTGCCATCATCATCACGATCTTTATAGAAACTACAACAGCTATAAATTGATCCAGTCATCATCAGCATCTGCAGCTTGTTTCTCCAAACAGTCGAAGTTCTACAACTGCAGCTGGTTGATCCACCCTTTTCTGTCAACTCATTGAATCATGAACTCTTTTCCTAACAGTCACATATGTATTTCTTTCATATAAACGCTACCATAATATTTTGCTGCATACTCAAGTTTTTTTTTCCCTTCTTTGTTGTAGCCCTGTTTTTTTCCGGTGTCTTTATTAGTTGTAAAACTAATCACAACCATCGGCTCCTGAAACAACGTAGACAGAAGAAGAAAAGACAATTATTTGTGGTGGTCGTAGCAAGAATCACAATAAAAGATAAAAACTAATCGAAGCCAAAATGCGGGAGGGGAGATTTAGTCGGGACAGTCGAAAGATAAAATTAAGCAACAGACGCGCAAAAAGGGGCCTCCGTATCTGTTTTATGGGTGTCTTTTACAATTTCGTCGCCTTCTGAAATAATCTCGTTATTTGTGTTGTCTGAGGTAGATTTATCTCCTAAATAACATGGTCAATGGAAAACTAGTCCCCCGTACGCGATACAATGGAAATCTCCCCCAACCTCCAGCCGAACATCGTATGTGGGCCGACGGTATTTTTTTTGTTGTTGAAAATGAGACAGGCGGTAATCGTCGGTTGGCAGGACCCCTGGAGTTGGGGTGGAGTGAAGTGATAGAGGTTCCTTAATCTTCGGTCAGATGATCAGTGACCTTTATTATTATTATACGCTTCGTAGCTTGTGACTGGGTCGAAATCAACAAGTCGAAAAATATCAAAAACACCAAAACATACGACAAATAAGACGTATGCACACACGCGTGCGCATATATATATATATATATATATATATATATATATATACTTCTCCGTCTGAAGAGTTATATATATATATATATATATATATATATATATATATATATATATATATATATATATATATATATATATACTCCTCTGTCCAAAGAGGTTTACTCTCTGTGAAGAGTACAACCGAAACATGTATGCACATATGTAACCAATAATGTTTGTATAAATAAAAATTTCTACTTGTTATTGAGCACTTTTTATAAACACTTGAGTTTCAACAGATTTACATCTACAGAAACCAATACAATAGGTGTACTATATATATATATATATATATATATATATATATATATATATATATATATATAATAAAGGTTTTATTTATACAGAACATTTGATCACGGAACTGAATTCTGTATAAATAAAACTTTTATTATATATAAATAGCCCTACTTATGATTGAGAACTATTATATAAACACAGTAAATATTTCTGTGTCAACTTTAGAAATGACATTTTACTTGGTTTATCACGCTTAAGTTTAGGCATAGCCTTTTCTTTGGTCTTCCACAATTACATTTGAGAGAACAGTTTCTTTGTTCTTTCAGACTGAAGCTTCGAATAGCATTTTCACAATTAAGTTTGAAATAGCATTTACACAATTAAGTTTAAAATAGCATTTTCACAATTAAGTTTGAAATAGCATTTACACAATTAAGTTTAAAATAGTATTTTCACAATTAAGTTTTAAATAGCATTTACACAATTAAGTTTAAAATAGTATTTACACAATTAAGTTTGAAATAGGATTTACACAATTAAGTTTGAAATAGCATTTACACAATTAAGTTTAAAATAGTATTTTCACAATTAAGTTTGAAATAGCATTTACACAATTAAGTTTGAAATAGTATTTACACAATTAAGTTTGAAATAGCATTTACACAATTAAGTTTGAAATAGCATTTACACAATTAAGTTTGAAATAGCATTTACACAATTAAGTTTAAAATAGCATTTACACAATTAAGTTTAAAATAGCATTGTCACAATTAAGTTTGAAATAGTATTTACACAATTAAGTTTGAAATAGCATTTACACAATTAAGTTAAAAATAGTATTTTCACAGTTAAGTTTGAAATAGCATTTCGTCAATAACAACGCTCATTGAATGGTCGCATCTTAAAAATATCCGTCTGCGTTTTAAAGCAAGGAGCAAAGTGTAGTATCTGTTCTGATACTATACTTCATCTTTTCTGTCCTCCGTAAGTAAAAGATTAACCGTTCTAGACTTATATTTTAGTACCAATCCAAAGTGCCCCTTTTGGGGAATCTTTATTTTCTTCCACATTAAAAAAAAAAACTACATTGTGTCTACAAAACTACATTGTGGATAAGCACGGCACTGGTTTGAACTTCAATATTAAGAAAGGTACAGCATCAATATATCGAATATAACATTGCTTTCATGAAAGGACCCCCGCACTTGCACAACTGTTACCCTTTAAATATGTATTCCCGTGTAGTTTTTGTCTGTTCGTCCCGACGGATTAAGATTTTAAATTTGGGTTCGTATTACAACCTCATATATATATATATATATATATATATATATATATATATATATATATATATATATATATATATATATATATATATTCTAGAGATGAAAGATGAGAATAAAAAATTGTAAAGATACAATATTTATTAGAACATCAAAAGTTCAGATCAAGGAGCTTCATATCATATACATTGTCTGTTTTTCTCTATCCTCTGATGAAAAGAGTTTATCTTTGAAAATCCATGGATTAAGGATATGAAACTCCTTGCTCTGAACTTTTGATGTTCTACTAAATATTGTATCTTTATAATTTTTTATTCTCATCTTTCATCTCTAGAGTTGATTGCTCTATTCAATATTTGAGCTTTATATTATCATGATAGATTATTATTAAACGATACTTCAATTATCTTTAATTCAATTCAACATTTAAATATATATATATATATATATATATATATATATTCCATGATAAATGCCAGTATACTGAAATCATATGCTCTTAATAGGGTTAAGATGAAAATTCATATACACTAAATGTACAAAAGCAAGGAAAGTCACAATTTTTTACACTTTTATTGTCATTAAGGGTATGCGAGCACAACAGGGCTATGTATTTTACTGGTAGGAATTTTTCTTCAGCGCACCTCACACACTTCATCCACTCATACATAGAGATTTATACTGTAGTTATGTGATAATGAAATGGTTTGGTTGATATATAGTCATACCCTTAATTAATGACAATAAAAGTGTAAAAATTTGGGAATTTCCTTGCTTTTGTACATTTAGTGTATATGAATTTTCATCTTAACCCTATTAAGGGCATATGATTTTAGTATACTGGCATTTATCATGGAATGTCACTACTTTTGTAAAGGCTATGCCTCAATACAATGCCTTCTCATAAGTTTTTTTTTTAAATTTTCTGGAAAACTAAGATATATGGTTAACTGAATTAAAATGCCATCAACTAGACCCTGGAACCTCTATCTCTGCCAAAACTCAGCTGAATCGATCAAATAGTTGATGAGATACAGGGTGGTACATACGTACATACGTACGTACATACACACAGATAACATGATTTCATGATTGAACTTTCTGGATCTCTGGGTTGTCTTGACTAATGATGCTGAAATTTTACACACTTATAGAACCTATCAAATAAAAATGTTGTGCAAAGTTTGAACTAATTTGGTTTATTGGTTTTTGAGTTACGATTGATCAAAGAAATGAGATTTCCAGCATAGGTCGTTGGTGTAGTCTATTAAGGGATAGAGCGCTCTCGTGCCTCCCTTGATATATATATATATATATATATATATATATATATATATATATATATATATATATATATATATATATATATATATATATATGGTCGTTAAAAATCTGAAGGAACCCCGGTGGTAGAGATTTGTACTTGGGTTATCTTCTCATTAGTTCGTTCATCTTCAAACTTCACAAGAAGAACAGCCACCGCTGTCCCCCCCCCCTCTTTTTGATGTCCTGTTTTGTCGCTGTTGCGAGAGCGTCTCCAACATCGTCGTCACTGCCGTCATCCTTTTCGCCATGGGTCAGTAGTCACTCTCTAGTGATCCCCTATAAACTGCCAATAACCCCCGTCCCACCCATCCACCAGTGGTAACATCGACGTACCCCAACCCCACCCTACCTATACACCCTACTCCACACCCCAAACAAATCCCCACTGCCCCCGAACAATACTGATTTGATATTGTCGTGGCGTTATCTTTGTTTTGCAACCATTCGTACTGATTAGAATTCTATTCTAGACACAAATGCTAACATTTGCCCCACGGGGGACTGAATGATGGTGGTAGGGGGTATGTGACTTTGTCGGGTTCACTGAAGCAGCCCTTTAAAACCCAGGTCGGTAAAACACGCCCCTCCTATAATAACGGGTTTCCACATGGCTTACCTAATAATGACGATTACCTTTCAGACGTCTCTTTTTTATATTTTACAATTCTCATGATTAGGTCTTGGTTCAATGACATTTCTAAATAAATAAATAAATAAATAAATGAATAAATCTATGATAAATAAAAACAACGCGTTGTTTCTGCCCTTCTGCTTATATTCTGTAGACTCAGAAACTAATGGTTGTATTTCAACCAAACTTAGCACGCAATTAAACTATTCCCCAGGTAGTGTCCAGGAATATGTAGGATTGAAATAGAGCAACAGTGAAAGCTGTAGCAAGAAAAGCAATTATCAGAAAAGAATGACAAATTCCATCCCTAGACAGGCATAGCAATGTTTAGCGACGCCTTTTTAGAAAAAAACAAAACAGAGTAAGTAGTTAATGAGAGTCTCTGGGAACGTTCCAAGTGAAAAGAATTATAATTTAGTCTATGTAGAAGTTGATAAGACATGTTTTTCTGTTCTCAGTGTGAATATGAACATAATGTGCCCATGTTACTCACCCTGTTGCCTAGCATACATATTCCATAATTCGTAATGATTTCAATAGTTAAGGATTTTACAAAGCACATACGAGTCCACTGGACTCATGCAAAAAAAAAAAAAACATGA
>OY744529.1:91769276-91869276 GCA_963556195.1 Sepiola atlantica | reverse complement strand
ATTAATTGTTAGTTATATTAATTGTTAGTTATATTAATTGTTAGTTATATTAAACAAATTAAGAACAACCAACTAATTACGATGCTTAAATCAATATTTGAATCCTTCTTTACGGAATGAAACATTTGAATAGGTCGGATAATTTTCACAAATAATTTGACTGATACCGGATGTACTTGTGACCCGTTGAGTCACAAGCACTACAACAATTTTGATTTCATATGAAAACTCATGAATTGTGACGGATCTGTTAAGACATTCTTCTTGCATAACTACAAATAATATATCTCTCTAATTTTATATTATTATTATTATTATTATTATTATTATTATTATTATTATTATTATTATTATTATTATTATTATTATCATTATTATTATTATCATTATTTTTATGATTATTATTATTTTAATTATTATTATCATTATTTTTATTATTATTATTATTATTATTATTATTATTATTTTTATCATTATTATTATTATTATTATTATTATTATTATTATTATTATTATTATTATATAAGTACTACTTTTTATTATTATTATTATTATTATTATTATTATTATTATTATTATTATTATTATTATTATTATTATTATTATATAAGTACTACTTTTTATTATTCATATGAAGACATATGAAGTAAAAAGACATGATTTTGTCATCTAATTTACATATGTGTTAGTGATGTGTACAGGAGCGCGTTTTTAAATTAGATGATAACAGGTTGGTACAGCTTGTAGATATTAACGTTTCTCGTTTCAAATGTCCTCTGCGTAATCATTATTAATGTAATTTTGATTGCAAAACTTGTTTACTGTGTGAACAACGAATGCATTTTTTCTTGTTTCTATCTTTTTATGGTTATTCGTTATGTTTAAGGTTCATCAGTTTGTATATGACATTTTTACTGGTGAACATTTTTTAAGAATAGGTTTTGGTCTATTGGCAAAAGAATGGCCATATTTCTTCTTCTTCTTCTTCTTCTTCTTCTTCTTCTTCTTCTTCTTCTTCTTCTTCTTTATCGCTTCATTCCAGATAACTTTATTTGGTATACCATTGAAAGTAAGACTAATACTTTTGCCGTACCTTTTTATATAATAATTATTATGGCGCAATGATAGACGAAACAAGTGGTAGAATTCTGATACTCTACGAGATAAAAAAAAAATAATAGCCCGTTGGGTCACCTATTGAGCTCCGATTGTTTGGATCCGGAAAATGTTATTTTTACATATAGTTAAATTTGAAAAATAAATAAAGAGACACCACGATTACATTTTCTTTTGTTTATAATTTATAGAACTGTGTGCCTCTTTTGATAACCGTTGCAAATCATTTTGCGTCTTCACAACAGTCGTTTACCATTGATTTCTCACTGGAACCGACCGTTTGTCTTCTCTAAAATTTCAGCCTCTTCATGGTTCCAGCACTCTCAGTACCCTTCCAACGGAGATTTAATTTCTGATCTCCCTCAGTCTTTCCATTTTCCTTGACCATTTATGACCATGTTTATTATTATACAGTACTCACTAGGAGTTCTCACACAGGTCATCATTAGTGGTTACTCACTGATAATAATCGCTGGTGTTCCATGGAGTCGGAGTGACAACAAGTCTCCCCAGATTTCCAGTACCCTTCAGCTCTTTCGATAACTATTGCAAATGACTTTATGTTATCGCAACAGCAGCTTACCATTGATTTATCGCTGGCAACGACCGTTGATCTTCTCTTCGGATTTGGGTGGCAATATGCCTCCATGAGGTCCCAGTATTCTCCGCACTCTTCCAGTGGAGGCCTGGTTAGTGTTCCCCCCCCCTCCTCGGTCTTTCCATCCTCCCTGACCCATCACAATTATTTTGTGTGGTATTATTATTATTATTATTATTATTATTATTATTATTATTATTATTATTATTATTATTGTTGTTGTTGTTGTTGTTGTTGCTGTTGCTGTTATTGTTGTCAATACTAAATATTAGTCTTAATAAGAAAAATGTGTCCCAATACCAATTTCATATCGCCTCTGTAATGAACAACTATTTAAAATTATCTCCCCTTTGGAGAACTCTCCTGCTTTTACTAAACAATATAAATAGCAGAACTAATATTGTACTGACATTGTATGCCGAATAAAGCTTTCTCAAGTTACGTCTGTTCTTGTTTGTCATTACAGCCTCTAAATGCATTTTGTAATTGGTGAAATTTTCCAAAGATTCTACAGTATATCCTCTATCCATTCCAATCTTTGGAAAAATTTAATTTATATCTTTCGTAATACATTTGTTTTACTGATTGCTCGTAAATTGTAATGGGACGCCATTTTAAATTTGATCCAATTTTATTTTATCTTAACAGGACGAAATGGAAACGCCAATCGGCGGTGGGTCTCGAGTTACTTGCCGAAGCTGGTAATTATGCTGCCGTCCAGAAAATCGTGCAATGTAACCCGTACTGGAATCTTCATTATCCACGGACAGCGGCCGGTCTATTGTCCTCTCCGGCGATGGCCGATAATGGATTGGGCACCTCCATCCTGCAAGATGGCCGCACATTAACTACGCCCTCTTATCTTCAGCCGTCGTCATCACCGTCGTCTCCGCCGTCATCCATGGACTTAGCCACCGTGGCCGCAGTAGCCGCGGCCGCTGCGGCTGCCGCCGCCGGCACAGGTCACCCAATCTTCCAATCATCATCCAATCCAGCACAAAACTATCATTTCTCACCAGGACATCCATCAAGTGTCTGGATACCTGCCTCGGTTGGCCTTACGTTGCATTAACCAATAAAGACAAGTTATGATACAATTTTTGTTTGGAAGTGATTCAACACAAACGAGACATATTAACAGAAGTTTATCTTTGTTAAATCGAAGATCCCCAACCCCCACTTCTACACACACAAAGTAAAAAAGAAGAACTGGTTGATTTTGAATTACGCAACTCGTAAAGTATCGATTATTTGAAAATAGAAAAAAAAGAGAGACGAGATTCAATTGAAATGAATTGAACAATTATTCACCGTTCAGATAAGATTCAAATTAAGATATAAACAGTTTATACAACGAAGCAATAAAACAAAAAAAAAAAAGAAGCAAAAAATGAAACAAAAGCAAAAACTAAAACAAAAACAAAAAATAACAAACAAAATGAAACAATAAAACAAAATCAAAACAAAATCAAAACAAAAACAAAAAATAACGGGTTTTCTGAAGATACGTGTCTGCGCGTTTAATGATGAAAAGGTTTATTTCAAACTAAAGTGTGACAGACCAACGGTCTGAACGCGACTATTATAGAGATATATAGACGCATCTACAAGTGCTATTTGAAACTTAAGTGTGACAGACCAACGACCGAAACGCGCCTCTCATAGATGCGTAAACGCCTCTAAAAATGCTATCTCAAACCGAAGTGTGACAGACCAACGGCCGAAACGCGCCTCTCATAGATGCGTAAACGCCTCTAAAAATGCTATCTCAAACCGAAGTGTGACAGACCAACGACCGAAACGCGCCTCTTTAGAGATGCGTAGATCCATCTAAAAACGCTATTTGTAACTTAAGTGTGACAGAACGATGAATAGAGAATGTGACAGAGATTATTGGACGCAACTTAAAAAAAAATACAAATAAAATAAGATAAAATTTAAACCAAAATCTTGTTTTCTTTTCTTTTTTTGATAACACAAAATGGCATTCCCCCCCCCCCCCACCCTGCCGACGGTAGACATACACTCAGTTCAGGCACGAATATCATTCGTGATATTAGGTTGGTGCAAAAACAATGGCGTTTTCTCACATATGTTATATTTATATATGTTTTCTGAATTAATTTATTGATAAATATAGCGTTGTTATACGTCATTTTAAGCGCTTTTTTTCTCTATATCCAACCGTGTTATTCGTTTCCATTTTTAATCACT
Source organism: Sepiola atlantica (assembly GCA_963556195.1). NCBI lineage: Eukaryota > Metazoa > Mollusca > Cephalopoda > Sepiida > Sepiolidae > Sepiola > Sepiola atlantica. The sequence continues at coordinate 91,865,348 of OY744529.1, read as the reverse complement.
TCATTTATTGTTTTTGCAGGCTTTTCGACAGCATGGGCAAAATCGAAATCCGCACGATATTTTTGTTCCAGTTCAAACTAGGCCGAAAAGCTGCCGAGACAGCTCGTAGCATCAATGATGCGTTTGGCCCAGGAACCACTAACGAACGTACAGCACAAAGGTGGTTCAAGAAATTTCGCAATGGTGACGAGAGCATCGAAGATGAAGACGGTTAAGGCCGGCCGACTGCGGTTGATAACGAAGATCTGAAAGCCTTAATTGAAGCCGATCTTCGCAAAACCACACAAGAAGTTGCTGATGAACTCGATGTCGACCACTCAACAGTCGTTCGCCATTTAAAGCAAATAGGGAAGTAAAAAAAGCTGGATAAATGGGTGCCGCACGAATTGAACGATAATCAAAAAATCGTCGTTTTGAGGTGTCTTCTACGCTCTTGCTGCGCAACAGAAACTGTTTATTTCTCAAGCGAATTGTGACGTGTGATGAGAAGTGGATCCTCTATGACAATCGGCGACGTTCGGCACAGAGGTTGGATGCCGGCGAAGTTCCAAAACACTTTCTGAAGCCAAAATTGCACACACAAAAAAGATTATGGTGACTGTTTGGTCGTCTGCGACCGGTCTCATCCATCACAGCTTCTTGAATCTGGGCGAAACGATTACGGCGGAGAAGTACTGCCAACAAATTGACGAAATGCACGAGAAGCTCCAACGTATGCGCCCGAGATTGGTCAATATGCAGGGACTAATTCTCCTCCATGAGAACGCTCGCCTGCATGTTGCACAACTGACCCTGCCGAAGCTGAACGAATTGGGCTACGAGGCTCTGCCTCATCCGCCATATTCACCAGACCACTCGCCCATCGATTATCATTTTTTCAAGCATCTCGACAACTTCCTGTGCGAGAAATGCTTCAAAAGCCGAAATGATGCCGAATCGGCCTTCAATGACTCCATCGCTTCCAGAACACCGGATTTTTATGATAATGAAATAAGTAAACTTGTTTCCCGTTGACAAAAATGTGTTGATTCTAATGATTCTAATTTTGATTAATAAAGTTTGGTATAAAAGAAGTTATGGTCTTTTGAAGTTGAACGTCAAAAAACGCCATTGTTTTTGCACCAACTTAATACATTACAAACATTTACAGTAATTTTGCAATAAAAGCAAAACAAAAAAAACAACTTTTAAAAAAATTAAGAATTTTTAAAAGATTTCGTTTTCCTATCTGATAAAAGGTGAGTATTTTTTTTTAATATTGACAAACTTATCATATTTAAAAAAAAACCACAAATACTTATTCATTTATTTATTAGTTTCATAAAAAAGTAATAATTAAAAAAAATGAGGTAATTTTCGACCATTTTGAACCCCCCCCCCCAAAAAAAAAAATTGTTTCTGAAATATATATAATAACAATGTTCTACTTCCAAATGTTTTCAGTTCTGCAAAGATAAAGACACTAAAATTACCATTGGGAAAATTGGTAATATTGAATTTTCTTGCTAACACGCCTCTATTCCGAATTCGTGGCCGTGGGCCGCCATCAATGGGCACCAAACTGTCATAATAAAAAAAAAGAAGAAGTCACATAAAAACATTTTCAGGAAAAACTTTATAATAAAAATTTATTAAAACAAGCAAATATATACTCCCTCCGGTCGCATATTTTTGCTAGGTTACTGCGCCACCCCTTTCTCTCATGCTGTCTGCGAGAGGGTGTTCCTATTTAGTTGTCTAGAATTACATAATTGTGATAAAACTACATACAATACATAGTTAAAGCCAAATAAATTGTTTTGGACTATTAAAATAATTTAAGCTTAAGTTTACCATTCTTTTTAATCGCTTATGTTTAATTCATGTTTTGAAACATGACGTAAATCATAAATATATGACGTTACGCCAAAGCTATAATTATTTTATTAAGGGAATGTTTAAGATCCATTTATAAAAAATGCTCAGTCGATAGAACGTCTGGCTGAAGATCTCAAGGTTTCGGTTTCCGGCCAGGGCATTCGCTTCATTTGGAAATTTATTATTTACTATTGATGTAATATTTTCCATTTTTAATAGGTCTCTGATATTTCAATATTAGACAAATTCATCAATGTATGTTTTGCGTTTTAAAAAATTATGACTGACAGACAGACAGACAGACAGACGGACAAAATCCCTATTTATATGAGATTTTCTTGAATAATGTAATTTATATTTGATTATTTATAACCATTAAATAATTCGAATAAAAAAACTGATATTTAAAATGTTTTTTTTCTTAGTGCGCAATCATTTCTATCGGTTTGAAACCGTCTAAATTAAACTTAAAACGTTGTTTATGACCGTTTGAGGCAAGGAAAACATTACACTGATAGCGGCCCACGGCTACTAATTCGGAATAGAGGCGTGTGAGCAAGAGAATTCAATATCGCCGAGTTATTTGTGTTTAAGAATTGACAACATGTGAAGAACTTAAGAATTTTTTTTTAAATATCAAAAATAATTTTTGTGGAAACTTAAAGTTGATATAGCTTTAAGACGTTTGTTTTAGATTTTGTAAAGACCATCTTTGAATATCATTTTGTACAGTGAAAGACCATCTTTGAATATTATTTTGTACAGTGAAAGATCATCTTTGAATATTATTTTGTACAGTGAAAGATCATCTTTGAATATTATTTTGTACAGTGAAAGATCATCTTTGAATATTATTTTGTACAGTGAAAGATCATCTTTGAATATTATTTTGTACAGTGAAAGATCATCTTTGAATATTATTTTGTACAGTGAAAGATCATCTTGGAATATTATTTTGTACGGTGAAAGATCATCTTTGAATATTATTTTGTACGGTGAAAGATCATCTTGGAATATTATTTTGTACGGTGAAAGATCATCTTTGAATATTATTTTGTACAGTGAAAGATCATCTTTGAATATTATTTTGTACAGTGAAAGATCATCTTTGAATATTATTTTCTAAAGTGAAAGATCATCTTTGAATATTATTTTGTACAGTGAAGGATCATCTTTAAATATTATTTTGTACAGTGAAAGATCATCTTTGAATATTATTTTGTACAGTGAAAGATCATCTTTGAATATTATTTTGTACAGTGAAAGATCATCTTTGAATATTATTTTGTACAGTGAAAGATCATCTTTGAATATTATTTTGTACAGTGAAAGATCATCTTGGAATATTATTTTGTACGGTGAAAGATCATCTTTGAATATTATTTTGTACAGTTAAAGATCATCTTTGAATATTATTTTGTACAGTGAAAGATCATCTTGGAATATTATTTTGTACGGTGAAAGATCATCTTTGAATATTATTTTGTACAGTGAAAGATCATCTTTGAATAGTATTTTGTAAAGTGAAAGATCATCTTTGAATATTCTTTATTTACTATAAATTCAACTGTGAATGTAGAACGAAATTTTACATGGTTGGATTCTTGTTTTATTATTGAAAGATTTTTGGCAATTTTTTACTATATCTAACGGAAGAAAAGGGGTTAAAATAACAAATCGACAAAAAATAACTGTTACCGAAGGCAAGATAAATTACTCTTCTACTTACCTGCCTAAGTTTTCTTTTGTTTTAAAGTATTTTAAAGCACTGTTATTTATCTTTTTTTATCCTTGCATTCTGAGTCTTGTAAACCCTACGAATTGAACATGGCGCCGGTGCCTTTTTCCTTGAACGTGAAGCCGCGATAATCGACCCCAAAACGAAAATTAAACAAAAGTACAGCTAATAAAAATATACAGATCGGTTAAAAATTAATTTTTTATCGATTGTTGATTGTTCTTAGCTTTATTTTTGTTTAATTTTTGACTTTTGACATGTTAAACATACGACTATGAAGCTTTACGGTGCCATCTTTAAAAAAGAAGGTAAACTCCACCGGATTATTAAAATGCAATAAAAACACATTAAATACATTAAAATATATTAAAATGCAATAAAAACACATTAAAATACATTAAAATATATTAAAATGCAATAAAAACATATTAAAATACATTAAAATATATTAAAATGCAATTAAAACACATTAAAATACATTAAAATATATTAAAATGCAATAAAAACACATTAAAATACATTAAAATATATTAAAATGCAATAAAAACACATTAAAATACATTAAAATATATTAAAATGCAATAAAACACATTAAAATACGTGAAATATATTAAAATGCAATAAAACACATTAAAATACATGAAAATATATTAAAATGCAATAAAAACACATTAAAATACATTAAAATATATTAAAAATGCAATAAAAATACATTAAAATACTTAAAAACACAAAATCTTATCCAGATAAGTAGAAAAGGGGGACGAATGTGACAAAGATAGTGACCCTTTTATAGGAGCTAGAGTTCCCCATATTTAAAAGCCTTGTGCCTGACTTTCTCTATACTCGCGGGGAGACGAGTAAAATTGAAACAGTGGTGTCGCTTCAAAATGCCACTACAGTTAGTAGAAAAAGTGCGTCGTCAATCAGATTTGATCCTAGCTGAGTTTGAAAGATGTTTATGGAATCGAGGGCTCGGAGTTACTGCCGAAAGGTAAAACAGGCTGAGCCCAATTAACTTTTATTGTCTTTGGTAGCATTTATTTGTTGTCTATTTGTTATTTTCACCATTCTTTCTGTTACGTATAGTAAAAAAATCGCCAGATTCTTATTAAATGATGATGTATTTACAGATATTGGTCAAGAATCTTTTGTCTCCAGGCACTTATTTGTTAAAAATCTACGGATGACCGATCTGGATATAATATAGAATAAATTGAATAACGCCACGTTTAAGTCAATCGGCATCCACTTCAATCATTATTTACAGGCGTTATTTCTGCGTTTTATTAAGGTATCTTGCATTTATCCATGCAACTTTAAAAATCGACTACACCCGGTAATTAAGTGTCTTTTTAAAAAATTGATTTTAATGTGTATTATTTTGATTGTTCATACTACTGTTCTTATCTTGGGAGTTATTTTCTATGTTCTTCTTTCCAACAAACCATAGTCGTAAGAATTCAAAATGTGTGATGTCTTTAGAAAACGGAAAGAGTGTTGCGTCGTTTCCATTTTCGTATTAATTCGGGTCCGCACCGATTTGATATAATGTTTGTTAATTTTTTAGATGAGGATTGATAATATGTATTATTTGAATTTTTCGGACTACTTTTCGGCCGAAGCAAGGCAACAAATATAATATTACCAAAGGCAATAAAAGTTCATTGGATTAAGCCGTTTTTATCTTTCCCCAGTAACTTCGAGCCCTCGATTCCATAAACATCTGTGAAACTCAGCTAGGATCAAATCTGATTGACGACGCACCTTTTATGATTTTAAATGCGGTTGTTATTTTCTGAAAGAAGAAACGAAACGAAATGTGTGTTTAAACTGACTGTGTCAGTTGTTGGTTGCCGAGACAGTGCGCCCTTTAAAACTTTCATGCTTCTCAAAATTCAGTAAAACTACACCTGGGGTCTCCCCTCCATCCACATTATTACGGACCGGCTATGGCGTGTCACACAAGGAAACGCGTTGTCGCCAGCCGTGAACAAATAATTTCCCGGATTCCAATGGGGATAAAAGAAAGGTAAAAAAAAGTGATTATCCGACCTCTAACTCCGCTATGGGCTCCAGAAAAGATATCAATAAACACAACACGCTGAAGGAAAAACAGTGACACAAAAGGTTGTTACTGACAAAGGAAGAGGCCTCTTCCATCTTTAAGTCAGTAAGTCAGTAAGTCTTCGTCGACTAAGCCGAATAAAAGAAAGTTGTTAACTAGCAGAAGGAGGAAGCCATGTCTGTTTAATAATAATGCTGGATTTATTAAAATTAAATAAAAGAGAAGACTTACAAAATGTCAATGAAACTTAATATCTCTTGTTGGGGTTAGAGTTAATTTTGGAACGAGTGTCTACTGCCCAGACAATTTCCAATATGTCTGTTCCTTTTCGGCGTTGGGACCTCTGTCTGCTTCAAACAGTTGTATTATGGGGATTTTATAGCACTCAGTTTTTTCCCCAGGGTACTTTTTATTGATAAGTGGAGCGAAGAATGGTCGCTTCCTCTCTTATCCTAAACAAAACATAATTTTCTTTTTCCTTCGAGATCAATTATAATTCACATCTCGATAATTCTTAAGGGCCGTTATATCCAAAATACAATTTTAGACATCCACCAGGCGGGGTCAAATAGCTCACCCCAGTTCATCTGAGACAACACAACTCTTCACGTATTCGTTTTCACGAAAATAGGAGTGAGAAAATAGTTAAGAGTTTTCATGAGAAAATAATGATGTTCATAAAATAAATATATTTGGCATAACGGCACAACGCCCAAGAATTGTCACTTCCGGCTAAGAATGTGTTCAGCAGAAAGCGGTGAAGTGTGAAAATCAGTCCCCTGTGTATTTTACACATACGAAAATCTAGGTCAACACATGCGAAATTGTGAAAAGTTATTTCTTTCATCAGAAATTTAGAATTTTTTTTTAATACAAATTTATTTATCATAATTGGAATGTTATCTTTTATACAAATACCCAAAGGAAATATTTTTAATAAAGCCCCTCCCATGTTAAGAATGGCTTTCTAAATAATAACGTTATTATTTAGAAAGACATTTTTAACATGTGGAGAGGGATTTTGTAAACTATTCTGTACTTTCACATAACAATTCAATGAACAAAATAAAATGTGTTTTTGTCCCTAAATCAGAATAGTTAACAAAGCCCCTGGCGAGAACGTAATATAGCGGGGACTGATATTCGCACTTCACCGCTTTCCGTTCAACACATTCTTAACCGGAAGTGGCAATTCTCGGGCGTTATGCCGTTATACTACGTATTTTGTTATTTTCTTCCAAATCGCTGCTTAAACATTTTCCTGTGAATAAACAAATATTTTTCGATTTCCGTAGAACCTTTATTCCTACCAATACTTTCCTTTCTCCCTCCATGTGGTTGGAAATTAGACTTTTGTGGACATTTTCTTTGTGTTTTTTTTTATTGGGTACTTGCAGAAATTTATTTTCTGAAGAGATCCGATGTTTTGAAAAATAATTTTGTTACCAAATTTTTGTGGACAGAGCTTCTTCGCAAGGGCATCTCACTTGTGGAACACTTTGCCGCGGGACTGCTCTCTGCTGGTTACAACTGGGGAATGCCGACGGGGCTGCCCAGGCATTGTTTTGTAAGCCGGGGTGCTCACCTTCTCGGGCGCTAGCTTTTCAAATCCCACTTTCCCGATCTTGTGTCACATCTTACCGCTGTGAGAGGTAGATAAATAAAAACCGGTCGTTTGCCTAAGATCAAAGTGTAGTATCTGTTCCGATGGATACTACACCCTACAGACCGGTTCCATCTTGGCCTTCGGGCCTTGATTCCGCCGGTTTGTGGGTTTGTTTTGTGCAGTTCTAGGAGATCCATCCTCCCAGGCTTTGCCTTCTCACTCTTTGAGTAGGGGTTAGTTTATTGCTAATCGCCTGAGGCGCTCCAACCGGGGAATGCCGACGGGACTGCCCAGGAATTTTTTATAGGCCAGAGTGCTCTCCCTTCTCGAGGGCGCTGGCTTTTCAAATCCCACTTTCCCGACCTTGTGTCACATCTAACCGCTGTGGTAGGAAGATAAATTCAACCTGTCGTTCTGTTTCTCATTGGTCGCCAGTTCGATCCTCACTAGTAACCTATGATTTCAACATTTCCTTAATTTTCAAACTACACGGCAGGCAAAGACAGACCCTTTTATGGTGGGGATGAGGCAAGTCGGGGTAACTTACACGCGTTTCTGGGGAAATTCACAGCATACTCAAGCAAATTCAAGTTGCCACGTGAATTGACTTTGTAATTTTTTTGTAGAATCAAGTTTTTAACAGCGTCACATCCATTTCGCCATTGGCGTTCCTGTTAATTTTCTTAACATTTCTTATATTGTATCGTTTTCATCTGGACAACTAACTCTGAAGACGGAGTATTCATTTATAGCTCTACTCAAATTTAGAAATAACTTTTTAAAAGTTTAAGTATTAAATATTGAGCTTCATTTAGCATTGTAAATTGATTGTCATAAGAATCAATCTGAACTATATGAAAGAATTGTTTTTATATCATCATATATATATATATATATATATATATATATATATATATATATATATATATATATATATAATTATGCGTGTATATATAATTCTATATAATTATATATATATAATTATATATATAATATATAAATATATATATAATTATATATAATATATATATATATATAATTATATATATATAATATATATATATATACTTATATATATATATAATTATATATATATAATTATATATATATATAATTATATATATAATTATAATTATATATATATATATATATATATATATATATATATATATATATATGTATATATATATATATATATATATACAGTATCTCCAATAAGTGAGTACACCCAACGAATCTTTTACTTTTTACTTCATAGAACTTTAATTTTTCGTAGGATTTAAATGAAACTCGATGTGAACATAGCCATGTAGTGGTTTAATAGCTTTATAAACTATGAAGGAACAAATATCTTTTCAATGCAAAATAATTGAACAAAAATATTTGAAAAAAGTAACAAAAAGTGAGTATACATGAGCATTTTAAACAACTAATCTTATGTTTTATACTTTGTATGGCCTCCATTGTTATCAATAACAGCAGACAACCCCCTAGGCATTGATTCGACTAGTTTATGACATGTGTCCGCCGGAATTGCGTTACATTCACACTTGATGACCTCTTTCAGTTCGTTATTATTTCACGGATTTTTCCCTCCAATTTTCCATTTCAGATGCTCCCACAAATGCTCTATTGGGTTCAAATCAGGTGACATACTCGGCCATGGTAAGGTATTCACCCGTTTATCGTCTAAGAATGCCTTCGTAGCTCGAGACGTGTGCTTAGGGTCATTATCTTGCTGGAAAACTCCACGTCTGCCAACACTTCGAGTTTCATTTAAATCCTACGAAAAATTAAAGTTCTATGAAGTAAAAAGTAAAAAAATTCGTTGGGTGTACTCACTTATTGTAGATACTGTATATATATATATATATATATATATATATATATATTTAGTGTGTCAGGTTGTATATGAACATAAATCAAATAAAGTGCTCAATCATATAAGAGAGCTAATATAATTTATTTAGATACTGTATATTACATATTTCACCAATGTACCGCGGTTTCATCCAAAAGGGCAGATTTAGACATCTTTAGTAAACCTCTGTGCCCAGTGGAATCATCGGCAAGCTGAAACGATTGTAGTCACGCCCCAATAGGGAATGGCGTCAACAATGACAGAAAACGGTGTATCTCTGAGTAGGTCCCCGAAAAAATCCGGTGTGGGATAGTGATTAACTAAGACTTAAGAGAGTTCGATGTTAGTTCGTATTTGAAAGGCCTTCATGTTATTCCCTAGCAAGTTTTATTTATTTATTTATTTATTTATTTATCTGTTCTTTTGTGGATTTGTAATATTATTGTTTTACCTTGTCTGAAAAATACGAAAGGGGCGACTATGTAGTTTGCCGTTTGGGTTTGTGAAATTATGGTGCTTTTTTGTTGACGTTTTTGGGAATAAATTTATGTATCGGATTAATTTTTCGGTATAGTGCTGAAAAAGATGATGCAATAAATATTTCTTTGGACTTAACGTGTTTGTTCATTTTTGTTTATTGAATTGGTGTTTTCGTATTTTCTGGTTGTTAATGGGAGGAAAGCCGTATATTAAAAAACGGTGTTTCGTTGATATGTCCCGTTTATAACCAGTAGTGTTGAAAACAAAAATTGGAAATAAGCGAAAACAAGAATAATTTAAATGATGGATGCTATCTGTTATTTCCATTTGAGAGGTATAAGTTTAGTCTCTGGGTGAACGTTGTTCACTTCTATTTTATTGATGGTGTATTAATAATATTAATATTTAGCGTATTTCAGAAAATTTAATAAATTCTTTATCTTATTATTTTATTATATTATTATATTATTTTATTATATTCCACTCGTACGCGTACTTCCCTCCATGCGCACCGGCAAATAAACTTATATACACATACGCGCATGGAACCACATACATGTCTATATACAACATTCGCATATGCGTATGCATGCACGTACACACATCTACACTCACATGTACAGGGGGTTATTAATTTTATTTTTTTGCGTTTTTGTTTTGTTATTAATTTAATCTTTTATTTATTTTATTAATATTATTTTATATTTTATATTTATAAAATAATATTATTCATACAAACATTTGTATAATATTGATACCGACGGTCTCAAAGGATGCTGAAGATTTGACTCGTTGGTCTAGGAATAGGGAAATCCCTATAGCAGACTACTAATATATATATATATATATATATATATATATATGAAAAATCCTTTTTCAACAATTGTTTGTTATTTTATTATTTTATCATTTTATAATTTTGTGAATTTATATCAAAATGAATTTATATCAATGGAAAATTTATCTGAAGAGAGCCTCACGAGGCTTGAAACGCGTTATAAACTCACAAAATTATAAAATGACAAAATAATAATAAAAAACAATTGTTGAAAAAAGATTTTTACAAATGTTGGTAGCCTGACTTCTTTAAATATACATTTTTCTCTCGTTGGAATTGCACTGATGCTGCACTACCCTCTACTCTCTCTCTCTCTCTCTCTCTCTTTCTATAAATATATATATATATATATATATATATGATAATATGCAATTAAAATTAAATGAGCGGAAGATCAAAAAAGCTCAACGTTTCGCCGAAATCTTATATGGGCTTTGTCAAGAGCGAACGAAAAAAAATGCAAAAAATGACAGAAGACGAGAAGTCTATAAATTATGAGAAATATATATAGTGGCAGGGTTCATGTAGAGAGAGAATATATGTAAATATGTATAGAGTCAAAGATAAATACATAGCAAAAAGAAAACAAAAAAAAACTAGTAACGGGAAAGAAAAGAAAGAATAAAGAGTAGAAAGGGGGCCAAAAGAAGACTAATTCAAAACTCATGGAATCAACCGGTGTCTAGATATATCTTATTTTCATGAACAATTGCTTTTGATAGGTTAGGGGAGATAAAGTAGAAGCCCATTCTCTGTTTAATTTTGTTTGTGGAAAGGGCTATGAGTGCAGATTCAATTAGTCGACGTGTTGATTTATTATGTGTTATCTTGATTAAAGTAGATTTATCAAAGTAAAAACAATTCCCATACTCCATAGTCTGAGCATATAAGGCTTATTTATGCTCATAAATCCGCTTGTCCAGACTACGCTGCGTCTCCCCTATGTACATCTTATTACAATCTAGACAACGGATGGAGTTCAATGTATTTATATTCTTTATTTAGATGTTCTTTGCTACATATTCTAAGGTAGAAACCAATTATAATGTCTAGGTTTACTTTGTTAGGTTTACTTTGTTATTATGTTATATGATAAGATAAAAAACAGTTCTTTTATATAGATCAGCTCAATTTTTATGAGAATCCATTTACAAAGCAAAATTCAATATTTAAACATTTACATTTTGCAATAGAGCTATAAATAAATACTCCGTTGCAATATGAAAGCATAAAAAACAATTTAATGTTTGTATGAATAAAAATTATATATATATATATATATATATATATATATATATATATATATATATATATATATATATATATATATAATATGTTTTCCCATCAAAAACGCATTAAATAGAATTTTGTTTAAGAAATCAATAAGATGCCAATATTTCTTTTTATACAATAAATTGTATAAAAATAATATTGGTATTGTATCTATTTCTTAAACAAAATTGTATATATATATGTATATAAATATATATAAATATATAGTAATGCAGGTAGGGTAAAAATCTACAGGGTAGAAATTCCTGAAATTCAGCTACCGGATTGGATCATAAAACTTTCTGCCTGATGAGACCTCAGCTCTTGATAGCTGTAGATCGATAACATCGACATGCCAATGTAGCAGACCTTGTACATGTTTGAATAAAAGCTTTTTACTATATATATATATATATATATATATATTTTTACAGTTAAAGTTACTCTATATTTACTAACTAATTGACGATGGCCGTTTGGATAAGATCACCGACTACGAATCAGTGGCGATTTGTGTTCGGGGTTCGCGCCTACCGACCATCGGGAATAAGTTCCTAGACTGAAGATTGCGTTAGCATGAAACATCGATGTCTATAGGTATTTAAATAATTAATATTTATTTATAAAAATATTATTATATATATATATATATATATATATATATATACATAAATATGTGTATATATATGTATATATATATGTATGTATATTTATTTATTGATGTTTGTATATAATATCAGAACACCATCGGTACCGTCGGCTTCAAATCTTAATCAAGGGGACCTCAAAAGTCCTCTTTATCGGAACTCTCTTCAGCCTCTGTTTACGTCTATCTCAGCAGAAGACATAAGGCTGAAGTGAGTTTCGTTAAAGTGGCTTTTAAGGGTCCCCTTTGTTAGGATTTACAACTGACGGTACCGATGTGGTTCCGATTTTCTGAAATACAAATACTAATAAATAAATATTAAACAATTATTTTGAATTATTCTTAATACTCGACATTCTGCTGAGATTCTTTTCCACTAACCTTGTATATATATATATATATATATATACACATACATACATATACATACATATATATATATATATATATATATATATATATGTATATATACATATACATACATATATATATATATATTGTATATATATATATACATATATACATACATATATATACATACATACATACAGATATATATACATATATATATACATATATATATATATGTGTATATATATGTATATATATCTGTATGTATATATATGTATGTATATATGTATATATATATATATACAATGTATGCTTATATATGTATATATGTATATATATATACAATGTATCCTTATATATGTATATATATATACAATGTATGCTTATATATGTATATATATATGTATATATAGGTATGTATATATATGTGTATATATAGGTATATAAATGTATATGTATATATGTATGTATATGTATGTACGTATACACGTATGTATATCTATAGGTATATAAATGTATGTATATATGTATATGTATGTACACATATACGTATGTATATATACACGTATATGTATATATATGTATGTATATATATGTGTATATATATGTATACATATATGTATGTATATATGTATATATATGTATGTATATATATGTATATATATGTATGTATATATATATATGTATATATATGTATGCATATATATCAGTATGTATATGTATATATGTATTTATGCATATTTTTTTATATATAAATATGCATACATATATATACATATGCATACATATATATACATATACATACATATATATATATATACATGAATATATACATACATACATATATATGTATGTGTATATGTATACGTATGTATATATTTGTAGTCATGTATGTATGTATATATGTATACATATATAAATATATGTATATATATGTATATATATGTATATAAATATATATCTGTATATATACATTGATACAATTGATATATATATATATCTGTATATATACATTTATACAATTTATATATATATATATATATATATATATATACAATTTATATATATATATATATTTATATATATATATATATATACAATTTATATATATATATTTATATATATATATTTATACAATTTATATATATATATTTATATTTATATATATATATTTATATTTATATATATATATTTATACAATCTCTCTCTCTCTCTCTCTCTCTCTCTCTCTCTATATATATATATATATATATATATATATATATATTCATACAATCTATATATAATATATTTATACAATTTATATATATATATATTTATATATATATATATATTTCTAAAATTTATATATATATATTTCTACAATTTATATATATATTTATATATATATACATATTTCTACAAGTTATATATATATTCAGATATATATATATATATATATATAGATTTCTACAATTTATATATATATATATTCATATATATATATATATAGAGAGAGAGATTTCTACAATTTATATATATATATATTCATATATATATATATATATATATATATATATATATATATATATATAGATTTCTACAATTTATATATATATATATTTCTACAATTTATATATATATTTATATATATATACATATTTCCTCAAGTTATATATATATATATATATATATATATATATATATATATATATATATATATTCAAATACATATATATTGATTTCTACAATTTATATACATATATATATATATTCATATATATATATATATAGAGATTTCTACAATTTATATATATATAGATTTCTACAATTTATATATATATATATATATATATATATATATATATATATATATATATAAAGGGTTACCCCCCCCCCCCGAAAAAAACGGGCCCCCGTGTACTCTTTATGTGATATCTCCTTTATTTATTCACCGATTGCCCTTATTTTACAAGACATGGCAGAATCAACGACCGTGAGTACACCAAGACCTCAGTGGGAGCTGGGACAATGAATACCCAGGACAGTTTCATGCATCAGTTCGAATGTGAAAAGGCTCCACCAAAAAGCAGAATTCAGAACTGGGTGGACCACTTCGAGAAGCATGGGACCGTGGAGAACCTCAACACTGCCAGTGAGAACCATCCAAGCCACTCGGAACGTCACAAGAAGCGGACAGTCGAGCTGGTCGAAAGTTCGAGAGAGTCTCTCCAGGAGAGTCCGAAACGCTCTGTGCGTAAGCGAAGTCAGTCCCTCGCTATCTCACGTAAGACTTGCAGGAGAGTGCTGGTAAACGATATCAGGGCTTACCCATACAGAATACAGACGCTGCAGACCCTTACAGCCTCAGACAAGAAGCAGAGGAGCGCTATGGCAGTCAAGATGCTCGATAAGATCGAGGAGACACCAGGTTTCCTTAACCTTCTTTGGACCTCAGATGAAGCCCACTTCCATCTTGACGGAAAGGCGAACTCCAAGACAAATGTCTTCTGGGGGTCTTCCAGACCCAATGAAGTAGCCGACAAGCCCCTGCACTCTCCTAAGTGCACGGTGTGGGCTGCAATCTCGGTCAGAGGCATCATCGGACCAATCTTCATCGAAGAATCTGGCGCAGTAGTGACAGTCATCAAGGAGCGGTATGTGGAGGTCCTCAAAACCTTCAAGAGTGAGCTCCAGACCTTCTACCCGTCGCTCATAAGCAAGTTCTGGTTGAAAGAGAACTTCGGAGGCCGAGTGATCAGTCTCAAGACTAATTTTGAGTGGCCACCCCATAGCCCTGACCTAAGCCCCCAAGATTTTTTCCTTTGGGGCTGTCTTAAGGACAGAGTATACGCAGGGAAACCCAGAACCATCACGGAACTCAAGGAAGCCATCAGGGAGGAGATGAGAGCCATTCCCAATTCAGTATGTAAGAACGTCATGGACAACTTCATTCTGCGCCTCAAGAAATGCACGGAGCTAAATGGAGGCCATCTAGAACCCATGCTGTAGAACGGAGAAAAATGGCCAAAGGCCAAAGACCCTAGTGTTATATGTATATATGTATATATATGTATGTATATATATGTATATGTATATATATATGTATATATATGTATATGTATATGTATATATATATATGTATATATATATATGTATATGTATATATATATATGTATATATATGTATATGTATATGTATATATATATGTATATATATATGTATATGTATATGTATATATATATGTATATATATATGTATATGTATATGTATATAGATGTATATGTATATATATGCATATGTATATGTATATATATGTATATGTTTATGTTTATATATGTGTATATATATGTATAGATATGCATATATATATACGTATATATATGTATATTTATATGTATATAAGTAGAAGACTGGAAAACCTAAACATTGCAACAAGGATACCGATATGAAATCACAGAACTCTCCGATAAAGAAGCATTAGAAGTTGAAGATATCAAACGATTTATGAACAAGGACAAATCAAAACTCCAATCCCTAAGGAACGAAGAATGGAAGAAATTGAAATTAGAAACAGGAAAAGTGAACAGACTTCTCCCATGCGTCTCAACGGATACTATTACAGACCTAAACAACCTAATATGTGCAGGGGCCAAATTAGTAAGTATGAAACGTAAAGTAGAAACACAACCGCACCAAAATAATCAACCGACAAAGCTTGGATGGGACACCAGACTTGACACCCACATCAGAAAACTTCAAAAAGGAGCTTAAACCGTAAATAGGATGAAAAAGAACAGAAAACGATGGAAGAAGGGAAATTGGACTCACAAAGAAGACATACTAAATTAGAAACATGAAGAACTGAAACAAAAGATAGCAGCAAAAGAGGGAAGACTGAGACGATACAGATAAAATTCGAAACAGCATAAACAAAATGGTACAATGAAAGCCAGTTTTATCAAACCGCGAATCGTGGAAGAGCAAGAACAGAACAACCGGACCCGACCGAAATAAAACACTTCTGGTGCAAGATATAGGGGAAGCGACAAGATTACAACAAAATGCAGAATAGCTGAGAAACATGAAAGAAGAGCTTCAGTAAATTGAAGAAGGAACAGAAAGAGAAATTACAGAAGAAACACTCAAGACACCCCTTAGGAAAATGGCAAATTGGAAAGCACCAGGCTGTTATGGAATACATGCATACTGGTTAAAAAGAATCCACGGCTCTACATAAAACGCTGACGCAAAGTCTGAGAAAAATGTATTCACGAAACAAACCTACCAAAATGGATGACGAAAGGAAGAAGAACACTAATACAGAAAGCTACCACAAAGGTAACGATAACCAGCAACTACAGACTAATAACCTGCTTACCTACCATATGGAAAATCTTAACAGCGCAATTGAGAGAACCGATCTACCACTCCCTAAATAATATTGGACTACTTCCTGAGGAACAGAAAGGGTGCCAGAAGAGGGAAAGAGGGACGCATGACGTGTTATACATAGATAAAAAAATTCTGAAGTAGGTAAAAAGCAGAAAAAACATATCCATGGCATGGATCGATTACAAGAAAACTTACGATAGAATCCCCTAAGCATGGATATTTGAATGATTGAGGATGTAAAAAGTATTCAACAAGATAATCGACTTTATTAAGAAAGCAATGGGGACATTGAGAGTGGAACTGACAACTGGAGGACAAAACCTAACTGAAATAAAAACACAGAAAGGCATCTTCCAAGGAGACTCTTTATCACCACTACTGTTTATCATAGCCATGATGTATCTCAACAACATACCTAGGAAATGTGAGGCCGGATACAAGTTTACAAATACAGAACAAAGAATAAACCATCTCATATATATCGACGACCTGAAGCTATTTGCAAAAAAAAAGAACTGGAAAATCTGATAAACACGACCAGAATCTTCAGCCATGACATTCAAATGGAATTCGGAATGGAAACGTGTGCACTGCTAGAGGTGAAAAGGGGAAAACTGGAGTCAGCAGAGGGCACAGAACTGCCGAACCAAGACGAGATGAGGATGCTTGGTGAACATGATACCTAAATATATTTGGGAGTTCTACAGAAATGAAAGAGAAGATTGGAAAAGAATACCCGAGAAGAACAAGGAAACTCTTAGAAACAACACTATATAATAGAAATCTAGTTAAGGAAATAAACACATGGGCAGTATTAGTAATAAGATACTCTTGCTTATTCATAGGCTGGAAAAAAGGAGAACTTAAGCCTCTTGACTAGGAAATAAATGACCAGGCATACTGCACTACACGCGACATATGAAACTGACCGACTTTACGTGAAAAGGAATGAAGGGGGAAGAGAATTGGTAAGTAAAGAAGTATAGAAGCGTGGAAGACACAAAAACGATTTGGAAAATACAGAGAGACTGATCATCGCAGCAAGAGACACCGTCAAAATAAAAATTACAGGGAGAAGTGAAACCAGAAACAAAAAGACTAGAGAAGAAAAAATGGGAAGATAAAAAGCTACATGGACGATTCATAAGAATGACAAGAGAAGAGACCCACAAAAATACCTGGACATGGCCAAGAAAAGGACACGTGAACCGAGAAACGGAAACGCTACTGACAGCTGCACAGAACAATGCAGTACATTTAAGCTAAAATAGTTAAAACCCAGAAAAACAGTGAATGTAGATTCTGTGGACAACAGGACGAAACGGTAAATCACATAATAAGTGAATGCAGCAAACTAGAGAATACAAGAACATACACGACTGCACGAAGAAAAAAGTACGCTGGGAACTATGCAAACAACTGAATTTTGAACATGCAGACAAAAGATACAGACACAAACAAGAGACAGTGCTGGAAAACGAACATCGCAAAATCCTCATCCAAGCAAGAAGACCAGACATCATAGTAGTTAACAAAAAATAAAAATACTGCAAAATTTGAGATTTTTCCGTCCCAGAGACGGAAAAACAAAGCAAATACACAGAACTTGCCAGAGGACTGAAAGGAATATGGAACATGAAGAAAGTCAATATGGTACCAATAATCGTAGGAGCATTAGGAATGGTCCCGAAAACCTGAAAAAACAGACTAGGAGAAATTGGAATCAAAAGGGAAAACTGAGACTATACCACAAACAGTAATGATTTAAATAGCTGAAATCTTAAGGAAAATCCTTTAATGCGGAAACTAAACCACATAAACTACGAACACTAAGGAAAATGCAACATGAGTAAAACAAAAACATGGAAGGAACACCACGTGAACCCTAATGGAACTGCAAGAAATCTTATAAAAAAACCACACAAAATAGTCATGAAGGTTCAAGGAGGATGGAAAGACCAAGGAGAGAGAGAGAGAGAGAGAGAGAGAGAGAGAGAGAGAGAGAGAGAGAGAGAGAGAGTACTAACCAGAAGAGTGCAAAGAATAATAGGAACGTGGGGAGGTTTATTGCCACCCAAATTCCAGAGAAGACCAAAGGTTGCTGCCTGCGAGAAATCAATGGTAAGCGGCTTTTTCGATAACGCAAAGTTATTTGCAATGGTTGTCGAAGAAAGTGGAGAGTGCTGGAAAGCTTATTGTCACTCAGACTCCAGGGAACACCACCGGTTATTAGCACTGAGAAATCACTGATGATGATCAGTGTGAGAACTCCTAGTGAGTCAATAATAATAATATGGAATGAAAGAGACTTCTTATTCTTAGTTATGCAAGGAGAATGTCTATAAAGATATGTTAGAGTCTATGAATTTTCCAATTAAATCAAAGTTTGATTAAATAGTTGTAGTTGCTGTGACCCGTTGGGTCACAGGTACGTTTAGTCTAATACTCAAGTTGAGTTAATCAACGTTTGTTTCCCTAAGTCATGGATGTGTTGATTCAGTCACTCTCTAATAGGTTTTAATGTTTCTGCAAGCATTTAGAAAAAAGCGATTCTCTCTTTTCAGCTAATTTACGCGGCTAATGCACACAGCGTAAACACGTATGCAAATTAAATAGGAAAATAATAAGATATTTACTTTTATATTAGCCATAAAAAGTAAACTTGTTATTTTTAGTTATACAAGAATACTATCTTAAAAGACATGTAATAGTTTATGAATTTTCCAAGTAAATGAAAGTGGGTCGTCTAACCCCCCCCCCACACACCCCCACACCCCCCACACACAATTATATATAGATAGATATATATAATTACAAATATTTGTTTTTATCTGCATACGTATATGTTTCTTCGAGAATCGTCAGTGTAGAGATGATTATTTACACTGGTCGCAAGACCTGAACCCTGAATATATATATATACAATGAAAATATGTATTAAAAATTCTGGCCCTATATACACATCTCTCTCTCTCTCTCTCTCTCTCTCTCTCTCTCTCTCTCTATATATATATATATATATATATATATAAAGCTATGAAAATATATTTATGGCAATTAAGCTACACAGAGGCTTCCGCGTTTCATCCCCGGAGGGAATCTTCAGGCTAAAATACTGAAAATTGATACATAAAAAATTATATTTCCTTATAAAATTTTATATGGATACATGAAGTACTAATGTATATATATATATATATATATATATAGTATGAAAATATATCTATAGAAAGTATACTACACTACACAGTTGCGTCAACCTTTAATTCCAGCAGGAACTTACCAGGCTATATATATATATATATATATATATATATATATATATATATATATATATATATATATGCAGATTAAAACAAATATTTATAATTATATATATATATATATATATATATATATATATATATATATATATATATATATACGTTAATATTGAATGCAATTTGTATTTACCTATATTGAACTTTCTGTCAATATTCGTATATAGCAGAAATATGCCAATACTATCACACACACATGCACACACATTTGCGTGTATGCATGTCCGTGTGTATGGACTTAATTATGTGTATGTTATTATGGACGTAATTATGTGTACGTATTTGTGCGTGCGTGTGTCGAGGGATGAGCGTCTGCGGAATCGCAATCTAGAATTTCTTCTACTTCTTTCCACGTTTCATACCTGAATGAACGTCGCTCACAGCAGCGTGGAACGTCCCAAGGGAGGCAACTTCGAACACCTTATAAATCCCCGAACAGGAAAAGAAAATAAAAACCTGTAACAAGCGAATGCACTTGACCCAAAGGACGAATGGGTGGAGTCGATTCGCTCACATCGGTCAGCAGCAGAAGAGATGAGAGAGAGAGAGAGAGAGAGAGAGAGAGAAAGAGGGGGGGAGGGAGAGACGGTGGTATGGTAAGTGCGTCAGGGGTTAGGCAACAATAGAGCGGACTTGAAAATAAGATGGCTAAAGTGAAGTGGAACTTATTTCTGTTGTCTTCACAGTTTGTATCCCTTGTTACAATGTTTACAAAGTTTTAAAAGTTTTGCGAGGAGAAAACAAAACGTAAAAAAAAAAAAAAATCTAAAAGTAAAAAAGAAAAAGAAAAAATCATTGTTTTCGCGCTTTTTTTCTCCATTTTTACCAACTTTTTTCTTTTTCTATTAATTAATTCTTTTTCTTTCTTTTCTCATTTCTGTCTATCATAACGTGAACCATATCATGGACGGCGGCACGGGGGGGGGGGGAGAGGGGGGCTGAAGTTATATATGCATGTGTTTAACCGCCCCCCCCCCACTTTTTAGGAGAGCCCCCCCCTTTTATAACTGTCCCGCCGGTCCTGCATATTATACACAAACTAGCGACCCTGTGGAAATTCCATGGCGCGTTCTGTATCAATTTGTATAATTTACTAAAATTCCTTTCGAAATAATAAATATTTGCCAAAAACGGTACTGGTAATTTAAAAAAAAAATGACCCTTTTTTTTCCGTAAAAATAATTGTCATTGCCAGCTAAATATTGTTAAAACAAATACAACTTATTTGTTTCTTCTTTATTTCTGTATTTAAAATTGTAGCAATTTTGTTCTTTTGAAAACAATAAATATTCTGGCTTCTTACCGTAACAAAATTGTAAACTTAAATGTTCTGCAAATAAATAAAACGAATGGTTATTTTGAAATAATTAAAACGAATGTTAATTTTGAAATCGACGACATAAGCTGATTTTGGAACAATTCATTTTAAAGTTGGTAACGTCGGAATTGTTTACCTTAGCGACCTCACCATCTTTGCTAATCCGACGATCTCATTTTTTTAAATGTGTGTGAAATATGATAACGTACCTACTAGCATGAAGTGACTTAGCACATATATATATATATATATATATATATATATATATATATATATATATATATATATATATATATATATATATATATATATATATATATATATATATATATATATATATATATGAATGATTTTTTATTCAAACATATACAAAGAAAAATGAAAAAAAAAAATGAAAAATCATTCACAATACAGCTCTTTATTTTTATTGAGCACTCTTTTATAAGCCCGGTTTGATTCCCTTTGGATTTCTACCCTGTGGATTTTTACCCTACCTGGATTACTATATATATATATATATATATATAATTTTAAGCTAAATTATTTCGACACTTGATTATTGGGGAAATGGTAGTTTAATCAGTATCATTGGAGAGCCATGAATATTATAACTGTCCTGTTTTTAAATCTCCGAAACAGTTACATGGTAAACAGCTGATGATCCCCGTGTTAATATTAGACGCTTAAGGTCTCCTGTTTTTGTTTCACTCTTAGATACTTAACCCCCCCTCCCCCTTTTTATTTTTTTTATTTACTTATTTCTTTATGAATTTCCCAACGAATGTTAAGTCTGAAATATCTTGGATTTAGTTAGCTTCTCTGAGAATTAAAACTGCATTTTACTTTTTTTTTTTTAAAATGACTCAAAGCTTCTTTAGACTATATATATATATATATATATATATATATATATATATATATATATATATATATATATATATATATATATGATGAGTCCCGATTATAAAGGACATAGATAATAAAAAAAAATATTATATATATATATATATATATATATATATATATATAATTATTTTTTATATTTTACCTACGTAATTCAATATTTTTATACTATATCAATGTTATAAAGGACGGATGATGCTGAATAAAAACAAGTTCTATGGAATGACACGAATCTGTTCTTTATAACATTGAAATGGTATAAAGTTATATAAAAAAATATTGAATATAACATAGCTCTGGCCTTACACTATTGAGCTATTATAATTACTTTATGTTATAAAATTTATATTTGACTATATATAAAAAATTCTAAATATAAATATAAAATACTCACGCACACAGATACACAGACCCCCCCCCCCCACATATATATATATATTTATAAGTACTGTGTGGTAGGGCAGGAAACACCCAGCAGAGTGCTCGATTAATTAAGAAATCCGAGATTTCGAAGGATTAAGAGCGTAAATTATTTATAAATTACAGAAATTCAATGCAACATCAGTACCGTCGGTTTCAAAGCGGGAAGTTGATCCCGATTATCGTCAGCATTTCTGAAAATGTTTATCAGCTCACGATAATCGGGTTCAACATCCCGCTTTGAAACTGACGGTACTGATGTTGCATTGAATTTCTGTAATTTATATATATATATATATATATATATATATATATATATATCTTCTATATATATAAAAATGTAAAGTTGGTTTGTTCGTTTCCCATGGAAATATACTTCCACTATACCATAACCACTGAAATCTTTTTATAGCAAATCCTTACATCCGAGCTATGTTTTTATGTTATTAACATAATTTTTACTTTACACATAAAAAAACACTTTTTATTACAATTCGTTCCTACTAAGTTGCACTTCCGGTTTACAATCCGTTTCTGCGAATCTGCATGTCCAACTTCACTTCCGGATTGACCTTCCTCCTCCCGCTGTCACGTATCTACTTCATACGTAAAAAGTGTTTTCCTTATTCGTTGTTTGTTTCCATAAACAAACGTTTACACTAATACTTACCTAACAAACGTGCGTTAATTTAATTTCCTCTCTACTTCGATGTTTTTAAAACCTGCTTCCTTCCTCATTTTCTTCCCTTTAATCATGCTTCATCTCTAAAAAAAAAAAACCCTTACTCGCGCGTTATAATTGATTGTTTATTTTAAAACCAGTTACCTCTCTAAAAAAAACAAACTCAACGTGCGTTAATTTCATT
The DNA here is from genome assembly GCA_963556195.1 of Sepiola atlantica. Taxonomy (NCBI): domain Eukaryota; kingdom Metazoa; phylum Mollusca; class Cephalopoda; order Sepiida; family Sepiolidae; genus Sepiola; species Sepiola atlantica. The sequence continues at coordinate 91,841,430 of OY744529.1, read as the reverse complement.
TCCTCTTGACTTCGATGTTTTTAAAACCTGCTTCCTTCATCATTTTCTTCCCTTTAATCATGCTTCATCTCTAAAAAAACAAAAAAACAACACTACTTGCATTCGCGCGTTATAATTGATTGTTTATTTTAAAACCAGTTACCTTTATAAAATTATTCATTTCTACTGTTTCATTTTTACAGGTCTGGTGATACCAGATCAGGCTGCCCTGTGGCTCCCTGAGACGAAATTCACCTACATTGAGTTTTTTTTTTTTTTTTTTTTTTCTTTTGTAAAACTTAATTATGTTCTACAAAACCAAAAACAAAAACAACATCCCCTCTCCCTTTCTCCCTCCCCTTTTTTATTTTTATTTTTCCTACCCTACTCCCGGTCCTGGATATGACCTTAAACTACATCCGATGGTGAGATCCGGCTTACGGACTTTGGGGAATGTGGAGCCTCCTCTTAATTACCATTGCTCCCAGGTCCACCCTGACCCGGAGTGGTAGTACCTGTTAGGGTCCCAACTATGGGTTAAATAGAAACAGATATTAAAAGGGGAAGGAAACAAAAAAGAGAAGAACACAAGACCAGATTCGGCATTAAATAACCCAAAAAGGGTTGATATGCCGTAAAACAAAACTACCAAACCAAAAACCCTGATTAAACATTTGAAGATATAAAGAACTTGAAGCATAAAAACTTTCACTATAATGACCAGATTCGGCATTAAATAACCCAAAAAGGGTTGATATGCCGTAAAACAAAACTACCAAACCAAACCAAACCTACCATTTTTACAGGTAGGATTTAATACATAACCCACGTGCTTTAATTTCATTTCGCATTTACTCATTTTTTAGACTTTAACCATCCTTCAGGTACGATTTAATACTTAACAGACGTGCTTTAATTTCATTTCGTATCTACTTCGTTGTTTTTTAAACCGGCCTTCTTCCTCATTTTCTTACTTTTAACATGCTTCATCTATAAAAAAAAACCATACTTGCATTTCTTCGACAACCCTGAAGCGGGTTATAATTGATTGTTTTTTTTAATCCATTTACCTTTATACAATTATTTTTTCCTACTGTTACATTTATACAGGTAAAATTTAATACGTAACTAACAAACATGCCCCCCCTCCCCGAAGATCAAACTTAGGTCGTCATACTCGCCGTGCAGAAACAAGGCGTCGATTACTTGCAAATCAAACTCATGAACAACTGGCATCTGCAAACCAACAAGCTAGACAAAGGATGATTCAAGTACGTGCGAATGAATCAGCACAGCGACGTGCAGCCAGACTTGAAGAGGAACGGTTGCGGGTACAACAATCCCGTCAGGCATCTTCAGATCTGCTTCGTTCACAACGTAACGAACGCGAGAGGCTGAGACTAGCAGATCGGCGTCAAACAAGGCTCCATGCTCAACAATCCCTGGATTGGGATCGCCTAGCATTTCATTACAACCCTCATGAGGATTATAGTTTAAGCCACCATGTTCACATAGGCACTATGACTGAAGTGTGTCCCTATTGCAAAGCTCTGAAATTTAAGGGAGAAACTAAAGGATTGTGTTGTGCCGCAGGGAAAATTAGACTACCTCAACTGGCAGATCCACCAGAACCATTAAAAACCGGACAATCTCTTCATCTACACTGAAACGGGTATTGGAAAATTAAACCATTCATATTAAATGGCAACTTAAGGAACTGGATCAAAATGAACTCCAAAAGGCCACCTCTTCATTTCAACTAACAGCCACAGCAACGCGTGGCCGGGTACAGCTAGTATATATATATATATATATAAGCTAGTCTAGCCAGATTGAAGGGCAATGACACAACGAAACAACCTGTCTTTAGATGACAATAAAAGCCATTCTTTGAGCACTATGGTAAGTGATATCGCCAACGACTATTAGCGATAATGCTAAGCTATTTGTAAACAAATGGAACACTCTTTAGTCGTTGTCAGTGTTTATATAAAGCATTCAGATGTCATTTACAAACATCGTAGAAGCATTTCGTCTTGCGGCAGGGAACTAATCTTGCCACACTGAAAATCTGTGATACAGCGAAACATCTGTAGATGTCTATATATATAAAAATAAATATAAAATTATATTTTTCTACAGACGTCGTCGTTTCAAGCTTTTTACTCTCATCAGTGTATAGAAGTGATAATTTCAAACGGTTGTAATAATCCAGTGAAAATGTGGCTGAACCTCAAACAAATTGCGAACAAACGTTTTTTACTTGGATATTGAGCATGAATAACTTCCTTTTCAGATATAAAAGTCTACCAAAATTAGCTTTGCGGAAAGGGGTCCACGGGCGTTATCTTTAAAACCCAACTTAACAATATTAAAATTTCGAGACATAAAATTCCTGTCCATTATTCCTGACAACTATGTCCATTATTCCTGACAATTACTGACAAAAATAAACGTTTTTCCTGACAAAAAAACTTTGTTAAATTAGAAATAAAATATATTTTTTGCATGAAAACCCACACAGGGCCCACCCCAAGCCAGCTTGACATTTTCTTGGTGTTTTAAATTGTAATGATAGGTAGCTGTAAAAAACAGACTACGTAGCCTTTTTCAAGGCAACAATTGTCACATTAATTCCTGACATTTCATCAAAAATAGGTACAAAATAAGTACAATTTACAATAAAGAAATGGTCAGTTGGTCGAATGCTGGGGCAAGGCTCTTGCATAACCACCACAGAACAAGTTCATAAACGGGCCAAAGAACCTTCCTTGTCAAGAACTAGTCAAAGCTAACTTCATCATCATCAAGATCTGGTTGTGGTGAGTTCCTGCAGTGGAGACCTTTGCAATTACCACACAAGTTTGAACAGTCAATGCCATGTTTACTTGCAACTGCATCTTGCTGCAACTGCACCCTGAAGTACAGTTACACCTAATTATAGCCAACAAATTTACAGGACCAGCTGGCAAGTCAGTCTTGATTGGTTGTAATTTACCATCTGAAAGTTTCCATCCCCACTCGTCAGGTTTTAGCTGGTTTCTACATTTCCATTCCTGAATTTGGAAGTAAACTCGAAGGTTGTGGAATTTCGTAGCTGCTCTTGTTGGTGGCAATGATTTGGCCTCAACATACTTTGAGCTTTTTGCAACCTTTTCCTTAAAGCGCCTTAGTCGGAGATTATTGATGTTTTCCCCATCATTACCATTGTACAGGCACACTAAAGCCTTCTCCCCAGCTTCAATAGCCTCTTCTGCACTGCTATCCTTGCCAAACACTTCTGCAAGTTTGATGAAGTTTCTATTGTTCATCACCTTTCAAATGGATGCTACCTTCCCAATTCCATAAGCACTGGATGTAGAATCACAACCCAGTAGTGCATGGATGAAAATAATGTTGGAACAGACCACATCTCCCAAAGATTTCCTCATCTCTTTGATGTTCCAGACTTTCACCATTTTGCACTATCCTTTCGTTGTGGCGTGAAGATGTTGTTACCATCAACTCTATTGGCATGATAACATAGAAGGAATAATAGGTCAGTGGCATATGCTACTAAAATGGTTTCTCCTGTCTGTGTCAGTTCTAGAGCAGTCTTCACTATCAATACGTCAGCGGCTCCAGATGCATGGACTACTTTACAACCTGCTTCCTCCAAACTCTTTCCCAGCAAGTTGATGAACAATTGTTTGTTTTCTTGATTAGCTAGGAAAACATCCTTTTTTAATTTGAACACCATTAAAGGGGTAAGTGACACATTAACACCAACAGAGCCCCCTGCTCGGCGTCGGTGAGTCGCGTCTTTAATGGATAGACCACTTTCATATCCATCAAAGACAATGCATTCATTTCCATATCTGGTTGTGACATATCTGCAGTATTGGGTACAGATATCATTAAATGTATGACCTTTTTGCCATGTGAGGCGTTGAAGCAGTGCTCCACCATCTAAGAGATACCGTGGACTTGAAGACTGTGTACCTGATTGTACAGGGGAAGTCAATTCCCATATTGCGTCTGTCAAAGCCGTTTTTTTGCCTCTCGCGGTAGTCCGAAAGAATCAAAAGTGCAGGTGGGTAACCACAAAGCTCATACTGGAACTGTTCTTGCTGCTGCTGAGTTGAGCGTCCATTGGTAGATTGCATCAGTCTCAACTGCTTCATCTTTGCTGAGCGAAACTTTTGACCCAAGTGTAATTGCCTGATCCTTCTTTTTAAAAGTGAACTCGTGGACATGTTCTCCAACCATTGAAACTATGATTGCCTCTCCTATGGATTTTGCTCTGTCCACATTCAACTTTTTTGTCTCCAGTTGCTCCACTTGAAATGATGTGAATGGACGGATCTTCCGTGAAAGGATCATATGTCTGGAGAAACGCAAGGAGCTTCTATGTATCCCTCACATCTCTCTCTTTTCCTCCTGGTGCCATAACGAATGCCTGCTAGTTCTTGTATTGTAAACTTGATTTCAGCGCATGCTGGCAGTGATAGCGTCCAAACCAATCGTTTAATTTTGTCCTTTCCTCTGCCATGAGTAAGACCTCCAGACGTCTTCATGCTTCTCATTAGCACCTGCTCAATAACCAGATCCGTCGACAAGCCAGCCCAGTAGTGATCACTCCGTCTAATCACATGAAATCCTTCAGAAAATTAATGGTACACTTCAGGATGGTTTATCGGCAGCCCTCCATTTGCTGCAAGTACAAGTAGGCCGACTTTGCATATAGGATGTGTCCTGATGCAGTGAATATTGGCATCATCTTCCCTACAACGTCAAGGTGTAATTTCCAGTTCCCGGTGCGCTCTGCCTTGATAAACAATTGCAGGATCTTTACCATATTAAGATATTGAATCCACAATTTTGCTGTTCGCTGGTAAACCATCGCATCCTTCACATGGTTGATTCTCTGGACAATCCTGGTCATAGACTCTGATGACAGAACATTATTTAATGTTTCAGTCCCATCAAGGAGACCTTTCAATAGCCCCTGAGCTTCTTTTCAGGTCTTCATTTTAAGTAAATGTCACTTCTGCATCAGTGTTGGGTTGATCATCCTCAGTGACGTGTGAAACTGGCAAATCATAGACTTTCGCTAACAAAATAGCATTCAGAACAGCATCAACTAAGAAGTTAGTACGAATGGCTCTTGCAATTGCTTTGCCACTTAGTATGTGCTTGACTGTGTTTTCAGCATACACAAGTTGAAAAAGTTCTTGCAATCCAAAACCTGTCATCGCAAGACAAATGATTTCAGGGGACTGGAACTAGGCCCTGACTCGACAATCACTATTGCTTTGTACCAAAGTGGTTGATCGAATGTTGGAATTGATGTAATGTTGTTTTTCCTGGCTAAATCACTAATGTAACATAACGTTGAGTATATGCAGATTAGATTACCAGGGTCCATGTCGATCATTGGCAAAAATACTGTGGTTGATTTCCCAGGATATGTTCCTTTGTGCACTGACTGCATAAAGCCTGACCATGCGGGTCTGGACGGATGTGAAATTAATGAAATCTCCCATTAGCAGTGGAATCGACAACTTTCTTGGGCTGGAGCTCTTTAAATGTCACTTATGATTTGTTGGTGTGCTGTAAATCTAGGTAATTGATGTTGATCCTTCCAACCCTTATTATATCTTCTCAAAGGACCTGAATCCTTGGAACTGGTTTTGCTTTAACTTTCCCGGGCGTAAAAGATGCTATGATGCCCATACCATTGAATGTGTTGAATCCATCAATACTCCTTACATTATGGTTCTACATTATCAGCTACGAACTGCACAAAGTCAGTTTCAACGCCATGAACAAGAGCAGCACTTCTTTCGAATTTCTGGACTTCCGAGTAAGATGAAGAGAAGCCATGCTTATTGTGTCAATTAAGAACCTCGATCCAAATTGATCATGCATTTCCACTGCTAAACCAAGCTCCAAATGTGCAAGGAGAACTCTGGGTTTAGCAGCCTGCATTATCGCTTGACAAACTGATGCAAGTTTCAAATCATTGTCTTTGCCTGCAAATATCTACCTAAGAAAGATCAACAATGTTTTAGGAACATATTCAAGAATCACATCCTGTTCAAGATAATTTTTAGATGAGTAATATTCTGAACTTGTCTGGATATCTTTAATGTCATAGTTGATAAGCTTGGCTGCCATCTCAATGATTCTAATGACGTCTGATTCTGAATTTTCTGTTGAGCGGCTCTGTGCATAGAATTCATGGAGAATGCATTTGGCTGTACTTAAGAATGTGACAACATTATGTTTCCCATTAATTTCAGTCACAATGATTTTGTCTTTGAAATGTTCTAACAATCGAAATTTCATGTATGACAGACTGTATGGTTCAAAGCCAGTGTCCTCGAGAATTCCCTCCATTTTTTTAACAAGATCGACAATGGTGAGTTGCTCCTCGTCATTTTCCTACAAATATTTAGCAACTTACAGAAATGCCTGCTTTCTCTCTGAATCCTCTGGTCTACCAAGGTTTTGTTTCTTAGAAGAATCAGCAGAAGAGAATGCCTTAGGAATGTTTTTATTGAAATCAAAGTTTGAAAATCATGTTCTATGATAACGTGCTTCTTCTGAAACAAGGTCAGCTATATAACCTATTCTACCTTTAACAGTGGATGCCCAACCATCATTTTTTCGGACTTTCTCACAAGCTTTTGAAACTCTGTCCTTAAACTCAATAGTTTCTATATGGGAACCATAAACATCTCTTTTATTTCTATCAGATTTTGTTCCAAAACCACAAAAAATACAATATTCAAAGAGCGGCTTGCACGGGATAGCATTTCATCATGGGTGGACCTGTTTTTACAGTCAATTTCTATGTGATTGGGGTTGATCCAACGCTGTCTGCATTTCTTGTGAATACATTGATCAATCAGAATTATGATCTTTTCTCCACGTTGTTCAGAATCTCTGTGTTATGGAATCGATGCCCTTCTGGCGGACGATGAATGTTTCTTTATTACTGGACAGTTCATTGTTGCAGATAGCACACTTGTCAGCATCCATAATTATCGGTACTTCACTTTGGCCAACCTGAAATTAGAATATGACAGAATATTAAGCTCCTGCAGTAATACATCAAAAGAGACAAAATAAGGCATAAGTCATAATTATATTTAACTTTTTGAAAACTGTTGGGTTTATCCAATTTCACATTGCCACATTTGGTATTTTTGAAGATAAATTTATAGAAATTGCGTTGAGAGAAGAGAGGCTAGAATCGGCGGCAGTCTTTAAAGATGGCACCCGTTGACCCCTTTCAGCAAGGCTAATTTTGGTAAACTTTTTATTTTACCTGAAAGAGAGGTTATTCATGCCCAATATCCAAGTTAAACACCTTTGTTAGCAATTTGTTCGAGGTTCAGCCAAAAAATCAGCTAGATTGACTGGACTAAGGTCCCTTTGTTAGGTTTTTATCGAAACAACTCCCACCAGTTAGCTTCATACCAGAATAAAGAATAGATATTTTGTAAAAATAAAACAGCGAATTTATCCGAAAGACGATCAATTTACGTAAAGATCAAATATGGCTGAAGAGAGCCAGTCAGCGGTTTATAAGTAAAACTCAAGCTCGGAACCTAGGAACCATGTTGATCTGAACTTCTGTAATATTACGTATATATATATATATATATATATATATATATATATATATATATATATAATTATAATTCGCGTTTAATCTTGATGAAATCAATAGTGTGGGAGATAACTATTCAGCCGGTCGCACGATTCGAACCCCGGACACGAATTACTTTTGACTCATTTTTTCGGCGCTCTAACCAAACGGTCAATTCAAAAACGATGCGACAAGCCGTTACATAAATACTATTTATGTCATGAAGCGGACAATATAGTCAACCGTCTTAACAGCTTTCAGCAGGTGTTGTGATCTTGAAGGGCCGATAATCAATAAAACAACACAGTGGTATATTTACAAGAGTGTGTATTTACAGAAGTACAGAATAGTTTGTTGCAAGAAGAATTTCTAGAGAGCCCATATAGTCACGAAATAGTGTAGATCAGCATAACACTAAAACACCTCCTTTTTAGCCTTGCTCCGTATGGAGTCAATACTTTTCTCATTTACAATCAAGTCAGTAATATCACGTTTTCTTTTCGATCTTCGCTGTTCAGAACCTGTTAGCAGGATTGATATCTCAAATGTGTTAAACACGGCATCTATTAGTTGGTCTTTTGGAGTATATTTCTCGACAGCATCTGAATATAGTTTACTCATATGGTTCATGTGTTTTCTGTGGGTGAACTTGGGCTCCCTTTACCATTTATTGTTTTTGAACACCCGAAAAAAGTTTTTCTCTGACTTTAAAGCGTCCCCTCGTAAAATATTTTTCACGTCCTGGTTTCGTATGGGTTGACAATAAAAAGTTATGTAAGTAGTGGCGCGAAATATGCCATTGTTTCAGTGCGGTTTTTGCAGATGTTCGTTTAAGGAATAGGATCCGAAGTATTATAGCGCTTTCGATGCACTTGTGACAAACAAACAGCACCTTCCTCAAGACCGAATATTCTCTTTCATGTCGTTTTCCGTTTGGATCTTCTTCACAGCTCTGAGGAAGTACTTGGTACATTTGTCCATGCCAAACTTAGTTCCAATATCTTTGGGGAAATTATGTGCAACGTGGCAAAAGAGTAAAGGAGATAAGCTGTCTTTTTGGAAGATTCATTCGAATCTTCAGGGATCGTTATTGTTCCATTTGTGTTTGTCACATCTTTATATAGAAAGTCATAGTTTTCTGGATTACCGGATAGATCTTATATAGTTCAAGGCACCGCAGTAGTCACGTATCATATGCCTTTTGGTAATCGATCCAAGCCATGCTTAGGTTTCTCTGCCTCTTCCTACAGTCCCCATGGATAGTCTTATTAAACAAACCCCCCTTCCACCCGGCTTGTTTTTTTTTCGAGGTACGCTTCAGAAGAGAATTGTGCATAGATAATGTCTGCTACCAGGCCAATAAATAGCTTGTAGGTCATAGTGAGACAGTTAGGGTTAGAGTTAAGATAAGGGTTAGGGTTAGTGTTAGGGTTAGAGTTGTTTAGGTGTTGGTAGTGTTAGGGTTAGGGTTAGTGGGGTTTAGGTGTTGCTAGTGTGAGTGTTGGGGTTAGAGTTAAGATTAGGTTAGTGTTAGGGTTAGAGTTGTTTAGGTGTTGGTAGTGTTAGGGTTAGGGTTAGTGGGGTTTAGGTGTTGCTAGTGTGAGTGTTGGGGTTAGAGTTAAGATTAGGTTAGTGTTAGGGTTAGAGTTGTTTAGGTGTTGGTAGTGTTAGGGTTAGGGTTAGTGGGGTTTAGGTGTTGCTAGTGTGAGTGTTGGGGTTAGAGTTAAGATTAGGTTAGTGTTAGGGTTAGAGTTGTTTAGGTGTTGGTAGTGTTAGGGTTATGGTTAGTGGGGTTTAGGTGTTGCTAGTGTGAGTGTTGGGGTTAGAGTTAAGATTAGGTTAGTGTTAGGGTTAGAGTTGTTTAGGTGTTGGTAGTGTTAGAGTTAGGGTTAGAGAGGTTTAGGGGTTGCTAGTGTGTGTGTTAGGGTTAGAGTTAAGATTAGGGTTAGGGTTAGTGTTAGGGTTAGAGTGGTTTAAGTGTTGGCAGTGTGTGTGTGTACATTAAGACAAGAAACTAAGACATGAATTTGTATTTTATTTATTTCTATAACTAAAATGTTTGCATTTTTGTTTCTATTTTGTTTACTTTTCGATCTTTTCATTTTCAGAATTTCTTCCCCTTTTCCTCCAAATGCCGACTCGATTCAAACCCAATTTGATTTAAATTCTTTCCCGCCTCCCCGCCGCTCGTAACGCAATACATCAAAACTTGACAAAAGGCAACAGATCGTACGACTTCTTCGATCCTAAAACAAAACACTCGTCACCCACTTCCATTCTCCGCAGACAGCAAGGGACAAATGTACATCGTGATTTTAAGAAGGAGGAAATACAGAAAAATGGACAGAATAATAAAATCAACGCAAGAAAACAGAATAAAATAGTAGCCATTTTTTAAATATTTTTAACACGTACTAATATCCTGAAGCTGCGTCCTTCCAATCAGCACCTTTACCAATGAAAATGTTATCTTAACTCGTAGCGTGACAAAATAAAATCGTACGCCAAACTGATAGGCCAATGAATATTCTATTTCAAATCGAAACGTGACAGACCAAAGAAAGTACCATGTCAAACTTGCACCTAAAAAAACCCTAAAGAAAATGTTCTCAAACTTACGCCTGACAGACAAATGAAATTTCAAAATTCAAACCTAAGCATGACAGACAGATCAATGAATAAATCATTTCAAACTTAAGTGTGACAGACAGATCAATGAATAAATCATTTCAAACTTAAGTGTGACAGACAGATCAATGAATAAATCATTTCAAACTTAAGTGTGACAGACAGATCAATGAATAAATCATTTCAAACTTGAGTGTGACAGACAGATCAATGAATAAATCATTTCAAACTTAAGTGTAACAGACAGATCAATGAATAAATCGTTTCAAACTTAAGTGTGACAGACAGAGCAATGAATAAATCATTTCAAACTTAAGTGTGACAGACAGATCAATGAATAAATCGTTTCAAACTTAAGTGTGACAGACAGATCAATGAATAAGTCATTTCAAACTTAAGTGTGACAGACAAGTTTGAAATGATTTATTCATTGATCTGTCTGTCACACTTAAGTTTGAAATGATTTATTCATTGATCTAAGTGTGACAGACAGATCAATGAATAAATCATTTCAAACTTAAGTGTGACAGACAGATCAATGAATAAATCATTTCAAACTTAAGTGTGACAGACAGATCAATGAATAAATCATTTCAAACTTGAGTGTGACAGACAGATCAATGAATAAATCATTTCAAACTTAAGTGTAACAGACAGATCAATGAATAAATCGTTTCAAACTTAAGTGTGACAGACAGAGCAATGAATAAATCATTTCAAACTTAAGTGTGACAGACAGATCAATGAATAAATCGTTTCAAACTTAAGTGTGACAGACAGATCAATGAATAAGTCATTTCAAACTTAAGTGTGACAGACAAGTTTGAAATGATTTATTCATTGATCTGTCTGTCACACTTAAGTTTGAAATGATTTATTCATTGATCTAAGTGTGACAGACAGATCAATGAATAAATCATTTCAAACTTAAGTGTGACAGACAGATCAATGAATAAATCATTTCAAACTTAAGTGTGACAGACAAATCAATGAATAAATCATTTCAAACTTAAGTGTGACAGACAGAGCAATGAATAAATCATTTCAAACTTAAGTGTGACAGACAGATCAATGAATAAGTCATTTCAAACTTAAGTGTGACAGACAGATCAATGAATAAATCATTTCAAACTTAAGTGTGACAGACAAATCAATGAATAAATCATTGCAAACTTAAGTGTGACAGACAGATCAATGAATAAATCATTTCAAACTTAAGTGTGACAGACAAATCAATGAATAAATCATTGCAAACTTAAGTGTGACAGACAGATCAATGAATAAATCATTTCAAACTTAAGTGTGACAGACCGACTTAACGGACGACGGATCTGAAATAAGATGCATCTGTTATTTCTCATCGTTTCGTGACAGACCATCCGACCGACTGGCTGACCGACACATACTCTCTTAAAGATACGTTGACACATCTAACAATTCAGAAAAGTTTCTGCAAAAAATCAAAATCATAACAAGGATTAAAACAAATTGGAGAAGAATTTAAAGAAATAAATAAAATAAATAAAATAAGTTAAAAAATTATATATATATATATATATATATATATATATATATATATGCAAATCCAAACACCCAAAAAATATAAAATATGGCGGGCAAATCAGAAAATAGCAAAATGGCCGATACATTAGTTTAAATTTCATTGTTGTTTCTGTCTTCTTTTCTGTGATTCAAAGTTTTTAGTTTTCATATTTGTGTCTTTTCCAGCTTTAAATTTTCGTTCACTCACCCCGGCCAGTCTGAATGCCCACCTCCGCCAAATGGCTTTTATTCTTCAGGCGTTCCACTTTCAGCAAAAGTCCAACGACTTGATTTTTTTTATTGGGAGTCTTTCATTATTTCACTCAATTTGGTTGACGGCTTTTAGCTTCTTGAAGCGAATATAATCAACTCTCTCTCCCCCTTCCCTCTCACTCTCTCTTTCTAACCCTTTATCTCGCGCCTATATCCATCTATCCATTTGTTTCTCGCTCAATCTTTATCTTTCTGTCTCTCCCCTCCCCCTCTCTCGCTCTCTCTGCTGTTCTTGCTAATTCACTCACTGTTATATCTGTATACTCTACTTTGTCTATTTATTTCTATGTCTTTCCCTATCTTTCCTTCTCCTTTTTGTTTGTAGGATTTAACCTCTATATCTAATATCCCCCCTCTTCATTTTTTCACACCTCTCTCTCTCTTTTTCTATTTGTCCTTTCTCCCCCTCACTCTGTCCTTTATTTGTCATTTCTCTCACGTCTTTTTTCTCTACCTTCACCTGTCTATGCTCTCTTTTTCCTCATCTTTCCACCTATCTCTCTGTTCCTATATTTCTTTCTGTCCTTCTGTCTATCACTCTCTCTAACAGAGACTCTCTTTTTTATCTTTATTTTTATTTTAGTGTTACTTTTATTATTTCTAATTTCATCTTTATTTCATATTATTAACCACTTTATTCTTTATCTTTAGTTACTTATTCATAACTTTATTAATTTTATTATTTTTATATATTCTTATATATATATATATATATATATATATATATATATATATATATATATATATATATATATATTCCGTTATATTTCTATTATTATACTTAATAATATTTCTTATCCTATTTTATTTTAATTTTTTTATTATTTATTTATTTATTTTATTTTTATTTTTATTTTTATTTTTTATTTTTTATTTTTTATTTTAGTTTTATATTTTTCATTTTTATTTTATTTTTATTTTATTTTTGTTTTATATTTTATTTATTTTTTATAATTATTTTTTATATTGTTTTACATTTTTAAACTCTTTTATTATTTTTTATTTTTATTTTTTTATTTTTATCTTTATTTTATATTTTATTTGTTTTAAATTTTTATTTCTTATCCTTTTATTTTATTTTCCTTTATATATTCTATGATATATTTTTTTATATTTTATATTATATTTTATTTTATTCTTTTTTTGTTCTTATTTTTATTTTCATTTTATTTTTATAATTTTATTAAGGTTTATAATGTTTTATTATTATTATTATTATTATTTACTCACTAGGAGTTATCACACTGGTCATCGTCAGTGGTCACCCACTGCCGACAACCTGTGGTATTCCCTGGAGTCTGAGTGACAACAAGTCTCCTCAGGCCTCCAGTATGCTCCATCTCTTTTCGTTCATCACCGCTGATGACCTTGCGGTAATCGCAACAGCCACCTACCAACGATTTCCCGCTGATAAGGGCCATTGGTCCCCTCTGAGGCCCGAGTGGCAACAAGCCTTCCCAAGGTCCCAGAGCTGTCTGCGCTCTTCCAGTGGAGGTCTGGTTTTGCGCTTTCCCTCCTCGACCCTCTGTCCATAATTTTCGTGGCGTCAGCCTATGTTTGCGGTTGTATTTTCCCCGGTTCTGTTGTTTTGTGCTTCCATGTGTTTGTTCTCCATTCGTTGCTTATGTGGGTTGGTTTCCGCATTATTATTATTATTATTATTATTATTATTATTATTGTTGTTATTGTTGTTGTTGTTGTTGTTGTTGTTGTTGTTGTATATCTGTATATAATTATAAAACTTTGTTTTGATCTACATACATATACGTTTCATCCTTTCTGGTATTGTCAGTGTAGACAAGTATTATTTACACCGGTCGCCGGACTCGAACCCCGTAACACGAATCATGTTTCAAACTCAAATTACGACGTCTTAGTCCACACGGCCGTGAACAACAACCCGATAAATAAGCGAGAGATTACTCCTATTCAAAGGCAGCCGTTGTCAAGTGTTCTACTATTGAAAGGACCATGCATTTAAGCCACGATAACAGCTGTGTTAATACTACTCACTACAGAGCCCAGCCTAGATTTGTGGCCGGGAAATAACATATATATTCTATGAAATTCTATGCATCGTAATAGATTCGCACTCACTCGTTTTTCCAATAAAATATTTTAAAAATAAACTTGCGACAAAAATATATAAAAATAGATTAATACAAATATAGATGTATTGAGAATAGATTTGTAAAAGAGTAAATACATTGAAAAAGTTTTAAAAGTAATTTATATATTGGTGCATACTATGGAGTTGTGTAAAGGTTTATAATGAATTAGTATATAAAAACATGTTTACAGTAAACTTGTGACGTTTGAATTACAATAACTAATCCTTTTTCGTGATCATTTACAGTAAAATATCAAACAATGCTAATTATAACCAACGCAGTACAAATAAGTAAATAATTGTAAAAATAATTATAATACTAAAACTAAATAAGATATAGTTGGATTTGAAATTAATAAATATTATTAGCCTATTGATGGTAATGCAATGAATTTTGATGGTTTCATGTTTACTTGCGTTTTTTAGAGGGCTTCTATTGGGCTTTTTGTTAAGTGGATATTTTGATAAAAGTTTAAAATATTAAATTGATATATATATATATATATATATATATATAGACATATTACCAAATTGATAATCGGTTACTTGCCCATTTCTGCAAAAGCAAGACCCAGACAGTTTTCGTTTTTGACACGCGTTGACGCTTTCATATTTCGACCAACCTTCACCAAATCACGTCTGCGTTCTCTTCACCTCTTTCTATTTCTTTTCTATGTCCCATGTAGCTCTTAATATTTCCTTCCTCCTTTTCTTCTTTTTCTTTTTCTTTTTCTTCTTACTTGTATTTCTATTTTTGCTTTTTGCTTTTTGCTTTTGCTTTTGTTTTTGTTTTTGTTTCTATTCATATTCAATTTTTAATTTTTATTTTAAATTTCTGTCACCTTCATAAAACTGTGTGTGATTCTGAACTTATCTTAACAGGCATAATGAATTTTCATGACCTGACGATCGGGAGCGCTTCAAATCGCTCTCGTGAAACAAAATCAATTGTGTAGTCAAAATGAAATAAATTATCTCATATATATATATATATATATATATATATATATATATATATATATATATATATATATATATATATATATATATATATATAAACAATTAAAATATAAATAATTCTTATAAATACAAAAGTACAAATAAATAGGAAATGGTTAAAATAATACAAAAATAAATAACGAATAATTGGGTTTGAAATTAATAAATATTCTAGCCTACATATTTAGGATAGTTCAATAAAATTTTTATTGTCTTATGCACTTTTTCGGGGGTTCTTACTCGTCTTCGGCTTCTTCTTATATTGATATTTAAATAAATTTTAAAATGGATAATTCTTTAATTCAATTAGGCATTAATATTATTTTTTTATACATATATAAAATGTAATTCATTATATAGGAAATTATAATTGGGATTTTTCTATTTCAGGGGAGGAACCTCTTAATAAAAATTTGATGGTTGCTCCGAATGTTTTTTTTTTAAATTACAATTTTTAATTACATTTTAACTTAGTACTCTCTCGTACTTTTTGAATTTTTCCCTCTTTTTCTTATTCTCCGTTTAAACTTTTAATTTATGAATTCCTATTTTCATATTATTAGTGCATTTTTAATTCTCTTTATTCACTTAAGGCTTTTTTACTTCTATATTGCTACTGGATCGAAACATATATATATATCTTCATCGCTACAGAATCCCAAGAAAATATAAAAAAACTCAAACAAACACTCGAAACCCACTCGGTACTTACATTCACAACCGAATTCAACATTAACAATAAAATCCCCTTTCTCGACGTATTAATCGACTCCAGCAATCCTACAGAATACAAGACATCAACTTATAAAAAACCTACAAATAACAATCCGAGCCTCCTCAACTATCATAGTGAATGCCCACAAAAATATAAAATAGCTCTTATTAAAAATCTCGTTCATCGCGCACACACTATATCCTCATCCAAACAAATATTTTATAAAGAATTAACCAATATTAAACAAACATTAATTAACAACAACTTCCCCAATAAAATAGTCGACGAACAAATAAAATCATATATAAACTCCATACACGACAAAAGCAAAAATAAAACCCATAACAAAAAAGACATGATCAACCTCTATTACAAAAACCAGACGCACCCTAACTACAAACTTGACGAAAAAGCAATACTTCACATTATAAAACGATACACTAAACCTAACGACCAACAAAAAAAGATCAAACTAATAATTTACTATACAAAATTTAAAACAAATAACCTAATTATTAAAAAATAACACTGTCAATACAACTCTCAGCCAAACTAACGTTATATACATGTTCTCATGCCCTTTTAAGGAATGTCTCCCTACAACCCAAACAGAACAAATACATAACACCTATATTGGCCACACTACAACAACTCTCTCTCGACGCTTAACTTACCATTTATCCGATACCAGCGCCATCCAACGTCACATTATTACACATAACAAAAGACTACAGTCGGCCGATATACGGAAAATATTAATATCTAACACGAAAATAATACACAAAAATAACTGCACAAACAGACTTAAAATACTGGAAACAATATTCATTAAAACTAAACAGCCTAACATTAACAAAATAGCTTTCAACACAGGTACCAACATATTAAAAGTATTCCATAACTAAATGGAAATTAAGTAAAAACAAAATAAATAAATAAATAAATAAATAAATTGATAAATAAATAAATAACTAAATTGATAAATAAAAAAAAAAAAAATAAATAAATAAATAAATAAATTGATAAATAAATAAATAAATAAATAATAGTAATAATAGTAATAGGAATAAATAATAATACATAACTAAATAATAGCAAAAATAAGAACTAATAAAATAAATAAGTAAACAATAAAACCAAAAACACAAACGATAGAATAAAATGAACTCAACCACACACCCTCTTCTCTCTTTCATTCTCCCGTAGCGATAACTATAAAACACTAACTCCAGTCTTCTTATTTAAATTAAAAAAACCAACAAAACCCTAATCCTGAAGACGACTACGAAAGTCGAAAGCGCTCGAGAAAATGGCCGAATTAAAAACTATCGGCGAAGTACTATACGGATTGCCACCTGAAACCAGAAAGATGGCTCGACGGTTTGAGAACCTCACGAGGAAAATATACAAACGCGAAAGTTCCGTGATGTTCAACAACGCTTGCTTAGATAATGACTTGCTGCCTAAATATACACATATATATATATATATATATATATATATTTATATATATATATATATATATATATATATATGAGAGAGAGAGAGAGAGACTGTATATGCAATCAGCCGTAACATAAGAATCACGAATTTCGAAGGCGGCTTGCAACATTTAATTAAGACAACAATCTATATAAAGAAATGTAGAATTCGTTTTTCATTAACGACCTAAGAAGCCGATGCCGTGAAGGTTATAAATGAAAAATGGCCCCATGTTAAAAAGTTCCGAACCGGAATACGTGTTATCCGAACGAAAATGAAGCAAAATATATTTTTGTATAAAAGAACAAAGTTAAGGGGAGGGGAAATAGGCTAGCCAGAATCAAATACTGATTAATTGCTATTGATGACAAACTCCGAAAATCCGGCAAGATAACTTTATATATTAGACTACACGCGACGCATATTATTAACATTTGTTTTAAGTTGCGTCCATTGATCTATAAGAGCCTCGGTTTGTCGGTCGATCGGTCAGCTGCTCTGTCACGCCTAAGTTTGATAAAACATTTGAATCACCAAACGATTTAATGGACGCATCTTACTTTAGATGCGTCCATGCATTTCTGAGTGGCTCTGTATGTCGGCCTGTCTGTCACGATGATTTTGAAATACTATTTTCATCAGTAAACGCGTAGAATGAATGGACGCCTCTTCAGAATATTGGTTTTTCTTTGAAGTTTGACAGATATACATTTCCAAAGAAGCGAATTTAGAAAGAAAAAGTCCAACATCAATAGTTCGCGTCGTGTGAAGCTTTAGATATGTTTGTATTTCGTCTGAAATACGGAATTAATTAACATATTCGAATTAAATTCTTCAGTTAATATCGTTCTAAAAAAATAAAAAAAATAAAAATCCCTAACAATTTTAGCAGATTAATTTGTAAGGATTTTTGTTTCCCTTTCTTTTTTGTTGTTGCCTTTTTTTTTTGTCGGAGATTTTTTGTTATTGCCTTCTTATCCAGGCGATTCTTTGAAATATGGAGACGATCACACACACACACACACACACACACACACACACACACACACACACACACACACACGTGCGCACGTGGGGCACCCTCATTAATATGCATGATCACGACCGGCTTCTTTTTCTTTTTCTCTTATATAGGTTAGATAGAAGGCTTTCTTTAAACTAGTCAGCGTCATTAGTCACACCTCCCCCTCATCAACCCCTCCCGCCCATCTAACTGAATTCTGTCATTGTAGATGCTTCTAGATCTACATTTTCTGTTTGTTCTTATGTTGGTCGGAGGATGTCTTTTTCTTCTTCAAAAATCCCAGATCAATTCCCCACCCCTCTGCACCCCCCTCCCTCTCTCTCTCTCTTACACCCACACCCACACAAACACACACACGCGCGCGCGCACACACACACGCTTTCACTTTGATATCTTCTCCCCCCCCCCGACGATTACTTTCCATCTTTTCAATTACTCTAACCCTCTTTTTCTCTATTTTTTCTTTCTTTCTTTCTTTCTTTCTTTCTTTCTTTCCTTCTTTCGTTCTTTCTTAATATATAATCTCTCTCATTTGGACTCGATTACATAGATTTTTCAACATTAAACATATCTGAAACATCGATATAAATATATAGTATATATTACCCGCTCGTATTCATTTAATCTCTTTTTCAATTTTTAGAAGAATTGGCGTGATGTCTATAGCCAAAATGTATAGACCAACTTTAGGGGTTGAGAGTTATCTAATCAAACTTATTAGCAACCACTTTAAAATTGATAAATTCGCAAAACCTTTTATAAAATGAAATACCAGACTAATGCCGTGCATAAAAATTGAACAAACTATAAACTAACCCCCGTTAATACTTTGAAAAGTATGAACCAACAGGCCCCAAAAATTGTTAACAAAATTAAAAATACATATATATGCGGAAATAATAATCCTAAAACTCCACGATTCACATTTAAGTAAAACCGTACGAGTTTAACACTAACCTATCCATAAGATTGAATGGTCCTTCAAGTTTCCTATATGTTCGTAGGTGTGGTAAAAATATTTTAGATCGAGTTATACAATTTAATGTTTTTCGGCGCGGAGGCAAACCCCACGATATAATTTTGTACGTCCCTTTGGATCAAAATGAAATATACTTATCCCAGTACAAGAGATACTGTATTTTCAGAACATATATACAATTAAAAATAAAAAACCCACTCAAGTAATAGCGCAATAAAAGAATTATGGTGATGGTAGCAGTTAAAATATGTAATATAACCCCAACAATAATATAATAATAATGAAAACTCTGTTACATCGGTTCTACGTCAACGTTAAAAAATGCTCCTTCCTTAACCCAAGGTATGAAGCCATTACTTCCCTTTGTAGTCTTGTTTGGAAACTGAGAAAACAGAAACAACCATATCAACTGGAATGGTCAGTTGTTCAAAAGTACATTATATAGGCCAGGTTCACTTTCTTTTCCGTGAAGCTGAAATCTTAACAATTCTTAAGTCTGATTTACACAATCAGACCCGTTTTGCACCACTTTTATGTCCCTTTACAAAGATTTAAATCAAGATACAATGCAATTAATTCTTATGTCTTGAATCCTTATTCCAATTTTAATCAAAATCAATTGCATGATTCTGATTCTAGATGTCTAAAATTTAAGGTTTAAGCTTAAGAGGTCTTAAGAAGAAATCGAAATTCAGGAAATCTTGGTTTCATTTCTGTCTAATGACTATGGCCTGAATTCTCATTCAAGTCTGAAATATTTACATTTTCAAATAAATATCAGCTTCCTTCTTCCTCTTGGAATTATCATCTCATTTTTGTTGTCAAATATTTTATCTCGGATTTCCATGATCCCTATTTCATCGTGGCCATATTATGTTCCTCCCCCCCAAAAAAAACCTTTAAAATATTTTAAAGAAACTGAAAATTGGGGGAATATTTATTAAAACCTATTGTTTAAATTTCCCAAAATTCGAAGGTATCGGAATTTTCACGAAGAGTTTCAACCCCTTTTTACTCCCTTTGCATAAAACTAAATTTAACTAAATAGAGCACATATTTGGACCCCTTAAGCCTAGCAGCTATGTTCCAAGATTCACAATGATCGGTTAATTAGTTTAAGAGTGAATCCTGTACATCCAACTATATAAACATCTACACATACCTAATTTTATATAAATAGAGATATATACGCCCAGAAAAAGTGAGGAAGTGTTGTCATCAATGTTGAAGGATTGGGACAAATATCAAGTCAAAAAGTTTTTTTTTTTAAATAACGTGAAGAAAAGAAGAATTTTAAATCGGCGTTCTGAAATTTTCATCCCATGTCCACATAAAAGAGAGCAAAATTTGACCAATATTAACCAGTTGTAATAGTATTAGCCCTTAATTTAGTCTCTATTCTAATCATTACCCTTAAATTAATAATACTAATATTTTAAGAATCTAGTTCTTTATACGTGTACATTTAAATATCTACATTTTATGTATATTTATACGTTTGATGATATTTTGTGGCTGACAAGGGTCCGCCTGGCGAGCCGTAGTTCTGTCTTCCTTCTGCTTTGGGTGTGCTTGGGTTTTCTTTTATATAGAAAACCTTGACCGGTGCCCGGCTCCCACGGCGACTGTTTCTGATTGGTTGAAGGGGGCGCATTAACTAATCGAAACTTAAGTGTTTAGCCAATCAAAATTGCGTATTTTTGAGAAAACGTTTTTTTTCTGCTGGTTTTGTTGCTCGCTGCTGCTGCTGCTATTTTTTGTTCGCTTGAAATAACACATACTATTTCTCATTTGTACCTATCTTCACACTTGACTAACTCTAATAATTAACGTTTAAAAAAAAAAAGAAGAAAAATACCAAACTATGATCCATAATTGATTATTTTCTTACATAAGCAATTCATATAATATTTCAATACTATTTAAGTCTTGTATCCTTTAGGTTGGTCAATTTATTTTTATGTATAATTTACAATTTATCGCATAAACTGTTGTCTACAACGGGTATATATGTATTTCAATATATATGTATGTATACATATAGAGTATGACTTGACTTGACTTGACTTGGTCCCTTAACCCCCTCCTGGGTCGTAGGGGCGCTGCACCAATGAACTCCACACCAGCTGTCTCCACTTCTGACGGTCATGGGCAATGGACTGGGTTGTAGCGAAGTTGTAGCCCGTCCACTCTTTGATGTTGTCCGTCCATCTTTTGTGTTGTCTACCTCTCCTTCTCTTGCCTTGCCCTGCTCCCTGCAGGATGGTTTTGGAGAGACCACTGCCCCTTGTCACGTGACCATACCATCCAAGCTTTCTAGAGTATGTATGCGTGTAAATATGTGTATATATTTGGTCTTGTGCATATATATAGATGTATATATGTATATATGTATGAATACTTATATGTATATATATGTATATGTATATGTATATTTATGTGTCTATGTATATATATATTTATGCGTATATTTTTTATGTATGTATATTTATGTATACGTGTATATGTATAATGATATATTGATTGCATGGCCGCATAGTGTATATCTGTATATATCTGTATATTATTGTATGTATGCATTTGCGTATTATTTATCTGTATGTATTTATAGGGATATGCTTGTATCTGTGTATGTATATATGTATATGTGTATGTTTATATATATATATATATATATATATATATATATATATATATGTGTGTGTGTTTTGTATATATGTATTTTTATAAATGTACATATATATATATATATATGTAGATGTATATGTATATATGAATGTGTACATGAAGGAATGTGCGCCTATATGTATGTATGTATACATATGTGTATATATACGTATGTGTGTATGTACATATATGCCTACGTGTGTGTATATATGCATCTCTATGCATGTATATATATATATATATATATATATATATATATATATATATATGCATATATACGTATATGATTTGTATGTATAAATGTATATCTATGTTTCTCTTTTTATATATGATTTTAGATATAAGAGATAGTTAAGTAGTGGGCTTTAGTTTGTGCGTATATATATATATATATATATATATATATATATATATATATATATATATATATATATATATATATTCATATGTATGGGTGTGTATGTGTATATATCTAAGTGCATTTATGTATACGTGTTTGTTAGTATCTTCTATCTATATAGGTATATATGTATATGTATATGTATACATGTAGATTGTCTTATAAAATGCAAAACATTATAAATTAAATATTTTTAAAAACGATATTTACCAAACATCATACGTTGTCTTAATTGATATTTCCATCTTAATAGCAATAATTTAAATTGAATTTCAATTTCAACGTTAAAAATTCAATTTATTTATGTTTTTTATTCATTGTAAAAACTTTATGAATCATTCTAATTTTGAAGTTCACTTGATGAGATGATCATTGATATCAAAATAGTTTTTACGTGTTGACCGCCATTTCTGATAATTATGGAATTATCTGCCCTTGATTTTGGAAATCTTTAATTTGAAAAGTCTGCAAATATGGAAGAAACTTTTGGCTTTACAGACTCGATATGAAGGCTCTGTTTGCTTATTCCCTCCCTATTTTGACTGAGTTTGCCTTGATTTCTGAAGGGACCATTCAGGAAGTCTTTTTGATATGCATCCGACTTTTTCTCTTCTGGGCATTTGACTTCATATCAAGTTTTAGGTTTTAACTTGTATCATCTCTATACCACCGGTTGCTTCAGTTTGACACGCGATCCGCACGTGGCTTACAATAGCTAATTTTTAACAGAGGTCACCCACCTTATTACCGACTCGATGGGTTGTTGCTTAACAGTTTCGATCTCGTGGCAACCGATGTTTTCAACGCAAACTGAGTTAGATACATTTTTATATATTCAAAACTATTGCAACTACATGTACATCGACCTACGCCCTGCTTTACACTGTTGCCATCTAATAAACAAAAAACATGACTAATTAATTCATGTAATTTTTCGTAAATCTTAAGATTTGAAGCAATGACGTCATCAAAAACTATACAATTACACTTTCTTACATTCAAATAAAAAAAAGTTCAACATCAAATTAAAAAAATTATACTTAAAATTAAAAAGTTCTATTTCAAATTGAAAAAAGTTCAACTTGAAATAAAAAAAAACCCTGAAGAAGGTTCGTGATAGGTTGTAGAAAGTGGACCTTGGGTTTAATTTCGTCAGCCTCGTGACTCCAGCTTCCCGTATTTTGTCCTTTCGTCCTCACATTCTATGAGCGATGTTTCTGACAAAGACGGAACAATTGCTGTTACTGGGTCAGAATCTATCTATATAACATTTATTGTTGGCTAGTATTTTTGACCTTGAAGTAGAATTTTTTCAGCTCCTTACATCAACTGGCTTCATGCCGTGTCTGGAGCGATTTCCATAAAAAAAAATGGATGCTTGTAGCGTTACGATCGCGATGCTTCAAATGGGGCTACGCGCGTAAGAAGCTATGTTGTTGACACGTTGTTAGCATTTTTAATAGTTATGACGCTGGCGTGTTAGTCGGAGAAGACGCACATATGAAGTTGTTCTCTTTCTTCTTTTAGTAGCAGTTGAATGGTACGTTTGTCTCTATCTTTCACGTAGCAGCGCTGTAATAGTTGTCTCATCTCTCATGTATGTGACGGTTGTGTTTCGATCGCAGCAGCGTAGTTATCAGAACAATAACACATACTTACTACGCAGTGGTCTTTGGGTAAACAAAGAAGCATTGTGTGGGATGAACAGTGGTTTGTACTGGATGTTGCAACCCTCCATACTACAAATTATTCGTTGGAATTACTGCGAGGACGCTTCGGTAATCATTTTTTCTGTAGGTATTTACACTCACCCAACCGTAACACCCCATATTTTTATCTGTAGAATTATTTCAAAGGTAATGTCTATCGAAACAATTTCTAGATTATTTAGGAACTGAAGAGAGACATCACAGTAAAAATTAGTGGAGTAAACTATATTCTCAAACCTCGGTAGAGCAACTAGTCTAGGAGAAGGGAAACTCTGAAACATCACTTGTTCTTCTCCGCTTATTGCGTCCAGTTGTCTTGGATTTTGTCTTGGCAGTGGAGTTCAGCTGTGTCGGCTCATGGGACGTGCGGTTGGTGATTGCGCAATACTACTTTCACTGTGAACTCCTCTTTGTGCAGAGACTTTTTTCGTAGGTGTGATCCATTGTCTTTGGAGACAAGAACAACAATAATAAAATCACGGGTCAAATGTTTCAGTGATGTTCGCCTTCTTCAAATATTAATGGCGACTTTCTTTTTTTCCCGCCAAATAAGCAAAAAAAAAAAAAAAAAATGGCGAATTTTGCCAATCATGAGTTTTAATCTTAGAACAAATATTTCCGTCTTCGTTAAAATTGCAAATTTATTTTTGTTTATTTACTCACTGTTTCCGCTGAGATTGGTTAGGGTTAGCAACGGAAAGGTCCGTACGTGACTTCTCGCAATCTCTCGTAATCACACACGGAGACGAGACTCAGGCGATGCTTGCTTGTTTAGCCGGCGTCTGGATCGTCGTCGGTTGTGAGGTTCGACTTTCGACCTTTTGCAGGTCAAAGGTAAAATACATAAAATAAGATATGGAATTGAGGGCTTTAAAAATGCAGAGGCAAACGTGATGCGAACACTGGCTGTTTTTGTTTATTCAGTATGTGTTTGCGTGTGTGTGCGTGTGTTTGCGTGTACATGCGTGTGTGTGCGCTTATACATTTGTGTGCACGAGTGTGTGTGTGATAGACGGAAGGAGGTAGAGTTTGTGAAGTGGAAGTGGAATGACGACACGGTCATCTGTGTTCAAGTACTCTCTGTTCCATGGCATTTGTTCATCATAGAAGTTGGCTACCTTCACGTGATCCCAGTCGTGAGCACCTGATTATATATTGATAAAAACCGAATCAAGCTAGTCAAAATATCGTCACTCGCAAATTCGTGAAGCATTTTAAAATGTTTAACGTAATGCGATTTTATCCTGTGATTCACCTCCGACGTCGCTGATTTTAAATTATCAACGTTTTTCTTGGAATAATGCGAAAACGTTCTCTGCGCGTTTCTCCGCTGTCTTTTTAAAAATTCTCTTCTTTCTCCAGCTTTTTTGTTCATTTGTTTTTGACACTTGAGAGTGATTCAATGAAGAATCGAAAACGTTCGTAATACCTATGGGACATTTATTCATTTCTGGATTTTAATACACAAAAGACAATTAGAACAATTGAAAAAATAAAAGGGATAATGAAACAAACAAATTCTGTTATTTCTAACAATGTCTGCATACAGGTATATATATATAATTATATATATATATATATATATATATATATATATATATATATATATATATATATATATATAGTAATCCAGGTAAAGTAAACAACCACAGGATAGGAATCTAAAAAATAAAAATATGATCTGAGGAGGTAAGGATCGGATTTTAATTCTGACTGATGAGATCTCAGTTTCTAACAGTTGTTGATCGATAACATCGACATGCCAGTGTCGCAGATTTTTTACATGTCTGTATAAATAAAAATAATCATATATATATATACATATACATATATATATATATATATATATATATATATATATATATAGATATATATATATATAAAGACTCTCTTTATATATATAAAGTTAGGTATGTGTACATTTTTATAAATTTTTGTGTACAGGATTAACTCCTAAACTAACGAACTGTTCATTATTAATTATGGAATACATATTCTAGGCAACACGATGAGTAACGTACCCACATTATTTTTTGTGTAAACCATACTATTTTAGGACCGTGGCCACTAAACCTGAGCTTTTCACAAAACACTAGAGAAAAGGCACTCTGAGACCTTCCCTCCCGATTCAGAGACACCCTGGCTCCAGTGAAAACACTCAACCGCCTGAGAACGGGAATGGGGCGATCAAAAGTTGCTATGAGTACATGGGGCTACAAAACTGACCTAACTATCTGTGAATATGAAGAGGGGGGGGGGCATATAACGCAACACTGCAGTGTCTGCACTCTACTGCCCAACTTATGTAGCTTGAAAGATCTTGTACAGTACAGCAATAATGGAAAAGACCGCATAAAAAAGTGTGAAACTGTCATATGACCACATGCTTCAGAGACATGCAGAGAAGAAGAATTATTATTTTTTTGTAAACTTTACAATTTAGGGGGCGTTTATTTTTAATAGGCAACGGCCGTTTACGCGGGAAATTGGTTTTTCAGTAAAGACCAAAAAACAAAGACAAAATGGCGTCTCCATCAAAATAAGAATCGGACTAAAGTAAAAAAGAAAGCTTGTGCGTGAATTGGGTATTGATGGAACTGCCCTGCCTGCGTACACGAAGTCTCGTCTACACGGCAGTTGTATCACGTTATAACAGATCGAACGTGAATGCGCATATGATTCGCGCGGGTACGTATCGGCTAAATTCTGCGAGCACGCACGCGTGTAGGCGAACGGCAGACCAAACGCACTAATATATGTATCAACATATAGTGATATATCTATATGTTTGCATATATATATATATATATATATATATATATATATATATATATATATATATATATATATATATATATATATATACTCGAGTAAGAGAGATAAGTATGTATATAAATGTCATTGTGTGTTTGAACGTGAAAATGGTGTATATACGCGCACATATCTGAGGCAATGGCTGAATCCTTAGAAAATGAGCCCCAGTCTGTAGTGGAATGGGGTAAAAAATGGATGGTAACTTTTAATGCCGCAAAAACAAAGCTACTTTCCTTCAATAACTACAAGAAACCTCTTCAACCACTGATTGTCATGGCAAATAGCACCCTGCCTGAGAGTTCATCATTCAAACTCCTCGGCCTAATTTTCACAGCTAACATGAATTGAAATGAATACATTGAAAACATTGCTAAGCTGCTGCAAAGAACGTGGGCTCCCTCTGTCGTGCCAGTTAACTTCTCACACCTGAAATTATCCTATATCTCTACAAAGCCATCATCGACCCATGCATCGAGTATTGTTGCCACATCTAGGCTGCTGCATCATCCGTTAGTCTCTCCCTCTTAGACAAAGTACAAAAAAGAGTCGCTAACTTGATAGGTCCTTCACTATCCACCAAGCTCCAGCCTTTGTCCCATCGCCGCAATGTTGCTTCCTTGTGCCTGTTTTACAAGTATTTCAATAGACTGTGCTCTGGCGAGCTTGCTGCTCTGGTGCCCCCACAACGTAAATTCACTAGACCAACCCGACAATCTGCCAAAGGCCATCCATACACTAGGGAAGTCCCCAGATGCCGAATAGCTTTCTATTTCACAAACTTTTTTTCTCGTGATGCTGGACTTTGGAACTCCCGCCCTGCTCCCTGATTTCCTGCCGTTACTGACATGCAGAAATTTACAACTAATGTAAACAGACATCTCGCTGCGCAGTTTCCAAATTAAAAAAAACCTTCACCCTTTTTTCTCAGTAGCCCCTCACGTCTACAGTGGCGGTCTGCCTTGTTTGGGGTGAACTATGTTATAGTATATATAATTAATATTTATGAAAGGTAGAATCGTGCAGTGATTAAATTAAAACTAATGCTTTTACATATTGCATATACCTTTCCTGGGACCGGTATTATTATACTCAATCAAATTTGATTTCTCTAAGGATTTTAAAAATATATTTCAATTACATAAAATAATACTAAAATATACACTTTTCTCTCGTTGGACCCGCACTATTCTCTACTCTCTCTCTCCCCTCTCTCTCTCTCTCTCTCTCTCTCTCTGTATATATATATATATATATATATATATATATATATATATATATATATGTATATATATATATATATATATATATATATATATATATATATATATATATATATATATGATGTCCCTCTCAGTAGTGGAACACTTTGAAAACAGCTACCATAAAATATAATAAATATGTCGCTGATTTACTGGGTTGTTGATAATGGTCGTGTATCTTAAGACGTCGGAATTTGAGTTTGAAACATGACTCGTGTTCCGGAGTTCGAGTCCGGCAACCAGTATGAATAATCTTCTCTACACTGACGATTCCCGTAAGGATGAAACGTATACGTATGTAGATAAAATCAAATATTTATAATTATTTGTTGCCCCCCAAATCTAGGATGGGCTCTGTAGTTAGTAGTATTTACACAGCTGTTACCGTGGCTTCAATGCATGTTCCTTTCAGTAGTAGAACACTTTGATGACGGCTGCTTTTAAATAGGATTAATCTCTCGCTGATTTACCGGGTTGTTGATAACGGCCTTGTGGGCTAAGACGTCGGTACTTGTGTTTGACACATGATTCGTATTCAGGGGTTTTAGTTCGGCGATCGGTATGAATAATCTTCCTACTCTGACGATACCCGTAAGGATGAAACGTATACGCAAGTAGATAAAAACAAATATATATATATATATATATATATATATATATATATATATAATATCTACCTACGTTGTTATTTTTTTAGCAGACACTAAGTCAATTTGTCCGTCTCCTTGATCTGCTGGAACGGTAGAATCTACGATTTGGCCGGATTTTCTTTTCTTGTTGACTATTATGACATTCGGTCTCTTTGCACTTCCATGTCCCAAAGGATTTTGTGTTTTTTTTTGTTTTCCAGTGCTGTCCTGGTTTATGTTTGAACCATTTGTTCACGAGTTCAAAATCTAAGTCGTTTGCATAGTTCCCAGTGTACTATTTTCCCCTCGCAGTTATGCCTGTCTTATATTTTTTTGGGGGTTAGTTTGTTGCATTCACTTATTATGTGATTTACTATTTCGTTTCTTTGTCCACACAGTCTGCATTTACTGTTTTCCTGGGTTTTATTTATTTTAGCTTTCATGCCGTTTGTCCTAATCGCATTGTTCCGTGCAGCTGTCAGTAGGAATTCCGTTACTTTGTTCATGTGTCTTTTTCTTAGCCATGCCCTGCTATTTTCTGCGTATCTTTTTCTTGTCATTCTTATGAAATGCCCATTAAGTTGTTTTCCTTCCCACTTTTCTTTACTTGTGTTTTGGTTTCTGATTTCGGTGCTTCCTGAGTGTTTCTTGCTACGATATTCAGTCTTTCTGTGTTCTGGGTTATGCATTTCTCCAGCTCTTTTCTGTGTCTTTCACGCATTCTTCTATACTTACCAGTCCTCTTCTCCCTTCGTTTCTTTTCACGTAGAGTCTGTTTGTATTGTCTTTTGGATGTACTGCGTTGTGCATTGTCCTTAAGTTTCTAGTCTTCTGGTCAAAGTGCCTGAGTTCTTCTTTAATCCAGCGTATGGATTGTCCAGAGTATCTTATTAGTGATACTGCCCAGGTATTTATTCCTTTTACGATGTTTTTGCTATATAATTTCGTTTCTAATAGCTTTTATGTTCTTCTCAAATATGCTTTTCCAATCTTCTCTCACATTTCTGTAGATTGGATGGTGTCTACTTCCAGAATTCCTAAATATTTATAGCTATCTTGTTCGCCGAGCGCCTTCATCTCCTCTTGGTTGGGCAGTTCCATGCCCTCCGTTGTTTCCAGCAGTGCACACTTTTCCATCCGAATTCCATTGTAATGTCCCGACTGAAGATTCTAGCCGTATTTGTCAGCTTTTCCGGTTCTTTTTTGCTTTTTGTAAATAGTTTCAAGTCGTCCATGTACATGTTGATCTTCTCTGGAATTTGAGTTACAATAGGCCTGCTTAAAGTTTCAGTAGTCTCCGCACCCTTCTAGTAGAGGTCTGGTTAGTGCTATTCCTTCCCAGTCTTTCCATCTCCCTTGACACTTCGTGACTATTTTGTGAGGTCTTCTTCTTCTTCTTCTTCTTCTTCTTCTTCTTCTTCTTCTTCTTCTTCTTCTTCTTCTTCTTCTTCTTCTTCTTCTTCTTCTTCTTCTTCTTCTCATTATTATTATTATTATTATTATTATTATTATTATTATTATTATTATTATTATTATTATTATTATTATTATTATTATTATTATTATTATTATTATTATTATTACCTATAAGAGAAGAAGCAATTTAATAACTGCTTCTTCTCTTATAGGTAAACAGGTGGGAATGATTTGCAAAGAATAACATTCTAAATGATTAGAAAAAAAAATTATTATTATTATTATTATTATTATTATTTTTTTTTTTACTCACTAGGAGTTTTCATATAAGACATTATCCTGAGGACCAAATGACAAAAATTCTCCTCAGATTTCCAGTACTTTCTACCGTTTTCGATAACCTTTTAAAATTATTTTGCTCTATCGCAACATCCATTTCCCATTGATTTCTCGCTCTTTCCATCCTCCTTGACCCTTCACAACAATTTTGTGTGGTATCAGCTGATGCTGGTGCCACTGGATATTTTCTCCTACTTTTCATTGATCTGTAGCTGGTAAGAATTTGCTCGTTATGTGAGTTGATTTCTGTATTCAAGGACTTCCCATAATATTTCGTCTGGTTTCATCACTCCCGTTCGTTGTCAAATCTCAAATCTTCCTTTTAGTTCCAATTTCTCTTAGTTTTTTTCAGGTTTGTTCATAAATCTTCCTAGTGCTCCTAAAATTATTGATATTATAGTGATTTTCTTACTGTTCCATATTCCTTTCAGTTCTCTCTCCATGTATTTGTTACATTTTTTCTGCCTTTCTCGGTAGTCACTCTGAATTGCTGGGTAGCGAAATTTACGATTTGGTAGGTTTCGCTTATTATCTCGTCGGGTCTCTTTGCTTAGATGCATTTGCCTGTTTGTACCTCTGTCACAGAAAATTATGTGATTTTCGTTTTCCAATTCTATCTTCGGTTTGTGGTTGTACCATTGTTCTGCGTGTTTATTATTATGTTCTACTCACTAGGAGTTCTCACAGAGGTCATCTGCGATTTGGGTAGTAATAAGCCTCCCCAAGGTCCCAACAGTCTCTGCACTTTCAGTGGAGGTCTGGTTTGTGCTGTTCCTCCTCGGTCGTCTCATCCTCCTTGACCCTATGCAAATATTTTGTATGGTGTAAGCCTAGGCTGGTACCATTTTTTGAGGGGTGGGGATAGGGGCGGTGAGCTGATGGTGTTTCTTGCTATTTCTGTTCATTGGTTCATTTTTGTGTCGTGTCAGTTGAGACCGGTGTAATTTATTGGGGGGGGGGGGCTTATACAGTGATGTTTCTTGCATTTTCTGTTCCTATGTTTGTGATGTGTTCTTTCTGTGATTTTGTTTTCTTCCCGTAGTAGATTCCATGTGACCCTTCGTAGCGTATGCGGGTTGGTTTCCGAATTCAAGGATTTTTCTTAAGATTGTAGCTGTTTTTTTATCATTGCCGTCCTTTGTATAGTTCCAACGATCCCTTTGATTCCAATTTCTCCCAGTCTTTTTTCCAGTTTTTTTTTTTATTGTTCCTAGTGCTCCTACGATTATTGGTATTATACTGACATTCTTCATGCTCCATATTCCTTTCAATCCTCTGGCTAGTTCCGTGTATTTACTTCGTTTTTTCGTTTCTTTGATCTTCACTCATTGTCTGCTGAAACAGCGAGGTCTACGATTTTGCAAGATTTTTCCTCCTTGTTGATTATTATAACATCCGGTCTCCTTGCTTGTATGAGTTTATCTGTTTGTATATCCATATCCCAGAGGATTTTGTGTTTTTCGTTTTCCAGTACTGTTTCTGGTTTATGTTTGTATCATTTGTCTGCGTATTCGAAATTCAATTGTTTGCACAGTTCCCGGTGTACTGCTTTCCCCACACAGTCATGTCTGTTCTTGTATTCTTTTTGGGCTAGTTTGCTACATTCACTTATTATATGATTTATTGTTTCGTCTCTTTGTCCACACAGTCTGCATTTACTGTTTTCCTGAGTTTTATCTATTTTAGCTTTAATGTAGTTTGTCCTAATTGCATTGTTCTGTGCAGCCATCAGTAAAGATTCCGTTTCTCTGTTCAAGTGTATTTTTCTTACCCATGCCCAGCTATTTTCGTTGGTTTTTTTAATCTTGTCGGTGTCTCTTGCTGCAGTGATAAGGATTTCCGTGTGTTGAGTTATGTATTTCTCCAGCTCTCTTTTTGAGTCTTCACACAATCCTCTATACTTACCATCCCTCTCCCCCCTTCGTTTCTATTCATGTAGAGTCTGTCCGTATTTCATAGTACTCTCAACTTTCGAATGTTTTCAATTGGATTTTTTCCCTTGAACATCAGGTCAATTCCCTTAACTCATTCAAGCAATACTTTAACACTTTCGCCGTTCCAAACAGAATTTGAAAAAAGAAATTGTCTTGTTATGGTTCCAAAGCTTTCCAATTGCAACAGGAATCACTTTGACTTCTTTACATTTCCATAGTTAAACTCATTCCCATTTTAGATCTTGATATTTATTTATTTTTCTGGTTCATTCTCCTGCACTCTGATATCGAAGGGGAAGGCTATGTCAATGATTAAGCAAGTTCTGTTGTTTTGTTTAGAAAGATTAAGTCGGGTTTAGAATGATCAAAAACATTTTCAGTTTGATGCGCATGTCACTAAGAAGTTTGACATTGTTGTACTCCTGCTCTATTTCCGGCTTATGCTCAATCTACTTCTCATTGTGGTCCAATTCATAAAATTTGCATAAATTCCAGTGTAGTATCTGAGCGACTTTGTCGTGTTTCCATTTTTATATCAATGCTGATACAATATGTGCTAAGGTTTCTTCTCTTTCATTACATAATTTGCACATCGGTAAGTCCCAGCAGTCTCTGCACTTCCAGTGGTATTATTATTATTATTATTATTATTATTATTATTATTATTATTATTATTATTATCTATATATTAATACGATAGCGTGTGTGTTCGTGTGTCACGCTTCCGGCAAAAGCTCTGCGCATGCGTGCCGCACCTAGATTAAAAAAAAACAGTCAAGTCGCTTTATTTTCAAAACACTGATAAATATTTCACTCTGGCGTAACGTTTAGCGACGTAGTATTTTTGACTTCGGCCCGACTGGTTTATAGTTCGATCCCAACCAACCTCTAAGATTTTTTTTCCACACTTTAAGGGGAAGGGGAAGAGAGGTAGGGAGAGGACAACCGGGAAGACACATATTAATACAATAGCGTGTGTGATTTTGTGTGTCATGCTTACATCGAACGCAACGACCTTCCGAATCTGTGTATGCTACTCACCTGGTTAAAAAGTACTTTTTTGTGTTGCTTTAAACTTAAAACTATTTTTTTATTTTTTTTTATTTTGGCGTTTTTAAGGGCATTGTCTATTTAATTACGTTTTCTTTTGGTTGTAGAGAGGGCCAGTATTATTTTTTGTATTTTTGAACGGATGGCATATCAACCTTTTTTAGTAGATATGCGCAGTGTCCATCGTACACGAGTTACCATTTAAAAAATTATTTCACTCTTATCTAGAAGGGGGGGGGGCTCATAATAAAGCAAGTGTAACTAACAAATAGAGGGTGCTTTGTTACATTAGGACCCGCGCTAACTTTGACACCGTCGTTAGAGTTAGGGTCAGTGTGGCAGACGATAACTTCGTCAACTTTTCAGTTTTATTT
The DNA here is from genome assembly GCA_963556195.1 of Sepiola atlantica. Lineage (NCBI taxonomy): Eukaryota > Metazoa > Mollusca > Cephalopoda > Sepiida > Sepiolidae > Sepiola > Sepiola atlantica. The sequence continues at coordinate 91,807,469 of OY744529.1, read as the reverse complement.
TCAAGAAATAATAAAAAAAAACGAACACAACACGGTGTAAAAATTTAAAAATTTAAAAATTCCGTGTAATTTACACGGGTCCCGCTAGTTATTATTATTATTATTATTATTATTTGTACTCACTAGGAGTTCTCACACAGATCATCGTCAGTGATTACTCACCGACAACAACCAGTGGTATTTTCTGGAGTCTAAATGACAACAAGCCTCCACAGATTTCCAGTATTCTTCACCTCTTTTCGATCAGATCCCAGCATTCTCCGCACTTCTCCAGTGGGGGTCTGGTTTGTGCTGCCCCTCAACGGTCTTCTCATCCTCCTCTACCCTCTACAAATATTTTGTCTTGTGTCAGGATAGGCCGGCACCATTAAAAAAAGATTTTTTAATTAATTTTAATTTTTTTTTATTTTTTTTTTTTTTTTTTATTTTTTTTTTAATAATAATAATAATAATAATAATAATAATAATAATAATAATAATAATAATAATAATAATAATAATAATAATAATAATAATAATAATAATAATAATAATAATAATAATAATAATAATAATAATAATAATAATAATAATAATAATAATAATAATAATAATAATAATAATAATAATAATAATAATAATAATAATAATAATAATAATAATAATAATAATAATAATAATAATAATAATAATAATAATAATAATAATAATAATAATAATAATAATAATAATAATAATAATAATAATAATAATAATAATAATAATAATAATAATAATAATAATAATAATAATAATAATAATAATAATAATAATAATAATAATAATAATAATAATAATAATAATAATAATAATAATAATAATAATAATAATAATAATAATAATAATAATAATAATAATAATAATAATAATAATAATAATAATAATAATAATAATAATAATAATAATAATAATAATAATAATAATAATAATAATAATAATAATAATAATAATAATAATAATAATAATAATAATAATAATAATAATAATAATAATAATAATAATAATAATAATAATAATAATAATAATAATAATAATAATAATAATAATAATAATAATAATAATAATAATAATAATAATAATAATAATAATAATAATAATAATAATAATAATAATAATAATAATAATAATAATAATAATAATAATAATAATAATAATAATAATAATAATAATAATAATAATAATAATAATAATAATAATAATAATAATAATAATAATAATAATAATAATAATAATAATAATAATAATAATAATAATAATAATAATAATAATAATAATAATAATAATAATAATAATAATAATAATAATAATAATAATAATAATAATAATAATAATAATAATAATAATAATAATAATAATAATAATAATAATAATAATAATAATAATAATAATAATAATAATAATAATAATAATAATAATAATAATAATAATAATAATAATAATAATAATAATAATAATAATAATAATAATAATAATAATAATAATAATAATAATAATAATAATAATAATAATAATAATAATAATAATAATAATAATAATAATAATAATAATAATAATAATAATAATAATAATAATAATAATAATAATAATAATAATAATAATAATAATAATAATAATAATAATAATAATAATAATAATAATAATAATAATAATAATAATAATAATAATAATAATAATAATAATAATAATAATAATAATAATAATAATAATAATAATAATAATAATAATAATAATAATAATAATAATAATAATAATAATAATAATAATAATAATAATAATAATAATAATAATAATAATAATAATAATAATAATAATAATAATAATAATAATAATAATAATAATAATAATAATAATAATAATAATAATAATAATAATAATAATAATAATAATAATAATAATAATAATAATAATAATAATAATAATAATAATAATAATAATAATAATAATAATAATAATAATAATAATAATAATAATAATAATAATAATAATAATAATAATAATAATAATAATAATAATAATAATAATAATAATAATAATAATAATAATAATAATAATAATAATAATAATAATAATAATAATAATAATAATAATAATAATAATAATAATAATAATAATAATAATAATAATAATAATAATAATAATAATAATAATAATAATAATAATAATAATAATAATAATAATAATAATAATAATAATAATAATAATAATAATAATAATAATAATAATAATAATAATAATAATAATAATAATAATAATAATAATAATAATAATAATAATAATAATAATAATAATAATAATAATAATAATAATAATAATAATAATAATAATAATAATAATAATAATAATAATAATAATAATAATAATAATAATAATAATAATAATAATAATAATAATAATAATAATAATAATAATAATAATAATAATAATAATAATAATAATAATAATAATAATAATAATAATAATAATAATAATAATAATAATAATAATAATAATAATAATAATAATAATAATAATAATAATAATAATAATAATAATAATAATAATAATAATAATAATAATAATAATAATAATAATAATAATAATAATAATAATAATAATAATAATAATAATAATAATAATAATAATAATAATAATAATAATAATAATAATAATAATAATAATAATAATAATAATAATAATAATAATAATAATAATAATAATAATAATAATAATAATAATAATAATAATAATAATAATAATAATAATAATAATAATAATAATAATAATAATAATAATAATAATAATAATAATAATAATAATAATAATAATAATAATAATAATAATAATAATAATAATAATAATAATAATAATAATAATAATAATAATAATAATAATAATAATAATAATAATAATAATAATAATAATAATAATAATAATAATAATAATAATAATAATAATAATAATAATAATAATAATAATAATAATAATAATAATAATAATAATAATAATAATAATAATAATAATAATAATAATAATAATAATAATAATAATAATAATAATAATAATAATAATAATAATAATAATAATAATAATAATAATAATAATAATAATAATAATAATAATAATAATAATAATAATAATAATAATAATAATAATAATAATAATAATAATAATAATAATAATAATAATAATAATAATAATAATAATAATAATAATAATAATAATAATAATAATAATAATAATAATAATAATAATAATAATAATAATAATAATAATAATAATAATAATAATAATAATAATAATAATAATAATAATAATAATAATAATAATAATAATAATAATAATAATAATAATAATAATAATAATAATAATAATAATAATAATAATAATAATAATAATAATAATAATAATAATAATAATAATAATAATAATAATAATAATAATAATAATAATAATAATAATAATAATAATAATAATAATAATAATAATAATAATAATAATAATAATAATAATAATAATAATAATAATAATAATAATAATAATAATAATAATAATAATAATAATAATAATAATAATAATAATAATAATAATAATAATAATAATAATAATAATAATAATAATAATAATAATAATAATAATAATAATAATAATAATAATAATAATAATAATAATAATAATAATAATAATAATAATAATAATAATAATAATAATAATAATAATAATAATAATAATAATAATAATAATAATAATAATAATAATAATAATAATAATAATAATAATAATAATAATAATAATAATAATAATAATAATAATAATAATAATAATAATAATAATAATAATAATAATAATAATAATAATAATAATAATAATAATAATAATAATAATAATAATAATAATAATAATAATAATAATAATAATAATAATAATAATAATAATAATAATAATAATAATAATAATAATAATAATAATAATAATAATAATAATAATAATAATAATAATAATAATAATAATAATAATAATAATAATAATAATAATAATAATAATAATAATAATAATAATAATAATAATAATAATAATAATAATAATAATAATAATAATAATAATAATAATAATAATAATAATAATAATAATAATAATAATAATAATAATAATAATAATAATAATAATAATAATAATAATAATAATAATAATAATAATAATAATAATAATAATAATAATAATAATAATAATAATAATAATAATAATAATAATAATAATAATAATAATAATAATAATAATAATAATAATAATAATAATAATAATAATAATAATAATAATAATAATAATAATAATAATAATAATAATAATAATAATAATAATAATAATAATAATAATAATAATAATAATAATAATAATAATAATAATAATAATAATAATAATAATAATAATAATAATAATAATAATAATAATAATAATAATAATAATAATAATAATGATAATAATAATAATGATAATGATAATGATAATGATAATAACAACAACAACAACAACAACAACAACAACAACAACAACAACAACTCATCATCATCATCATCATCATCATCATCATCATCATCATCATCATCATCATCATCATCATCATCATCATCATCATCATCATTATTATTTACTAACTAAGAGCTCTCAGTGTTACGAGGGGCGTTCAATAAGTAATGCCCCTGCCCCATTTCCAAAGCAGTAGATTAATGAAACTTGGCACAGTTATTAGTCTTTCTCAACATAGGAACCACCCAGAGTTATACATTTCTCCCATCGTTTAATGCAGCTCTGGACACCGTTTTTGTAGAACACTCCAGGTTGGTCCTCCAACCACGTCGTAACTTCAGAAATCAAGGCTGCATCATCTAGGAAACGCTTTCCTTTCAAAAACAACTTCATGGCTAGGAAGAGATGAAAGTCAGAGGATGCAAGGTCAGGAGAGTAAGGGGGATGGGGGAAGATTTCATAGCAACACGCCCGTGCTTCTGATCTGGCGACATGCGAGTTGTGGACCGGAGCGTTGTCCTGCAGGAGGAGGATGCCTTTGCTGATCTTGCCCCGCCTCTTGATTTTGATAGTTTCTCTTAATTTCATCAAAAGTGAAGCGTAATAGGCTCCTGTAATTGTGGTACCCTTTGCCAGGAAATCTGTCATCACTGCTCCGTCCTGGTCTCAGAAGACCGTGAGAATGACCTTGCCAGCGGAGGGCTGCACCCTTGCCTTCTTTGGAGGTGGTGAGTCCAAGTGCTTCCACTGAATTGACTGGGTTTGGGTCTCTGGATCATAGTGATGGACCCAAGTTTCATCCTGTGTAATCAGTCTTTTGAAAAACTTTGACTCATCTTCTTGGCACATCTCCAAATTCACCCTCGAGCACTCGACGCGTTCTTGCTTCTGGAAAAGTGTGAGAAACCTGGGAATTCATCTGGCAGACCCCTTATGCATATGCAAATGGTCATGAATGATAGTTTCCACATACCCTGTATTAATATTGACCTTTTTGACCTTTTGGGATATTTGGCGAATAGTAATGCGTCGATCTTCCAAAATAGCAGTCTCAGCTTGACGGACAGATGCCTCATCAATGGCAGAAGAGGGACGACTAGGTCTGGAAGCTGTTTCCACAGACTTCCAGCCATGTTTGAATTCACGATGCTAGCGTTTTACAAGGTCATTTTTCTAGTATTTATATGATGTTAGGTATGTGTATATGTTTATATATTTCTATGAATAGGATTCACTCCTAAACTAATTAACTGATTATTATGAAATTAAAACATAACTGCTAGGTGTAAAGTTGGGTAATGTGGGCTATATTTAGTTTAATTAATTTTTATTCAAATGAGATTAAAGAGGTGTTAGAAGCCTTTCGTAAAAATCCAGATATCTTCGATTTTTGTAAAGTTTTAACAACTATCAAATATATGCGACCGAAGGAAGCACATTTTTGCTAGGCTGAGAGGTTATATAATTGTGAAAAAAACTACACACAATACGTAGTTATAGCGTAATAAATTGTTTTGCACTATTAAAATGATTTGCAACGCTATTGGTAATGTTTACCCATTCATATTTTTTATTATCGCTTGTGTTTGAATTCATGTTTTGAAGCATGACGTAAATAATAAATCTATGACGTATCGCCAAAGCTATAGTTATTTTGTTAAGGTAATGTTTTAAGCTCCAGTTATAAGAAAGTGTAAATAGGTCAGTTAGTGAAACCTCAGACTGAAGATCTCAATGTTTCAGTTTCAAGTTCCGGTCATGATTTCCGTTGTATTTGTTGGGAATTTATTATTTACTATTAATGCAATACTAGCGGGACCCGTGTAAATTACACGAAATGATGCTTTCAATACTAATTATCTTGTTCCTAACCTATACATGTTTGAATAAAATATAATAAGATTCGACTTGTATATTTATTTTACAAAATGAACAATACATGAAACAATTTACAAAACTTCTTTATATACACTATTTCTAGTGAAGGTAATATTTCGACGACTAAACCTTACTTTGTAAATGCTTTAGATTAAATTAGATTTGGCTCCAATTCATGATTAGCATACACAGATTCGGAAGGTCGTTGCTTTTGATGTAAGCGTGACACACAAAATACCACACACGCTATCGTATTAATATGTGTCTTCCCGGTCGTTCCCTCCCTACCTCCCCCCCTTCGATGTAGAAAAAAATCTTAGAGGTTGTTTTGGATCGAACTGTAAACCAGTCAGGCCGACGTTGCTAACCGTAGCGCCAAAGGGAAATTCTTGAAAAAATTACGAAAATTAGGTGACTTGAATGCTTTTCCAAACATAGGTGCGACACACATGCGCAGAGTTTTTGATGTAAGCGTGACACACGAACATACACGCTATCGTATTAACATGTAGATAAGCGAGACGCGTGTAAATTACACGACATGATGTCGTAGCAGAAACGATGTTATGAGGTAAAGGGCGGGTGATGAATTGAATTGCTTTTCGTCACACGTTAATAAAAGAGATTCATTTTTTATGTGTTTTTCAATCTTGAAAGTTGTGTTGTAACTACATGCTTTGCTTTGATTAAAGTATTTCACGAATCGAGAATTCTCTAAGATTCTTCAAGTGTTGCAGAACAACGAAACAATTCCCGAGGATTGTGTCTAATAAATAAAAGCGGTTTCGTGTCCTTCCGTTCGACTTTTTTCTCGATTTGATCGATCGACTAATTCCGATTTCGACGACTAAACCTTACTTTGTAAATGCTTTAGATTAAATTAGATTTGGCTCCAATTCATGAGTAGCATACAGAGATTCGGAAGGTCGTTGCTTTTGATGTAAGCGTGACACACAAAATAACACACACGCTACTGTATTAATGTGTGTCTTCCCAGCCGTTCCCTCCCTACCCCCCTCTTCGATGTAGAAAAAAAATCTTAGAGGTTGGTTGGGATCGAACTATAAACCAGTCGGGCCGACGTAAAAAACCGACGTCAAAATCCTACGTCGCTAACCGTAGCGCCAAAGGGAAATACTCAAATATTGCGAAAATTAGGTGACTAGAATACTTTTCCAAATCTAGGTGAGGCACGCATGCGCAGAGCTTTTGATATAAACGTGACACACGAACACACACGCTATCGTATTAATATATAGATTCTCCATTTCTAAAAGGAAAGATCTATGATATTTTCAAAATGAGGCAAATTACGCAATTTATTTATTACGTTTAAAAAAACTGTGACTGACAGAGGGACAGACAGACAGCATCAGTATGATATAAAATATTTATAAGATATGTAAAGACACTAATTAATAATTATTTCCTAGATTTGAGTTTCTTTGAAGCATTTGAAAAGTTTTTGGAGGGATAATTATGGGCACAAGCTCCTATTTGAACATTTAAATATTTCAGATTTGCATTTAATTTTCGCCATAGTCATTAGACACCAATCCAGTAAGATTCCCTACATTTTAATTTCTTATTTAGACTCTTTAAATGTAATACATTTTCCAGAATCAAATAATATAATCAATAATGGATTTTGACTAGAATTTAAGTAAGAATTCTAGACATAAGATTTAGTAGCATTATATTTTTATTATATATATATATATATATATATACACACACACACACACACACACACACACACACACATATATATATATATATATATATATATATATATATATATATATACTTTTAACAGTGTATTTTTTCTTTCCATTCTTTTAAATTATGATTTTGGCTATTTCCCTGGCAACTTATCTATCTATGTAATTCCTCTGATGATAAGATTCCATTTTTTGAAAAGCCTGGTTTAAGGAAAAAATAAACTGTTATTGACTACACCTTGCATTGAACAACTGAAGATGAAATAGATTTGTCATTTTTACATTTTTAAAATTTCTCTTCATATATTATATATATATATATATATATATATATATATATATATATATATATATATATATATATATATATATATACATATATATATATATATATATATTTGTTGTTGCCTTTTGTTATTGGCAATAGTATTTGACTCAATTTCTAAGTGGTGAAGAGTTTCTTCCCTAACATGCAACTCTCTGCATCACGTCGCCCCATTATGGGACGGTTTTTTAATTTATATTTTATATATTCTTATAATTATTACGTACATAAAAGTTATCCATGGGCACGTATATATATATATATATATATATATATATATATATATATATATATATATATATATATATATATATATATATATGTGTGTGTGTGTGTGTGTGTGTGTGTGTGTGCGTGTGTGTGTGTTTATGTGAGCGTTATTGTGTATGTACACAGATTGAGAAATAGATGTAAACATCCACTAGACGGCATAGTTGCGATGCATGAGAAGAACGTACTTGCTGCAAGTAAGTAATAGTTAACAAAGAGAGGAGAGACCACACATGAGATTGGAAATATGTCTGATCTAAAAGTTTGGAGCACCCAGAATACTATTTATCCACTTGCGAAAATAATGTTTTCCAGATAAGAGGTTCCCTGCTGTGGTGATGAACCACTAGAGTTTTTGCCAGGAATAATGACCTGGACCCCCATGGACATTTGCAATTTTGATATTTATAGATTGGGAGGAGATTGGTCGCCTTCAGGGGGGGGGGGAGGGTTCCTGGCTAGCCAATATCTCAAGTGGTCAGTCTCTGGGTGGTCAGATGATGATAAACTGAGAAGAGAGACGGATGTAGTCAGTTCCGGTGTAAGTAGATATATTCCAGGAGAGAGTCAAGGGGAAGTTAGTGAGAGCTAAACCCCTTGGCGTGATACAGTCTGTTTGGTTTTCTGGGGTCTGACAGTCAGTTGGGTCTGTGCGCCTCTCCAAGCAAGATGAGCCCTTAGACTTGGGTTTTGATTTGGTCGGGTAAAACTCTTTTATTTGCAAGTCTGTTTTCCAAAAACGAGTACCATTGTAACTTCCCCCAAAATAATAGTTAGTCCTTATCTTAACACATTTTTAATGAAATTGATTACTATTTATAGATATAATTCTATTTTATTATTGGTTTTGTTTTAATATAAGGTAATAGTTTAAAATTTTAATTTGAAGTATTCTAATGTATGAATATTTAAACAAAATAATGTTATGTTTTCTTAGTGCAGTCAATTATCAGCTGATTAGTATTTTTTCTTAATTCAACAAATACATCCCCGTTACTTGTTTTAAAACGTGCGTTGTGGTTTTATTTGAAGCAGAATTCTTCTGTGTCATCACTGAGTAATACCGCACGGCTGACACTGCGACTTGCGTCGTAATCGAGCAACAACTTTGGATCAGAACAATGAGCTAACAATCACGGGCTGCGCAGTGACCCTACACAGAGCACGTTCGAAAGAGAAAGAAAGATAACGTACGAGGGGGAGATAGAGAGGAGGAAATAACAAGAAAAGGAAGAGGGAAGAGGGAAGAGGGAAGAGAAAAGTATTTAAAAGAAAATAGCAGTTTGTGTAAATTGTGTTTGTTTTCTTCTAACGTCGTATTCGAAACCCTAATATTATTTTTAGAAACCGAATCACCTCATACGACTTAATTCTCTTAATCTAAACTCCTGCACATCAGCCATCGACAATCACAAGGTTTCAGAGCAAAATCTCACTTAATCGTTTTGCCTATTTACCCGCGAAATGAAGTGATCACCAATTTTTTTCCATTCTGTTGTCGACCGGAAAGTTCGAATTCGATTTCGGTTGTACTTAATCTTCTACACAAACAACTCAATTGTCCGCTCCCAAAACAAATCAATATTGGCGGGGATTTTCATTGTTTTCTTAGAACTTATTCAATCACTCATTTTGTTTGCTTGTGGTCGGTGTTTAACAAATCGAACTCAAATGAACCCCTTTTGTCTAACCCTAACCCTAACCCTAACCCTCACCCGGACCCATTTCGTCCAGCGCCTCTCAGCGACTTCGATAATAACAAAATCCTTCTTATTTTGACTCGTTGATTTTTTCCCCGCTCAATGTCGCCATCTTAAGAGAATTAAAAGAAAATCTTTATTATTTAATGCCTGCTTCTGCTAAAACCTTTGTGGCTTTCTCTTGAGTCTCCTTAACCCTAACCCTAACCCCTGTGGCTTTCTCTTAGGTCTCCTTAAAGCTTTAAAACGTTCTCCGCTACCTAGAATCTTGCACAAAACATTGTTTCTTCCTCGGTATCTTTATACATTCTAGATAGAGTTATAACTCAGACAGACGATCCTAATTCATCGCAGAATTTTCAATTTATTCAATTTTAAATCCCGTGTGTGAAAAAAAAAGTTTCTTGCCTGTTATGGCCTGAAGATAATGTTTTAGCCTTATTTCGTCATCAATTTTATCAGCTAACACAGTTACGTCACATAATCAATGCCCTGTTTTACGTTCGGCTTCTATTTCTTAGTGCCTGTTTGACGTTCATTATCTCCCAGGTTAGGGTTAGGGTCATTAACGTGACTGAGAAACTGTGAGTGCAAAAGAAAATACATTGTTTGAATTGCGGTTGGAAACACATCCGAGGAGACCAAGCCATGGTCGAAATAAGTTATAATGTGTACAACCCGAATGTGTATCTAGTCTATTTCAACCTTAAACTTATATATATATATATATATATATATATATATATATATATACGGCATAATCACGTTAATACACCGGTTTCCGTTAGATCAACGAATATATATATATATATATATATATATATATATATATATATATATATATATATATATATATATATATAAAGATATGAAGAAGAATGGAAAGGAATTACAGAAGCAAAAGCCAAATCAAAATTCAATTCAATTGCTCAGAGCAAGGTATGTTCATATCTACCTGCTCTATCCTGGATATTGAGCTGTATACTCTTCACAATAGGTTTTACCTTTCCTAAAAGTTCGCTTTTAGTACACCACTTATATATATATATATATATATATATATATATATATATATATATATATATATATATATATATATATATATATGCTCTGGTGATAAAAAAAAATAAATAACACCCATTGAGCTTAAACGGTGAAAGTTTGACTAATATATATATACATAGAAGAACTTGGGTGATGTTTTTCTTCATATGGTCCAATCAGATCATCATCTCATCCCATGTATGTGCCTTCAAAATAAAACTATTTTCAATACTTCATTTCTGAAGACGTTCTCCAACAGAACGACACCGGTCAAAATCTTTTGTTGTTCTTTTTTCCCCTGCACCGTAACTTGTTTTTCCGTTTGTCATTTTTTCACACATTTTGTCCACCACGACATTTCTTTTTCATGAATCATCGTGTACCTTACCCCATATATTTATATATATCTATGTCTATATACATATATAATTTATGTATATATATGTACAATTTAATGTTAAGAAAATAAGAAAAAAGAACATTCTAGGCAGTAGATCTCTTTCAACCCAAACTATTAAATCGTATTTTAAAGAGGCAGAATGACATTTTAAATTGACTTCTTTTAGTTTCATTTTCTGTCTAAGTAAATGTTAGATTTGTAGCAGTTACCTCTTCCTTTCAAAACCGGTTTGCCGGTAGGTGTCGCTTTTTCACCGACAGGTGGCACTGTAAAGCGACACCAGAGTTATCTGCCCTTCTGACTATAAAAACCGTTGCAAACGAAAAATCCATCTCTTTTTCACCGACCAGCATCGGCAGAACAACGCTGGCACCAGCGCTCCTTCTCTCTCTCTCTCTCTCTCTCTCTCTCTCTCTCTCTTCTCTGGTCGACAGAACGACGCTAATACACTAGCGCTTCGTCTAACGCTTTCTCTTCAAATGGCATCGGCATAAGAACTACCAACACACGTGGTCAAACAACGGTAAGAGTTAACAACTCATTTTCTTTGTGTACGCCGGATTCATTTCTTCTTATACCTTTTCAAGAACTGTTTTTCCATCGATACACATGCATACATCACACACTTCATCATTCCACGTACACACACGTTCAATAAACGTTATTTGAACTACTTCATTTTGTTTATTAATTATTACTCTGTCTTTGCATGCAACATTGCTTGATTCAACTTTGCACGTTTATAATCGGGGGAACACGACCCTCGATCCTAACAGATTTTATACATTAAATCTGAACTTAATTCGACTCATCAGATCAAATAAATGATGGTTTAATTGATTGACAAGTGGGTTTTCAGTGGAGACGAAAAACTAACAAGCTGTTAGAATTAATCATATTTGAAAATGTCTTCTAAAAGCGAAAGTGTTTCATCTTTGCCGGCCCGGATGTTGATTTAGGGTGGAATTAATCTCATTTAATCTGCGTAGAAAAGTTCTTTTTTTTTCTGAAGATGAATGTTTTTCCTTTCTTAAAAAAAGAAAAAAACAAAAAAACAAAAAACTATTACTTATATGCATTTTGTGTAGACATAATTGTTTAGCACCCCCCCCCCACTTTTCGTGTCCAATTGCTTTAGAATTAACTAGCAAGTGTCTGCTATGTCAGCTCCAGTAACTTATTGTATATGCCAGGCAACTCTAATGGACACTCATTAAAATCAGCACAAGTCTGGCACAAGGGCAGTAAATCTCTTTTTATTATTTCACCTCATTTTCTCTTTTCTTTCTTTACTTTCTGTTCTTTCTTTACTTTCTTTTTGTTTGTTTTATTCTTTTTGTCATTTTTTTTCTTTTTCGTTTCGTTTAGCCAATTTCTTTCCTTCGATCGCTCTTTTTGTTCTTTTCTTTTTTCGTTATTCTTATATTTCATTCTTTCTTTTTATTTGTTATATTTTCATCTTTTTTTTCTTCCTTTGTAGCATTCACCTTTTCTTTAATTATTTGCCGCTCTCTTTCCCTATGTCTTTCTTTCAAATTATCTCTCTTTTTAATTTATCGCCTATTTTCATGTTTTACTATTAATATTTGTCTTTTACTCACCCCGTTTCACGCCCCCCTCTCTTTCTCTCTCTCTCTCTCTCTCTCTCTCTCTCTCTCTCTCTCTCTCTCTCTCTCTCTCTGTGAACGTGTGTGGTGTATTTATTTGTGATTTTTTCAGTTTAATATTTCAAACACTAAAGATTATGCCAAATCTAAATAACCAACCGGTAGCCATTAAACAGTTTTTCGCTTGCAAACTCGCAACAAATTGTTCATCATTTTCTCTTCCATTTCCTTTCCACCTATACTGGCAGTCCTTCTTTTTAAAAACATTTTTTTTATCATAGTTCACCCCAAACAAGACAGGCCGCCACTAGGCGTAAGGGGCTACTGAGAAAGAAAAAAGGGGGGATTCAACCTAAATTAGGAGCCGCGCAGCAATATGTCTGTTTACGTTGGTTTTAAATGTATGTATCTCAGTAGCGTCAGGAAAGCAGGAAGCAGGGAGGGAGTTCCAGAGTCCAGCAACACGAGGAAAGAAGTTTTGGAGTAGAAAGCTCTACGGCATCTGGGGACATCCACAGTGTATGGATGGGATTTGTCAGATTGTCGGGTTGGTCTAGTAAATTTACGTTGTGGGGGCACCAGAGCAGCAAGCTCATCAGAGCACAATCCATTGAAGTACTTGTAAAACAGGCACAAGGAAGCAACATTGCGGCGATGGGACAAAGGCTGGAGCTTGGTGGATAGTGAAGGACCTATCAAGTTAGCGACTCTTTTTTGGACCTTGTCTAAGAGGGAGAGACTAGCGGATGATGCACCAGCCCAGATGTGGCAACAATACTCCATGCATGGGCAGATGGTGGCTTTGTAGAGATATAGGATAATGTCAGGTGTGAGAAGTTTAATGGCACGGTATAGAGAGCCCACCTTCTTTGCAGCAGCCCTGGCAATGTTTTCGATGTATTTATTCCAATTCATGTTATCTGTGAAAGTTAGGCCGAGGAGTTTGAATGATGAACTCTCAGGTAGGGTGTTATTTGCCATGACAATCGATGGTTGAAGAGGTTTCTTGTAGTTATTGAAGGAAAGTAGCTTTGTCTTTGCGGCATTAAAAGTTACCATCCATTTTTTAACCCATTCCACTGCAGACTGGAGGTCATTTTCTAAGGATTTGGCTATTGCTTCAGATATATGCACGTCGGTTTTGCCCACATGACGAGAGTAGAGAGTGGTGTCGTCAGCAGGTATTTCTATCTTAGTCGCAATGGCATCAGGGAGGTCATTTATGAAAATTAGGAACAGTAGAGGTCCAAGAATAGATCCCTGGGGTACACCAGCATATATACCATATTGTTTAGAAGAACGGCAATCGAGTACAACCTGGATCTTTCGTTTTGTTAGGAAGGATTTAATTATATTAAATATTTGTCCAGTAATACCATATGAGTGCAGTTTTATGAGAAGCCCTTCATGCCAGACCTTGTCAAAGGCCTTGGATATATCAAGCGCTACCACCCTAGCTTCACCTGACTTGTCCAGTGTATGGTATATGCGTTCAGAGATAACCGTTAGGATATCTGCAGTAGATCGTGCTTGTCTGAATCCGTATTGATGATCAGAAAGAAGTTCAGCATTAACTAGATGCTTGACTATCGTTAGATTGATTAATGATTCAAAGATTTTAGCAAAGATCGGTATTGACTAATTGGGCGATAGTTTAGAGGGTCAGTTCTATCTCCAGAATTCTTGAAGACTGGTACCACAGAGGTAATTTTCCAACTATCAGGGAAACAAGATTCGGTAAGGCATTTGTTGTATAGTTTGGAGAGGACAGGGGCCAGCTCAGCAGAGCATTTCTTTATTACTATTACTGGTATAAGATCAGGCCCACAGGATTTGGAGGTGTCAAGGTTTTTTATGATGTCTCTCACTTGAGACGGGGTGATGACCAGATTCTCAAGTGTGGCTTCAGTCCGCAATGAGAATTTAGGGAGGGGGTGGTTTGCCGAGTCAAGTGTTGACTTTAATGCGAAACGCTGAGCAAGCAGTTCAGCCTTATCAGTTGCCGTGCAAACAACATCATTGTGATTAGATAGCGGGGAAATTGTTGATTGTTCATTGTTCATCACACTATTATAAATTTTCCAGAAATTGTGAGTACCTAGTTTCTGTGACTGTATGCGTTTTTTGGTTATCTCCGTATACCTTTTCTTTGCTTCATCTATCACTACTTTGCAATCATTTCTTGTCTGTTCGCAGTTGATTTATGGCGGCCGAATTTACGGAATGCCTTCTGCCTCTTAGCAATACCAGCTGCACATTTTGAGGTGAACCATTGAGGAGAGTGGGCTTTGCAGGAAAATTTTCTCGTGGGTACATATGCATCAATGCCTGCTTTGACCCATTCTGTTAGCTCATTTGCACACTGATCAGCAGGGAGTGAGAAGGTTACACCCCATGGAGCGTCACTGATGTGATCCCGGAGGGATTCAAAATCAGCCTGTTCATAGTTTCTCGTCGTTTTAAGCAACGGTTGTTCAGCTTTCGGACGAGTTTTTAAGTTGATAAGTATCATTACCACAACGTGATCAGAGTTTCCGAGCGGGCTATGGGCATTCGCCACACAAGCCTCAGGTAGCGAAGTCAAAAACAGGTCGAGAAGTGAGGCTTGCTGGTCCGCATGATCTGGAAGGCGGGTCGGAAAAGTAACAGCCTGTGAGAGGTCGTGAGCTGAGAAGAAATTAAAGGTAGAGTTCCCAGCTGCATCGGTAATGCTGGAGAATCCCAACCAGTCACGGTGGTGTCCATTAAAATCCCCAAATACATGTATTTGGGCATTTGAGTCAAGTGAGAGTGCTCTATCTATGCTTTCGGAGACAGAGTCAAGTAGTGAACAGTCCTGGGTCGAAGGAGAACGATATAAGAAATATAAGTAACTAACTCTGTGATGTAAGGTCAATTTAAAGCACATGTAGGCTTGGTCATCTGATTCTAACCTATGTTCTCTAGTCAAGGGGAGGGTGTTCCGAACATAAACTCTTAGCCCATGCATATGTTTGTCAGAGTCCTTACGGTAGAGTGGAAGGTAATCAGTCATGTCAAAGTGATGAGAGGGGATTGGAGATTGAAGGTTCGTTTCACTTAGAGCTAAGATATCCGGGGAGTTTGTCAAGACAAAAGTTTCTACGTCGTTAGTGTTGGTTCTAATTCCCCGGATATTTGTGAATGCGAGCCTCAAGAGCAGAGGCGAAGATGTTTTTTGTTGGGTGTCTGGTTTAGGTTTGTTTGCTTTATTTTGTAATTTCATGTTTGTTTTGAGTTAGAGTGGGGAGGCAAAATGAGTGCTTGTTAGGTGCCAAATAGGCTCACACAGCCAGCCCATTAGTCGTGACTTGGTCCATGGTTGTTGTGGCCTCGGGAAAGCCCACCGGGGATAACTGTAGGGTCCCCTTCCATGCGCGATATGGCACATACAACTACCCACGGTATTATGCAACTGATGATGGAGCAGCCGTTCTTGGCGCTACCCAAGAGTTTGGGCTCCTTGCTGTCAGTCGGAAACAGCAGCCAGACAAGCTGTCTAACCTGTACCCTCAACCTGTTGGAACAAGAGCGACCCAGACTAGCCATGTAAGGCTTAGTGACAAAAAACTTTCCCCAAGTTGCCCAGACAGAGAGAAAGAGAGACGGCGTTCATTGCCCTAGTCAGGAAACAAGGTCAAGTACTAGAATTCTTTAGAGGATTCCCAGTACTTGTACCTCTACGCCTGGCTAATAGACAAAGAAGGAGTGCGAAGGCCGGGCGATAGGCAGAGCGTATCTACTCCTTAAGCAATTATAGGTTTGCAAACCGGATACTTTGTTCTAGAGTCCAGCTCTAGGAAGGTTGTCGACCAAGACTAAGGAGACCTCCATCTTCAACAGTTTGCTGCCAAGACTTATATGGTTGGTAGCAAGGTTTTATTGTCAGAGTTTTCCTTCTCTTAGATGGATGACCTGGCAGGGTCTACGAGTCCAACACTCCGAGAGAGGATAGCATGCGCCCGTCAACTAGTCGGGTATTTCCGAGCTCCCGCAAGTACAAAAAAAAATCCGATCACATATGCACACATGTATAAATATATATATACATGTATATATGTAGATAGAATAAGTCTAGTAACCAGTTTCTAAATATTGTGAAAGACTAAAGATAAATTTCCCTCACACTATTATCAGCAAAATTAGTTGTAGAGACATTTCACCGGCCATTATGGTGTATGGGAGGGTTTTAACTACTATGGAGTAGGTCCAACGAAGAGGAACTTTAGCTATGATGTTACATTATAAAAGGTAATTTTGTAGTTGCACTATGTGGAAAAATGTATTTTAACTAGACGTGGCAACGTAATTATATGCAAGTATTAAAGATAAAGACAGTTAGGAAATTTAAAACTTAATTGTTTTTTTTCCATTTCTAAAACCCGGCCTGCAAGCTACATTTGAGTTTGGGGTCTTCATCGCTTGACGGATGTTGATATAAATGCTTTCTAACTAAACTTATAGCCATTTTGCTTTTTCAGTACACTGACGGCCATTTTGCTTTCTAAGTAGATTGACAGCCATTTTGCCTTATTAGTATGCTGGCGACTACTTTGCTTTCATAAGTATACTAGAAGCCATTTTGCTTTCTCATGACACTGGCAGCAATTTGGGTTTTCTCAGTAAACTGGCATCAACTTTGCTTTCTTAGTACACTGGCAGCCATATTGCTTTCTCAGTACACTGGCAGCAATTTTGCTTTCTAAGTACACTGGCAGCCATTTTGCTTTCTAAGTACACTCGCAGCCATTTTGCTTTCTCAGTACACTGACAGCCATTTTGCTTTCTCAGTACACTGGCAGCAATTTTGCTTTCTAAGTACATTAACAGACATTTTCCTATCTAAGTACATTGGTAGCCATTTTGCTTTCTCGGTACACTGGCAGCCATTTTGCTTTCTCGGTACACTGGCAGCAATTTTGCTTTCTAAGTACACTGGCAGCCATTTTGCTTTCTCAGTATACTGGCAGCAATTTTGCTTTCTAAGTACACTGGCAGCCATTTTGCTTTCTCAGTATACTGGCAGCTATTTTGCTTTCTAAGTACACTGACAGCCATTTTGCTTTCTCAGTACACTAGCATTCATTTTGCTTTCTCAGTCCACTGGCAGCCATTTTGTTTTTTCAGTACACTGGCAGCCATTTTGCTTTCTCAGTAAACTGGCAGCCATTTTGCTTTTTCAGCACAGTGGCAGCCATTTTGCTTTCTTAGTACACTGGCAGCCATTTTGCTTTCTCAGTAAACTGGCAGCAATTTTACTTTCTAAGTACATTAACAGACATTTTCCTATCTAAGTACATTGGTAGCCATTTTGCTTTCTCGGTACACTGGCAGCCATTTTGATTTCTAAGTACACTGGCAGCAATTTTGCTTTCTCAGTACACTGGCAGCCATTTTGCTTTCTCAGTACACTGGCAGCAATTTTGCTTTCTCAGTACACTGGCAGCAATTTTGCTTTCTCAGTACACTGGCAGCAATTTTGCTTTCTCAGTACACTGGCATTCATTTTGCTTTCTCAGTACACTAGCAGCCATTTTGCTTTTTCAGTACACATGCAGTCATTTTGCTTTCTAAATACACTGGCAGCCATTTTGATTTATTGCTACTGGCAGTAATTTTGCTTTCTAGCTCTCTAGCTACACTGGCAACTATTTTGGTCTTTAACTACACTGGCAGTAATTTTGCTGTCTAACTACACTGACCGCCATATTCTCTACCTTTTCATATATCCTTTCTATTTTTAGATGCATCTATGCACGTCAATAGGCCCATTACTCTATCTCGCCTAAGTTCAAAAGAACATATTCCCGGGTCGGTCTGTCACGTGAAGTTTAAAATAACATTTTCTATCGCTTTTTACACAGAATGAATAGCCGCATCTGACGAATATCGGTTCTTGCCTTCATTTCAAATGCGCTCCCGATATGATCGCTGCCATCAGATTTCGCAGACAATAAACGCCAGTCGTCTGTTTCTTCTTTTCTTAATAGTCATTTCCTACGCTTAACGAACGCCATTTTCCATAATTCTTATCAATTTATCTTTTGTTTCGGAATTTTTGTGATAAGAATTGATAATTTGTATTATTTTTGATTATTCGGACTATTGTTCTCATATTGAATGTTATTCTCAATACGTTCCGCCGATGTAACATCCGACTTTCTTCAGGTGCGTGGCGTCGAACACAGGAATATTTATGGCGAACTTGGAAAACTGTACGGAATTTCGAACTGAACCACTAATTTAATTCCCATAGACCCGTGGAGCAACGGATAAAGTGCGAAGTGATAATAAGTTTTAATTGAGTCTTCTGGGGGTTGAAGGTTCAATCCGCAGTGTGGGCGAGACTAAGAATATGATAAAAGAATTGCTTAAGACTTCTACCCGGTAATAACTGCCGAAAAAAAGAGAGCAATTTATCTCCGTGGATTAAATACAGGGTTCAGTTCGAAATTTCGTACAGATACCCGAGTTCGACAAGACGCACCTGAAGAAGGTCAGAGGTTACATTGGCCAAGAGGTTGTGAGAATAACATCCGATATGAAAGCAGTAGTCCAAATACTCCAAATTTATCTTTTGTTATCTCGATTTGGAAGTTGAATGTGGCAGACTCATCGTAAGTTTAACATCTTTGGTATTGGATGTCTTCACTTGACAAAATCTGTTACAACCTTATTCAACTTTATTCTCTTTCTATCCACCTTTGTTTAGGGTTCAATATTAGAAAGACTTTTCCAATCGCCCACATGGACCACACCCATTTCTTCTATAGAATCTCTATGAGTTACCATTTTGTTCTGATTCTCGACGTGTCGCTATAGGCTTATAAACAGAACCAAACGCTAATCTAAATGAATGAATGCAACAAAACGGTTCATTGTTATGTAAATCAATAATACAGACTGGTCTTTTGAAATACTGTATATATAGTACAGAACAAAGACCCAAACACAGCTATTTGTATGTCTAATTTGCATAACTGTTTTTATAAAGTTTATAATAAGTGACCGTTTCATTCTATTCATTTGTAATTTTATTGTCATATTTACCTATATATACAAAAGTTTTGTAGGTATTAACAGTAATTAATTGAAGTGATTTAACTAAAAAGGATAAATAACTAAGACCATTCTTAGAATATTATGTTATCGTTCTTTCTTAGCTAGCATATTTCTCTTTGTTTATAGAGATGGCGACTATATTTTTTCGGCCTATTGTCATTTAGGCATTTCACGTGGACAATAAAACTTGCCATTGTTTTTAATGTTATCTAGATGAATATATCCGAAAGTTTTTTTCTCCACTTGTTCTAACTATATTGACATTAAAACGGCTTATGCTTACTTAATTCTGTGTAGTATATTTTTTATTTGTCATGATAGTTCCTCCCATGAATTATCTCCACTTTTTGGGAGGGAGTCAGTATAGTACAAATTCGTTCCTGACGATACAATCCTCCGATGATTACCATCTCCTTTTTGTGTGTGTGTGTGTGTGGGTGGGGGGTGGGGGTAGTGTACTCTCTATTCTGTCATGTTCACAAGCATTAACTCCTACTTTTTTAAGAGGGTGGGGTAGAGTTTTCGTTCGTCATTATATTATCCTCTCCGTCAGTACCTCATCTTTTAATGTCAGTCTATGTAGTTCGTTCATCATGATATCGGCTTCTAAGCCTAGCAAAAATATGCAACCGGAGGGAGCATATAATTGCTAGTTGAAAAAAATTAGAAAGAAATTAACGGCTTTTAACAACAGTTATGAACATTAATGAAAAAATATTCTTCAAATTTGAGCTTATTTGAGGAATTTTGAAAGGTTTTAAAGAGGCATAACATGAGCCCATCCTTCTATTTTAAAATTCAAATATATCAAATTTATATTGAATTTGATCCATAATCATTAGACACCAATTAAGCAACTGTTCGCTGAATTTAAATTTCTTCTTGAGATCCCTTAAGCTTAAGCCTTACATTTTAGCTGTTTTCAAAATAATGTAATAGATTTTTATGAAAATTACAATAAGGATTCTAGACATAAGTTTTGGTCCTTTTGTTCTAACGCATCTCTCTGGCTTTTGTTCGTGGCAACGCAATGTTAATTACGGTGTCGTCCCGGAATATATAGATGTCATTCGAAATCGTGTATGCGTGTGTGTTGCATGTAAATAAAATTAAATGTATGTATATATATATGTATATATGTGTATGTGTATATATGTATATTCCGTATCAATACCCGAAAGTTTATATATATATATATATATATATATATATATATATATATATATATATATATATATATATATATATATATTCATGCAAGATCCAAATACAGTTTGTTGATCACTTTAACTGCTTGTGTAAAATTAGCCGCCGATTCGCTATTTACAAAGTTAAATTCCTCTTTAATTATTAGCTAATTCCCTATGGTTAACGCTCTTGACTGCAAAACAGTGACGATTTGTGATCGGAGTTCGCGCCCGCCAACCGTTAAAAATTAACTTCCTGCACTGAAGATTGCGTTAGCATGAAACATCGATGTCTGTAGGTAATACATTATTAATATTTATTTATAAATATTATATATATATATATATATATATATATATATATATATATATATATATATATATATATAATAATCCAGGTAAAACATCCACAAGGTAGTAATCCAAAGAATTTAAACCGAGTTTATAAAAAGTGGTCAATATCAGATAGAGCTTTTTTATATGATTATTTTTATTTACACAGACGTGTACAAAATCTGCGACGCTGGCATGTCGATGTTATCGATCAACAGCTATTATAAACTGAGATCTCATCAGGCAGAGTTAGAATCACATCTTAACCTTAGATCATATTTGGAAAGAACCAAATATGATCTATGGTTAAGATTGGATTCTAACTCTTCTTGATGAGATCTCAGTTTATAATAGCTGTTGATCGATAACATCGACATGCCAGCGTCGCAGATTTTGTACACGTCTGTGTAAATAAAAATAATCATATATATATATATATATATATATATATATATATATATATATATATATATATATATATATATATATGATTATTTTTATTTATATATAGGTGTGTGAAAATATATGTTTTTGCATATACTTTCTATCTGTTACATGACGTTTTAAAAGATAGACATACATAAAAGTGTCGCAAAGCTGTTCTGTTTGTGTAATTAATTTCACCCTTCCCGGGACGGGTATTCTCCTAGTATGCTGCCTGCTTATGCATACAAAAAACAAACAAACAACCAAAAAACCCCAAAACAAGCAAACAAACAAAATAAATCATATTCGACATGTTTTAAGGTCTACTTCTCTGTTTTAGGATTTCGGATATAAAATCTTTGGGGAAAGCTTAATAAGTATGAATGAAAAAAGCAAAAAAACAAACAAACTTAATATTTGAGAAAAGACGAGAAGTAAAAAAAAAAGATGGCCACCACAAAACTCACTCCATTGACAAAAGCGTGTCCTTCAAACCGTTTAAATCTCGTCGCTTCTCTCTATTTCTACTTATTTGCAATTTTAGCCGGCGTTTTCTTTCTTCTATCTGTTTGATGTCCCTTTTTTTCCCGTCAATATAGAAGATCTCTTAACTCGTCCGTTTTCCGTTCATTTGTTTAACCCAGATGAGACCGTTCTGTAAACACATAGTTACCGGACCTGATATCAAAGATGGCCGCTGCGATCGTCTGCTTTTCTTCTTCTCTCCCCTGTTTCCCAATTCAATTCCATTCGTCCGACACACGTTCTGTCACGAAGATGTGAAATGAAACAAAACTGTGTTACTTCCTTCTGAATTTTTATATAAAACGAAGCTTAGAAAACTATTTTTTTAGATGCGCCGTCGTATCTTTATGAAAAGCTTTGTCTGTCGCTATTTCGCTTGGTTGGTCGGCCCTCTCCAATTTGAAACAGTATTTTCATCGCTATATGCGCACGTTATATGGACGCATTTAACTGTACATGCATTTCATAAAGGGGCTTTGTCTGTTGGCCAGCTTAAGTTTGA
The DNA here is from genome assembly GCA_963556195.1 of Sepiola atlantica. Taxonomy (NCBI): domain Eukaryota; kingdom Metazoa; phylum Mollusca; class Cephalopoda; order Sepiida; family Sepiolidae; genus Sepiola; species Sepiola atlantica. Next base: position 91,783,953 of record OY744529.1, on the reverse strand, counting down.
AAATAAACTTTCATTAATAAATGCTCAGATTGAGTTAATAACTCGTTAGATCACCGAAGTTAATCAACGTTGAGTCTGGCCAGTACAAAATGGATGACCATTTGTGAATACGAGGCACTGTATTTGGGAGGAGGGTGACACCGCCCTGCCCCCCTCCGAAAGTTCCAGCATTGAAAGTGCTATTAGAAAATACTCCAGTGGGTGCTTCTCCAGATTAGGGCCCGAGCTAAAATCGGCTTGGCGTCGTTAGGGGTAGGGTTAGGGTTAGGGTTAGGGTCAGGTTTAGGGTTAGGGTTAGGGTTAGGGTTAGGGTCAGAGTTAGCTCGGGTCCTAATCTGAAGAAGTACCCTTCAGTCTAACCTGCTAATCCACACATCTGTTTTCAGAACGGAACAACCGCATTGTCGGAAGTGCTGTTCTCAATCATGTGACGAAACTATTCGGTTAGAGTATGCAATTCGTCTCGTTTTTTTGTTGTATTTTAAATGTGTCTAAGCACCTCTATGAGTCTCTGTTCCTAGATTGGTCTGTCATACTTCAGTCCAAAATAGTATTTTTGTCGCTTTCTCGCACTTAAGTTAAACATAGAACTGTCAAAAAGCGGATAATCTCATCGTAGTCAATAACCATCGACACTGATTGAAAGTAGAAAGTGAACCTTGGGTTGATGACTCTTGCTTCCCCCTATTTTTCTCTTTGATCTTCACATGTTTCTGATTAAGGGGGAAGAATTGCTGCTTTCTGGGTCGGCTGTTAAGTGAAGATACAGAATAGATAAGAAAGGCCCGCCTCTCCATGTTAAAAATTGGTTTCTAAATAATAACGATAGGATTTAAAAACCAATTCTTAACCTGACGATGTTAACTATTCTGTACCTTATGTTGTTTTGAGCGGGTGGCATGTCGGCATTTTCAATCCTCTCATAGTATTCATCACAAATAAACTATCAATCTATCCATCTATTAAAACCTCATTCTCAAGTGTCCTTTTTAGTCTTTATAAGTGATTAAACATTCGTAAATTAAAAAAAAAATGTGGGGTCTTCGTTGGCGCTTGACATCCATAGAATCTGTACTTTATTATGCTTTTGTGACTAAGCATTTTTAAATGAAAAAAATATCTCGATTTAATCGGAATATCTTTTAATGGAGGAACGTGCTGTAGTATCGGTTCTGTTGTCATAAGACTGCCCTCCCCAGGAATTACCTCCACCGTTTTTAAGGGGATGTATCTGGGGGAGGGAATCTCCCCAGAATGAAAAAAAAAAAAAAATCCATTTAAAAAAAGCATTTTCATCGCTAACCGCGTAGATTAAATTGACGTATGTTAATTAAACCCGTTTTAGTTTATTTTTTAACTTAACATCCTCCTCTCACCTCGTTCTTACCCCCCCCTCTCTTTTTTTCTATCAAGTCGAAGAAGTAGCGATTTGATGCGTGTTACGCCCTCGATTTGTGTGGTAACCTCCTGTACAGCACGGAACGTGTGTAATTGTGCACTAATTCGACAAGACGAAACTTAACATGGCCGCTCTGTGGCCAACTTGTTTGTATTTCCTCAACGATAACCGCCATCATCTACCGGGTTTCTTTGATTTCTCTCGCCGCACGATGGGGGGGGGGTAGGGGGTTTCTTATTGATAATTGATACATGTTATTAAACCTAAGGAGCGAGGGGCCAAGTGGACCACACAGACGTTTGTAGTCAGTGGATAACGTCTTTACGTGTAGACACATACGCACATACACACACACACACACACACTCACACACATACACACATACACACATACGCACATACAGCCTGTTACCGTAAGAGGCAAACAGGATTTGAACGCCGCCGCCTTTAAATACAAAAAAAAGATAGATAGAATAACATTGGTACAGAATCGCGCATGCGTAGTTGTACAAATGCGTGCGCACATTAAAAGAAGTTAATGAAGAAAACCTAAATATATTCCATGAAAAATGCCAGTATACTGAAATCATGTGCCCTTAATAGGGTTAAGGTGAAAATTCATATACACTAAATGTACAAAAGCAAGGACATTCCCAAATTTTTACACTTTTGTTGTCATTAAGGGTATGACTACATATCAACCAAACCATTTCATTATCACATCACTACAGTATAAATCTCTATGCATGAGTGGATGAAGTGTGTGAGGTGCGCTGAAGAAAAATTCCTATCAGTAAAATACATAGCCCTGTTGTACTCGCATACCCTTAATGACAATAAAAGTGTAAAAATTTGGGTATTTCCTTGCTTTTGTACATTTAGTGTATATGAATGTTCATCTTAACCCTATTAAGGGCATATGATTTCAGTATACTGGCATTTTTCATGGAATGTCACTACTTTTGTAAAGGCTATGCCTCAATACAATGGTCATTTTAAAGTTTTTTAAAAAATTTTCTGGAAAACTAAAGTATATGGTAAACTGAAATTAAAATGCTATCAACTAGACTCTAGAACCTCTATCTCTGCCAAAAATCAGCTGAATCCATCAAATAGTTGATGAGATACAGGGTGGCACATACGTACGTACGTACGTACACACGGATAACACAAAATCAAGCCTGACCTTTCCGGATCTCAAGGTTGCCTTGACTAATGATGCTTAAATTCTACACAATTATAGAACCTATTAAAAAAAATTTTGTGCAAAGTTTTAACTAATTTGGTTTTTGAGTTATGATTGATCAAAGAAATGAGATTTCTAGCATAGGCCATTTTTGAAGTCTATTAAGGGATAGAGCGCTCTCGCGCCTCCCTTGATTTTGCAATTCATAGCGAGTTACAAACGTCTACAATGGTTTACATATTTCATAATACTTATTTAAGAGCCACACTACTTTTTGAAAAACAAGAAAAATAGATTATATATACTAGCAATAAAATGTTTCCTGTGTGTTTGCTAGTATTTATGACAAACTAGCATATACCACACTACCTACCTCCAAGGATTACCCTGTCGGTGGGTCTAAGAATTCGCCGACTGCAACCCCATGCAGAGGGGTAAGACCCCCCCTCCCCCTTCGAGAACGGGACCACTTGTTAGCCGTGGATGGCTAGTCGCCACTCATGATACCCTAGGAGCGGTCCGTGGCTTGGACACTTCGGATCCTTACTTTGGCTATACGGGAGATTGGAGAGGTCCGATGCGATCAATCGGCTGGTCACGTCATACCCTAGTATCTATAAGTTCATCCCCAACCGTCTTATTCAATCTGATTCTTAAAAAAATCAAAACCTTATTTCTCCTTTTTATCCCCCCCCCCCCACTATATACTAGAAGGTGGTGGTTCAGGGTCAATCACGTTGAGAGCAAAGAAGATTATCAGTGCCAAAGAGTAATGTTTTCAAAGAGTAACGTTTCTAAAGAAGTAATGTTTTTCTTGGAATGGTGTTTTCCTGGAATAAAGATGGTCTCTCTCAGTGAAGTTCCCTTCCAAGAGTAATGTTTCCGCTTTCACAGTGAAATTTCCTTCTGAGAGCAATGTATTCCACGAGCAATGTATTCCGAGAACAATGTATTCTGAAATAATATATTCTGGTTATCTAAGAGCAATGTATTCTGGTTATCTAAGAGCAATGTAATCTAGGAATATAAATAATTACCTTACTTATGAAATTATATTAATTAAGCGCTCGCCAAACAATCCCCTTAAGTGTGCTATACTTTGTCGGGCAGTGTGGGCAGTAGCTCCATCTTGTTGGAACCACATTTCTGGCTTATCCTGAACAGCTGGCCTTAAAAAATTTCAATCATTTGTTGATATCGCTGTGCAGTTATCGTCACCGCGACACCTTTTTCGTCTTCAAAGAAATATGGACCGATCACTCTTTCCGAAGTAACACCACACCATACGGTACATTTTAGTGGATGTAATTCACGCTGATGAACGGTTCTTGGATTTTCAATGGCCCATATTCTGCAGTTTTGCTTATTTACGAACCCGTTCAGATGAAAATGGGCTTCGTCGCTCATTATCAGCTTATGGATGAACTCATTTTTTCTCTGGCTAATTGCTGAATGTGAACAGCATGAGCTACGCGTGATTGCAAATCTGCGGGTTGTAATGCCTGTACCAATTGAATTGTGTATGGAAACAGATGCAATTCACGCAAAATTCTTTGAAGTGACCTTCTGGACATTCCAATCTGAGTGGCTCGTCTTCGAGTTAAAGTGTCTGGATTTTCAGCAATGCTATCCTCAACGAGTGCTACATTTTCCGCTGTCCGTACTGAACGTGGTCTGCCAGATCGTGGAAGATCACTGACTGAACCCTGCTTCCGAAATCGGGCCACAAGACGATCAATTGTGGTCTGACTGGGAGATAGTCTTACATTATAATGCCGACGATAGGCTCTTTGGGTTAAGGTTATTGAACGATGGTTTCCGAAGTAAAGTTCAATAATTTTGGTTCGTTGTTCAGTGCTATATTTTTCCATGATAAATTATCAATGTTTATATCTGTAATATTCTGAAAAATAAGGAGAAAATTTGATTAAATATGACATTTTGTTACTGATTCAAACTAATGCGTAACTTTTGCGCCACCCTGTATATATATATATATATATATGTATATATATATGTATATATATGTGTATATATATGTATACATGTATATGTATATGTATGTATATATGTATACATGTATATATATGTATATATATATACGTATATATATGTATATATATACGTATATATATGTATATTTATATATATATATATTTGTATATATATATATATATATATATATATATATATATATATATATATATATATATATAGAGAGAGAGAGAGAGAGAGAGAGAGAGAGAGAGAAGGAGAGATAGTAAAATTAAATAAACATTAGAAACAGTCTACGCGGATCAACCTCCGTTTCGACGCTTATATTCAGGACTCCGGTTCGGAAAATGGAGGGAATTCAAGTCCGAAGTTAAAGGTCATTAGCGAAAAAGTGACTCACCAGAAGGAATACAAGTTTGACCAATTTCTTGAGATTTATACACTTGTACTCCTTCTGATAAGTCACTGGTTGCCAATGAACGTTAATTTCGGACTTGTAGTCCCTTTATTTTCCAAACCGGAAATTTTTACTATGCAGACTTTTGTAGGCATTCTTCTATTTGACCTAAATTTGCTTAAGTTTTATGATTTCCTGAATGTGCTTTTTTGGACATGTTTAAATTTTTCATCAAAGATGATTCGTTAAAAAAACTTTGTATATTTTTATATTTTTTTATATTCTTATATTTTCAAACTTGTGCGAAACAGTAATATTATTTTACTGTTTTATCCCTAAGAGACTAGCACTCACCCTAAGCCTCTTACTTAGTTTATATATATATATATATATATATATATATATATATATATATATATATATATACACATAGTCTTGGAAGTTTTCCGACCTTATAATGAAAGAAAAAATAACATATTTAGTCCCTAGTCCTTCGTTGGGAAATTACTTTGCTTGCAAGTTAATTTACTTTTTACAGTCACTATATTAGTTTGATTCCAAAAAAATTACGCTAGTTTTAACATTATTTCAGTGATCATCAGTTGTTCACTTTGAAAAACTGTTTCGGGAATTTAAAAACAAAACACTATTTTATCTCTTGGCTTCCCAGTAGGCGTAATCAGGCACCACTTCCATATAAAACAAGAACAAAAACCTTCCGTATATTAGATCTAATTTTTAGTTTCAGATTAACTTATTTTGTTATTTAAAATGTCCTCTTTACCAGTGTTGTTCGTATATATATATATATATATATATATATATATATATATATATATATATATATATATATATATATATATATATATATATATATATATATATATTGTCTTGTTTTTAAATTCCCGAAATTGTTTTTCATGGTAAACAACTGATGATCCCTTAAATAATGTTAGAAGCAAACTAATATAATAACTGTAAAAAATAAATTGACTTAGATGAGTGATTTTCTACTGAACGACTTGGGACTAAAAGTTTTTTTTGTTTTTTTTTGTTTTTTTGTATAGTTTTAATGGTTGAGAAACTTCAGAGACTATACATATATATATAATTGTAATGAAAAAAATATTTAAAAACTTTCCATTGCTTGTAAACAGCTCTATTTATTATTGAGCACTCTTATATAAACACAGTAAATATTCTCCGGATTTTTACCCTGCGGATAGAAACGATACACGGGTTACTATAAAGTGTAGTATCTGTTCCGATGGATACTACACCCCATAAACTGGTATTGTCTTGGCCTTCGGGGCTTGATTAACGCCGGTCTATGGGTCTGTCTTGTGCAGTTCTAGGAAGTCCACCCTCCCAGACTTCGCCTTCCCGCTTTGGGGAGGAGTAAGTTTATTGCTTACTGCCTGAGGTGCCCATACCGGGGAATGCCGACGGGGCTGCCAGGCAATTTCTAATGGCCAGAGTGCTCACCTCTCGGGCGCTGGCTTTTCAAACCCTACTTTCCCGACCCGACCGTGGGTCACATCTTACTTGTGGGAATAAGATAAAAACTGGCATTGTGCCTAACTCCAAGAGAGGAGTAAATCAATGCTATATATCTACATGCATAAATACAAAAGTTTTTTTTAATTTATTTATCTCAACTATATTCATATCAAACTACGTTAAGCTTAGGTAACACATTATATATATCCAACAGAACATTGCCAAAATACATTGACCAAGACGCTTCATATGAAAAATACTTTTATAAACACTCTCGAATAAATTAATATTCTGCGCAATTCATTTTTACTTTTGTACTCTACTTTTCTGACATAAATATAATACTTTTCCTCGTATTAATATTAATATTATTATTAGTAGTAATATTAATTACAACGACTTAATGAAAAAAGTTTTACATTCAAAATGATTATTTTGAAATTCGAAAGATAACTTAAGATTTTTGTTGTTTACAAATATATTGCTGCTTTGCCAGTGTATATCTCTTTTTCTTTCTTTCGCTCTGTATCTCTTTCTCTTCTTCCCCCTCTTTCTTTATTCTTTATTCTCTGCCCCTCTTTTGTCTCATATTTGCCATTGAAGAAAACAATGAAGTGAGAGAGGGGGGCTCTCTCACTTTTTTCAATTACAAAAAAAAAAACATAGAATCATATTTTTTAAAAAGTTTGGTTTTATATTTTTGTCATTAATACTTTAGTCGAAAACAAAAAGTAACCATTTGAAATTACTTGGGAATATACAAGTATTTTAGTTGACCAATTGACGTTCTGCATTTGGCGATTGTCAAGAATAACCAATAGAATGAGAAGGTGCGCAAAATATAAATAGTAAACAAATAACTGTTACCAAAAGCAATGAAAGTTACTTTTCTATCTACCTGCCTACTTTTTTGTAGTGTTTTAAAATACGTTAAAACGATTTTTTATTATTTAAATTGAACAGTTAGGTAAAATATTATACTGAAAAACAAAGATGGCTGACAGTCGTTCGCCGACCGTTTACGAACCCTGACAATTTTTCTTTTGGGGTGGATTTTTTTCCCTTCAATTATGTAGAAAAGTAAATTTTAAAGCATTTGAGACAGTTATGTGTTTATTATTTGTTTGTTTATTCAACCAAAAAACTAACTTCGAGGATATCTGCATGCGTCATCTTGAAAATGGAATGTTAACGCGGTCGGATTTGGATCAATTATTAAAATGCTTTAAAAATCTATAAAATACAAAGAGATAAGCACTAGGTAGAAAAGTAACTTTATTGCCTTTGGTAACAGTTATTTGTTGATTATTTGTTTTGTTTTTTCACCCCTTTTTTCTGTTGGTTATTCTTTACAATCACCTCGATTTTCCGTTTAATCTCTTCATTATGGGGAATTCCTTTTTTATACTTATACAAGATCAAATTTCACAATTAAAATATATAAAAAAAACACCATGACAATCAGCTTTTGTTGTTTTTCTTCAAATTACCAAACTGTGAAAAGATCATTGTTTCTTTGTTTTTCTGTAGATAAGGCTACATCTAGATTAATTGCTGCCCAGAAGGCGGGTGGTTTTTGCTATATATATATATATATATATATATATATATATATATATATATATATATATATATATATATATATATGAAAAACTATACATATTAATTCGCGTTTCTGTGACACATATCTGTCATATATATTTGATTATTGTGGCAGCCTCCACGCAGTGCGCTCAACACAGAAACGCAAGTTAATTTGTGTAGCCTGTTTTAAATATTTGTATAAAGTTTTTTTATAAAGCTCGATATTTTTTTGAGTACCTTTGAAAAAAAAAATGCCTGTAAAGTGTATCATATCAATATTTGAACTTGCTTAATTAACTAATATATATATATATATATATATATATATATATATATATATATATATATATTTAAAAACAAACAAAATTACTCCCTCAATATCGACCATGTACGGGACGTTTATGTGGCCTGCATGTGTACGTATGTCCGTGTGCGGGTCTCATTCAAGACAAACAATCGATTTTGAATAATAATTCTTTTTGTTTTCATTGACATTTAATTTAATTTAAATAACAAATTCGCAAATAAAATACACAATAATATAAAAATCGTTTGGTGTTTCTAATAGGCAGACGTCGTTACTTTAGACTCATTGTTTCTGACCCGGGGTACCACGGAACCCCTAAGTTCCGCAACCGGTTTCTAAGAGTTCCGCCAATATTTTCTCGTACTTACATGACATTTTTCTTAAAATTATCATCCTGAGTAAGTCTTACAAATAAAGACGAAATGTTGATTAATATATAAAAAAAAACATCCTTTTTGTTTTTTCCTTTCTCATTTCCCATTACGTCGGATTACCTTCATCCTTCCTTTCTCATATATATATATATATATATATATATATATATATATATATATATATATATATATATATATATATATATATATAGTATTTCAAAAGACTATATTGTATTCCATGATAAATGCCAGTATACTGAAATCATATGCCCGTAATAGGGTTAAGATGAACATTCATATACACTAAATGTACAAAAGCAAGGAAATTCCAAATTTTGTACACTGTTATTGTCATTAAGGGTATGCGAGTACAACAGGGCTATGTATTTTACTGGTAGGAATTTTTCTTCAGCGCACCTCACACATTTCATCCACTCATGCATATAGATATATACTGTAGTGATGTGATAATGAAATGGTTTGGTTGATATGTAGTCATACCCTTAATTAATGACATTGACAATGAGTTTATGAGATACAAGGTGGCACATACGTACGTACGTACGTACGTACGTACACACAGATAACATGATTTCATGATTGAACTTTCTGGATCTTTGGGTTGCCTTGACTAATGATGCTGAAATTCTACACACTTATAGAACCTATCAAATAAACATTTTGTGCAAAGTTTTAACTAATTTGGTTTATTGGTTTTTGAGTTATGATTGATCAAAGAAATGAGATTTCCAGCATAGGCCATTTGTGAAGTCTATTAAGGGATAGAGCGCTCTCGCGTCTCCCTTGATTATCGATTCATTTATATATATATATATATATATATATATATATATATATATATATATATATATATATATATATATATATATATATATATATATATATATATATATATATATGCGAGATCCGAACACTGTTTCGTAAGATCACTCTAAGCTGCCTTGTAAATGGCGGCCACGTGTCGCTATTTACAGTTAAAGTTACTCTATATTCACTAACTAATTGACGATGGCCCTTTGGTTAGGATCACCGACTACGAATCAGTGGCGATTTGTGTTCGGGGTTCGCGCCCACCGACCGTCGGGAATTAGTTCCTAGACTGAAGATTGCGTTAGCATGAAACATCGATGTCTCTAGGTATTTAAATATTTAATATTTATTAAAAAAAAAATATTATTGTATATATATATATATGTTCAAGTATTATACAAACGTATTTTATATTAATTCCTAATGTGATAAAAATATGTTCTGTATTGGGGATAGAGCATTATTATATAAGATAATAATAAAATAAATGTAAAGTTTTGTACTTTACAAATGTACAAAATTCAACAAAGAATAGCACATAGAAAAGTCCTTTTAAACCTAGATTTTTCAAAGAAATAAGTCCTCTCGCTAGAAGCAAAAACACAATTATTAAACAAGCTTTGGTTTTCATTATTAATTTGAAAAATACTTTCGCATTAATTTATTTTAATTACCGAAACATTTGACAAAAATGTATTTCTTTTTTCCGGAAATCAGTTATCAAAAATATATATACTATGATACTTACCAAGTGAACTACAATGACAATTATGCTCAAATGCATTGGCTACTCTGGTGCCCCCTCGAAGTAAATTCACTAGACCAACTCAACAATCAACTAAATCCCATTCATTCACTGTGGAGGTCCCCAGATGCCGGAGAGCCTTCTGCTGCTGACCTCTGAAACTCCTTCCCTGCTCCCTGTTTCCACGACAGTACTGACATTCAGAAATATAAAACTAATGTAAACAGACATCTCGCTGCGCAGATCGAAATTTAGGTTGACACCCCCAACCTTCTTCCCCTTTTTTATTTCTCAGTAGCCCCTTACGTGTACAGTGGCGGCCTGCCTTGTTTGGGGTGAACTATGTTAAGAAAATAAAAATAAAATGAAAGATATTGTATATAATTTTGGTTTTACGCTGCGGTTCCGTGAGACATGTAATTTAGTTGAAGGTTTCCGTAAGGGTAAAGGGGTTGAGGAACGCTGTTTCAGTCTGATTGTTTAAACAGATTGGGCTGTTTACTGGGTATTTACTTTTTTCCACCGCAGGAACATGTGGTACAAGGCCTGAAGGTGAGAAGAATCAAGCCAGTGCCCCTAAAGAAGGGGATCCATGGCCTATTATAAATGTCGGCATTCCCCGGTTTAGGCGGCTCAGGCAGTTAGCAATAAAGATGAGAAGGCAAGGCCTGGGAGTGTGTACCCCCTTATGACTACCCAGGACAAATATCTCAGCCCGACAGATAAAAGGCCAACGAAATGGCCCAGCTTCTGCCGGACTGATTCTCGAGAACGGACCCTTGTCTGGTATCTTCCAGTCAAACGTCTCTCATCAACAATGTTTACTGCTCTGAAAAAAAATCCGATTTTGTACGATACGATGCACTGTGAACGAGCATCATCAACACGGCACCACAGAAACGCTTTTGATTTTAGCTCCATCACCAACCGTCAATCAAAACTATTGTTGTTTACGATTCATTGGCCGTTTTGAATTCATTTCATAGAAAACAAACAAACATGGCGAGTCGCGAGCTTTAAAAGAAAACGTTTTTTTTTGTTCTCCTTTCAAAATGTTTTGAAATTCGTTTAACCGATTTTTTTGTGTGTTTGCTAAAGTGGTGCCGATTGTCACGTGAGCCAACACGTCACTCCTATGTATGCAAATGAGGCACGGACTGCAGAGGGCATGTCAGACGAGCAGACATATTGTTGGAGCCGTCACACATTAACAAAAAGACAAGAGAGAAAAAAGAAAAGAACAGAGAAATGATTTGTAAAGTATTTACGTCAACAAACAACTTTCTTTGCAGACGTTTCGGCCATCTTTGTTTTCGTCCCACCTTTCTCCGATTGCCGATAGTTATCATACACCGACTTCAAGTCTCACATTGAAAGCTTTCTAATACGAAACCGTGAATCGCCATGATGAATATTTGTTGGCTGTTTATTTCTTTCCTTTTCTCATTCAAATTTCTCTGGAGTAGTTGTCCCACCTTTGCATCTTAAATAAGCACGAACGAAAACAGCTTTTCGATAAGCGTTTCTTGGTTGTCAACGCAGACGACAAACCAGAAGTGACAAAAAGACGCTAAGACAAAAATCCGAGTAAACATTCTCATCAAAATAAGAAAGAAGAAAATGGCGGACAAAATGGATGACAACGGCTACTTTTTTCTTCGTACCAGAATGCCATCTGCTCATGGTATGAACTTTTCATTTTTTATTCAAATTCATTTAAACTTAATCCTTTGTCTAATTGTGCACATATTACCTTTTCATCCTGATTTATATATTTTATCATGCGCAATTTTTGGGTGGACCCAGAGGACGTACTCAACATTGATTGGGTTAGAGGAGGTGTAAGTCCAATCCAGTTCAGGCCTCCGCTCAGTCTCGAGAGACAATAGATAACTCCTACAAAGGTGCCTACGCGGGAAGTCTATTGTGAAGCAAGGGTTGCGCAATCACAACCACCCATTGAGTCTAGTGGCAAAGAGATATCGAAGACGACAAGAAACAATGCCGGGATAAGCGTATAGCACCCGTCATTCCCAAAATGGTCACCCATCTAAATACTGACATGTAAGTACAGTGACATTTATTGAAATAATTTTCCGTAAATTATAGTCTTGAAATCCCTCGAGAAACACCTGGCGTTTCCCGTGAATGAATGAAGACCCTGCATACGCCTGCTCTTAACACTGAATCTCACACTGCCATTCCTATTCTTATTTTTGTAATTTCTATAATTTTCAGATTATAAATAAAATAAAGCGATACGTATTTCCTTTTTAGGGATGTCCGGCGTAAACGCTCACACCCAAGATATTGTACCTTTGTTAAAAATGAATTAAACTTTGGATAATGTATCTTCAGAATATATATATATGGTCTATCCTAAAAACTTTAGGAGGAGTATGTGAATAAAAAAAAAACAGAGAGGAAATACAAGTTGATCATATACTAGCTGTTCCTACCCGGCGTCGCCCGGGAGTTAAGTTTATATTGTTTAAATAATATATGAGAAATAGCTAAGTAATTTAAAAAAAGAACAATAGAATTTTACGAATTAATTAAAATGGCTGACTCGGCAATTTGTAAATAAGTTGCTTTGTTGTAAATAGGATTTTTATTTGTACCAAATAATTAAATAAAATCGCAGACTTGTTTTCAAAAGAATTAAATAAAATTGCAGACTTGTTTTCAAAATAATTAAATATGTTCTATTAGAAATTAATTTATCAGTAAAGTAATTTAAAACAAAATTATTTATTATAAACATGATTTTTATTTTCACGAAGTAATTCATTAAAATCGCTGAGATGTTATCTAAGAAATCGCAATGTACAGGGTGGGCCAAAATAAGGGTCCTATCTTTAAATTTGAATAACTTGAATTTGAATAACTTCCACAAAATAAAAGTTAAACTCACCAAACTTTATGTGTGTGTAGACTGACCCTTCCGAGATTTTTTGAAATAAACAAAACAAATTTTAGCCGAAAAACACTTCTTAAAACTTACAAAAACTAAAGTATTGTTTTTTACACTGTTTTGAGTATTTAAGCAAAAAAAATGTTTTCTAAATGAGGGTACGTTCCTTAGGGCTAATACGGCTCATGCTTGCTTCGGAAGGGGTCCTTTACTAATTCTAAAAAAAAAAAAAAAAATCAATAAATAAAAAAGTTATGAATTTTTAAAAATAGGACCCTTATTTTTGCCCACCCTATATTAAAAAATGCCTTCTTCTTGGATTTGCACAGAACAGTTATTACATTTTGATCTCAGGCCGAAATACCGAGATTTAACAGAAGAATCTGTATTTGTTGTTTCTATGATTTATATTTCACGAAAGTAATTCAATACAATGGCCGACTTGTTTTCTAAGAAATTGAAATGCATTCTAATAGATTTGATATTTTCAGAAATGTTATTTAATTTTAAGAAATTATTTTAAAAAAAAATATGAATTTTATTTAAAGTGATAATTCATTAAAATTGCTAACTTGTTTTTCAAAAAAACGAAATGCATTCTATTGGAATTAGTTGAATCAGTAAAGTATTTTTGTAAATAAATTATTTATTCTAAATATGGTTTGTATTTCATTAAAATTGATGACTTGTTCTTTTTAAGAAACCGAAAAGAATTCTTCGAAATAAAATATTCAAATAGGATTCGTATTTCACGAAGTAATTAATTAAAATGTCTGAATGTTTTTCTAAGAAACCGCAATGCATAAAAAGAAGAAAAAATGTTTCCCTTCCCTGATCGAGGACAGAAAAGATATTACATTTTGATTCACCACTGAAGAACCGGGTATCAACATTCGAAAATTTATTTTAGTAAACAATATGCAGTTCCCATTAACTTTATTTGTTGTAAATAGGATTGTTATTTCACGAAGTTTTCTAAGAAATGACTGATTTGTTTTCTAAGAAATAGAAATGCATTCTGGTGAATGCAATGTTATCGTTAACGCTACTTTGTAAATAACCTTTTTGCTCTAAATCGGAAATTTATCTTACGAGTAATTCATTCAAAAGGTCGAATTGCTTGCTAAAAGACGGAAATGCATTCTATTTGAATTAAATTAATTAAGTAAAGTATTTTTTGTGAATAAATAATTTATTCTAAATATGATTTTATTTCACGGGGTAATTCATTCAAATTCATGATTTGTTTATAAAAAGCCGCGATAAATGCAATTCTTCTTCTTCTGACAGAGGACAGAAAAGATAATACACTTTGATCCTCGCACGTCGGTCGAAAATCAGCAGTAGAAGAATCGCTTGCGAGAGCATTACGCAGTTTCTACGTGTTAAGAAAACCATGCTTGCCCATATGAGCGTCTGCACAACCTGTTTCTATAGCAATTATCC
>OY744529.1:91709276-91764276 GCA_963556195.1 Sepiola atlantica | reverse complement strand
ACATATATATATATATATATATATATATATATATATATTTCCATCTTTAAATCTCCATTCACCGGACACCTTATCAACGGGCAACTACCAACTGGGCAGACTCCATATTTTTTTACACACACACTCTCACTCTCCATTACTTTATATTTTTCAAATTTTGAATTTTGGCTTTTCAACTGCTAACTTATCTATCTATGTAATTTTATGATGAGATTTTAATCTTTGAAAAGCCTTGCCTTAAGGAAAGAAATTTTTTTTATCGAGTACACCTTGAATTGGACAAGCCGCGCGTGCGTGCCCCCCCTCCCTCTGTATGTGACTCGATGTGGCGAGTTTAAAATGCAATAAATGTGGGCAATTTCGGGCATTTTTGACACCCTTTGACCCCCTGGGGGCACCAACCAAAATTTTTCTGAGGTCAAGGATTCTCATTTTATATCCAGAACAATTGCCTCTACATTTTGGCCAAGTTTAAAAAAAATTGAATGGATGGATCAAACGTTATGGAAGAAAAGGGTCATTTTTTGCCATTTTGGGGGCTTTTTACCCCCCTGGGGGCGCGAACGAGATTTTTTCCAAGGTCAGCGATACATATTTTCTATTAGGAACAATTGCCTCCACATTTTGGCCAAGAAATTGAATAGATGGATGAAAAGTTATGGGTCAAAAAATGTCATTTTTTTTGCCATTTTAGGGCCTTTTGACCTCCTGGGGGGCTAACCAGATTTCTTTTCAAAAATCGGAGAATGTCACTTTCTAACCTGACCAAAGTTACAACTTCATGCAAAATTTCAGAGAAATTCAATGGATGGTTGCGGAGAAAAATCCGGACGGACGGACGGACGGACGGACGGACATGCCTCAAAACATAAGTCCCCCGATTTATAAAATCGGGGGACCAACAATCGAAGTTGAAATAGATTTGTCATTCGTACATCTTTATCTCTCTTCCTTAATTTGTTTATATATATATATATATATATATATATATATATATATATATATATATAGGTTCCCTCCAAAAATGCATTATTTGTAACCTACCCCGAATTATTCCATTTGGAAGCGAATCATAAAATAATTCGATCATAGCCATATAGAATGGAAAAATCCACCATTATCTATGTGCATATCTATCTGACTTTTTATTTTATTTATATTTATGTTACGTTTCTGGAACTATCATGAATGTCTTGGAATATTTCTGGAGCAAATAAGAAATAATTCCTTATTCACAAACACGTATATATATATATATATATATATATATATATATATATATATATATATATATATATATATATATATATATATATATATTGGATGCACGCCGAAAAGCGAAGTAATCTAGCGATACGACGAACGCTGCGAAGACTGTTTAGGCGCCGTTTGTGTTATTGTCGCAGGGCGGATGAACTGTGTGTTTCATTGTAAATGGCGCCTGCGCAAGGGAAAGGTGAGGAATGATCTTGCAGGCTGTTGTCGATTAGCACTTAAAAAAGATTCAAAATACAAACATCTCAATGTAAAAAGTTAAAAAAATAAAATATATTTATCATAAAACTGTTAAAAAAGATCACGAAAACTAACGTCTCAATGTAAAAAGTTAAAAAATAAAATATCTTTATCAGAAAACTGTTAAAAAAGATTACGGATAACAACGCTTTATTGTAAAAAATTTAAAAATAAAACATTATCAGAAAACTGCTTTAAAAAAATTACGAATACAAACGTCTACATGTAAAAAGTAAAAAAAAATAAAACATCTCAATAAGAAAACTGTTAAAAAGATTACGAATACAAACGTCTCAGTGCAAAAAGTTAAAAAATAAAACATCTTTATCAGAAAACTGTTAAAAAAGATTACGGATAACAACGTCTCAATGTAAAAAGTTAAAAAAATAAAACATTATCAGTAAACTGTTAAAAAGATTACGAATACAAACGTCTCAATGTAAAAATTAAAAAAAAATCTCTATCAGAAAACTGTTAAAAATGATTACGAATACAAACGTCTCAATGTAAAACATTTAAAAAAATAAAATATCTCTATCAAAAAAACTGTTAAAAATCGATAAAAAATACAAACGTCTCATTCTGAAAAATTAAAAAATAAAACATCTCTGTAAGAAAACTGTTAAAAAAGATTACGAATACAAACGTCTCAATGTAAAAAGTTAAAAAGATAAAACATCTCTATCAAAAAACTGTTAAAAAAGGTTACGAATACAAACGTCTCAATGTAAAAAGTTAATAAAATAAAACATCTCTGTAAGAAAACTGTTAAAAAGGATTACGAATACAAACGTCTCAATGTAAAAAAGTTAAAAAGATAAAACATATCTATCAGAAAACTGTTAAAAAGGATTACGAATACAAACGTCTCAATGTAAAAAAGTTAAAAAGATAAAACATATCTATCAGAAAACTGTTAAAAAGGATTACGAATACAAACGGCTCAATGTAACAAGTTAAAAAGATAAAACATATCTATCAGAAAACTGTAAAAAAGGATTACGAATACAAACGTCTCAATGTAAAAAGTTAAAAAGATAAAACATATCTATCAGAAAACTGTTAAAAAGGATTACGGATAACAACGTCTCAATGTAAAAAGTTTAAAAAATAAAATATCTCTATCAAAAAACTGTTAAAAATCGATAAAAAATACAAACGTCTCAATCTGAAAAATAAAAAAATAAAACATCTCTATAAGAAAACTGTTAAAAAAGATTACGGATACAAACATCTCAATGTAAAAAAGTAAGAAAAAGAAAAAAAGAAGACGGAGACCAGCAATCGAAAAGTAAAAAAGAAGCGAAAAAGAAGCGAAAAATAACTCTTCTAATTATGTAAACGAATGTGAGAATAGGCAAATGACACAGCAGGGCCAGTTTGTTATTCCGTTATTCGTTGAACTACTATGTAAACGAATGCCTTTTTGTAATGTCCAATTGCTGTGTTAAGTGTAATATTGCGTAAAATAAACTTAGTCTTTAAATATGATATGTGTTGTCCGGGTAGGTAAAGTTTGTGATCATGCATACGATATGTAATAGAATGTTTAAAGAAAAAAAAAACAATATGATTATCGAAGTGAATGGATTATCCATTTTGAAAACCTGCATCTGGGTGTGTTGTCCATTCAAAATATAGCTATTTCGACGATTCTGTGTGAATCCGTAAACCGACAAAAATCGAGAAAAGAAGATGAAACATAGACATTTAAATAAATAGTTAATGTACTCGGTGTGACTGGGGAATTGATTTTTTGTTGTTATTCAGATGACGTGAAAAAAAACGTAACAAAATATTGAATAATAAGTAAAGAATAGTAAAAAGTAAGAATAATGTAAGTGACAATTGTTGCATTGACTTAAACGATCGCTCTTTGTTTTATGAATGCCAAACAGCTGTTCGTTTATATTTCATTATTCTAAAATATGCCCGGAAAGAAGAAAGATTATTCGAAGGAAATGTCCTGTATTTAGATTGAACATGTAGTGTAGACAATAGCTAGAACGAAAAAAAAATGAAATACTAACGGCGCTAAGTCAAAATAGCGAACCTATTAAGAAAAATTCCTGGTGAAATGAGTGACACTGGAAGTAGATGTAAACGTAAGAGTGAAAATATCTCCGACTTCCTGTGTGAATGATTGTGTTGAAAGAAGCTTCTGAAAGAGAGCAGAACGAACGCATATTTTCTGAAAACACGAATCAGGAATTAGCCTGAATGCCTACCGAAACAAATTAGCTTATGCAGGTTTGGGCTCGAAAGCTATAATAGTCAAGGAAATAGTGAAATATATATATATATATATATATATATATATATATATATATATATATATATATATATATAGCATTACGTATATCAACCAACGTTTATATGCGTACTACCGGATCTTATACTTGATAAGATTGACGTAAGGCTATAATATTGTTTATGTAATTTTATAAATGCTCTACTTGGTATTGAGCACTCTTGAAAAACTTAGTTTTATGTCACTTTATTAACACATTTGAACTTGATCATTTAATATATATATATATATATATATATATATATATATATATATATATATATATATATATATATATATATTAATTATTTATTACCTACAGACATCGATGTTTACGCAATCTTTAGTGCAGGAAATTAATTTCCGACGATCAGCGGCGCGAACTCCGATCACAAATTGCCACTGATTCGCAGTCAAGAGCGTTTCCCGTTTGCCAGGAATTTAACCTTGTAAATACCAAGTCGGCGGGTATTTTATAACAGGCAGCGAATAGTGATCTACAACAACACTGTGTTTGATCTCGCAATGAAGCTAATAGTACTGCTTGTTATTAAACTCACTCAAAGTGCCCGGCCTAAGTAAAGGGGGCTTTTAATAATATTAATTATTTATTACCTACAGACATCAATGTTTCATGTTTACGCAATCTGCATATATATATATATATATATATATATATATATATATATATATATATATATATATATATATATAAATGCTGTAAAACTGGAGTCCGGAGATTGATAGCAATGTTAATCCAACCCCAAATTCGGAGATTAGACCGTCTAAAAGCCGCGTGAAACCATGGCAACGGGATAACAACAACTCTATAGTATGGAGTTTAAGTTTATTTACTTTAAGGTTGTCAAATTATATAGAGTTATAAATATATATCAAAGGTTATGCTTCCGAATTGAAAGTAAATATTTAGGAATAAAAAATAACGAAAGAACTTAACTCATACCAGACAATAATAATTGTGACCTGAAAGGTCTCTTTCGGATAATTTTTTCTGGTATTCTTTCTTCATTTTAGCCGCTTCGTTTAAGACCACGTTTCTGCATGGACCCAAAGAGAGACTAGTTTCCTTCTACGCAGGTTTTATTTGTCTGTTTTACTGCATATCAACCCTTATTGTATTATTTAATGCCTATTGGAAACAGTTCCTTGCTTTCTTTGTTTGCCTGATTAGAATCGATTCATTGCTCGGTTTGGTTTAATCTCTATTACAACAGCTCAATTGTTTCGTGTTTTTAAAAAAAATCAGATTTCCTGTATATTAATTGACCAACATCGTGTGCGCAAGTCACGCCCCCAAAACACTCTAAAAGAGCAATTACGTTTTTCGTTTAAACACCTGCTCCTAGCGAGGCATTGACAAAAAGTGAAAATAACGGTAATGTGACGTACTTACGATTACGTCCGCACACCAAAATTATTCTATCGTGTTCGAAATCATTTTTGGCGCCGAAAAGTAAATCAATTTGTTGATCAGATGGTCAAGCACAAAAAAATCAGATTTTGTCAGCCAGCTAACCAGACAGTAGAGCCAGAGACAAGACACATGAACACACTCCATTACGCTCTACTCCCCCGTGACACGTATCCCGATCTTGTAATCTAATGCTCGCAATGGGAGAGTAGAAAGTGGATATTTGGTTTACTCTCGCTTCCCTTATTTTGTCCTTTACTCCTCACATTCTATGAGTGATGTTTCTGAGAAAGGGGGAAAAATTGCTGTTTTCTGGACGAGAATCTGTCCATCTAACACTTATCATTGGCTAGTTTTTGACCTTGAAGTAGTATATTTATTTTAGCTCCTTACATCAAGTGGCTTCATGTCTTGTCTGGAGCAATTTTCATTTAAAAAAAAACATTGATATATGTAAACGCTCCGTTGATTGGTTTATTCTGTCGGTTTTACGGCACATCAGCCCTTTCCTGTTTATTTAATGTCGAAACCCGATACTCATTTGAAACTATTCATTGAACGCAAGTTGTTATTTTCCTCATAGTTGTGTAAGTGTTTGCATGCTTTTGCCAATGCTATTACAGCCCATGTTAATGAAAATGAACGGTTTGGATTTAAACTCGAATTAGCAATTACATAGTCTCCTTTGATATCCATTATACCACCTGGCTGCCCCTTTCCACGTTTAGAATTATATCCAGACGAGATGGGATAACAAGGGTGGAAGGTAGAAAAATATATCATTTGTTGTCAATCTGATTTACGGAATATTGACCGCTTTCTTTTTTAATCTCTTGTTTCTCCGTGTAAGACATTTACAGCAAAAACTCGTCGAACTACCACCACTGCAAAAAAACTTTCCTTCTTCCCCCATGTGCCTAAGATCAAACGGAATTTCCATGAACAGTTTCTTTCGAAGAACTTCTAATCTGTGGGACACGTTACTACGGAATTGCTTCTCTGCAGGCTACAGCATGGTCATCTTTCAATCCAATGTCTAAAAATCCTTGCCATAAAGCGTCCCCATAAGTAATCAAATTCCGGTCATCATTTTCAATCCTCTCGTAATATTCTTCATCTTTCAATTGAAAATCCACCCATCTTATTGATCCTCATCCTCGGGTAGATTTTGGCCTTGATAAGTGATGACTCATTGGTAAAAAAAAGAAAGAAAAAAAAACGAACAACGGTACATGTTCTGAATGTTTAGTTGAAGACGAATTGATACTCATAAGTCAGTGAATGGATGAGGTTCATACCTATCCCCGACGATGTGTTGTGCGGATATAAACGTAAGAGATCTGACGGAATGTTAACTCGGGTTGCCGATTGTGTAGTCCACCTAGGTAGTTGTTACTCCAGTCACTGACAATCACCCCCCCCCTCTCCACGCACACACTATAAATTATAAGCAGCTTTAAGATTCATTTAAGGAACTCGAGAAGATCGATGTTAATTTGCTTGCAAGTCCCCTATGAGGCTAACCGTTACTTTTAATCGTCTCTCCCAATCCCCTCCCCCTCTCCAACTCTCTCTCTCTCTCTCTCCCTCTCTCTCTCTCTCTATATATATATATGCCTTCCCCCCCCCCGCTCTCTCTTTCTGTATGCCAATGCATATGCCTTATATAAATACGAACAAGTAAAAATACGGAAAGTGTAATGAATTCAGGGCGAAGAGAGTAGATGCGTCGGTGGGGAGTGTTGTTATGGGTTTATGTGGGTGGGGTGGGGGTTTGGACGAGATGTAGTGTTGCCAGCCCGATTCCGAGTCCCAGATAGCGCACAAGTAGCAATATATATGCTGATATCACGGAGATCAAGATTCGCGGAAATGTAGGGAGAATAATTTCAATAAATCGCCGCAGATAGCATCGGCCTCTCTCGGTAGACGCGGTCGTCATTGGCGACATAAAAACAACGACTAACGAACGCCTCTCGGCGGCCGGGGTCAAAAGCAGACACCTCCACCCCCCCCCACCTCAACCCCATCCACTTTTCTCTCCCGTACCTCCTCAAGGCTCCATCACCACGACCGCTCGATCACCACCCGACCTCACCCATTGATCTCCGTGTTCGCCCCTTTCTACTTTTCCCTTGGTCGTCATCATATGTCCGCCCCGACCCCTACATCTATCTCACCGCCACGGCACTTTTCTGCAAACAGTATTTCACGCCGTGTGCCTCCCCAGGGTGTGAGCTGCTTAGAAATTTTCTTCAGAGGTAATTATATGTTTATAACTGGATATGAACAGGTCTAGAAAGGTATACAAAACACGCACACACACACACACACACACACACACACACACACACACACACACACACACACACACACACACACACACACACACACACACATTTGTAAACATGAACATTTTAATAACCATATAGAGACACTGCACGCGTTTTTCGACCTTTTAGGCCTGAAGAGACGTAAGTGTCGAAATACGCGTGCATCTGTGTAGCCATTTAAACATTTAATGTCAACAAATATAAAGTTCTACTTTGCATCGAGCATTGTTGAAATTAATAATACATATGCATAATATCGATTAATATAGTATTCTAAATGAATAAATGCGAAAGTTTCGTCCATTTCTCCGAACTATATTTATATCAAAACACCTTAGGCTTATTTAATCCAACGACGCGAGAAAATATTTTCAAATACGCTATCTATCTATCTATCTATCTATCTATCTATCTATCTATCTATCTATCTATCTATCTATCTATCTATCCCCCCCTCTCTCTCTCTCTCTCTCTCTCTCTCTCTCTCTCTCTCTCTCTATATATATATATATATATATATATATATATATATATATATATATATATATATATATATATATATATATATATATATATATATACGGTTGAACTGAATATCATTCTATTGGATTTACTACATTTTGAACACTTTCAATGCAGTCTCCACGGACTCCCTTTTCCATCTTTAAATCTTTCGTCACCGGACACTTTGTCAACGGACATTTCCTCAACTGGACATAATCTATATTTTGATAACCTTTTTATGCACACACTTATACTTTCCATTACTTTATATTGTTTCTTACATTTTTCATTTTTTTGATTTTGGCTATTTCCCTGCCAACTTATCCATCTATGTAATTCCTCTGATGATAAGATTTTAATCTTTGAAAAGCCTGGCTTAAGGAAAAAAAAATAAACATGTTTTTTTTATCGAGTACACCTTGCATTACACAATCGAAGATGAAATAGATTTGGCATCCGCACATCTTTATCTCTCTTCCTTCATTTATATATATATATATATATATATATATATATATATATATATATATATATATATATATATATATATATATATATAACTTCTTTGTAGAATGGTAGGAAAAATCCCAGCAGAGTGCTCGATTAATTAAGAATTAAAGTTAAAAATTAAGAGCATAATATTTATTTATTCTGGTACAGAAAAATTAGTACAACATTCGTACCGTCGGTTTCAAGCACGGAAGGTCTTACCCATCCGGCTCTCTTCAGCTTCTGTTGTCATCTGTTTTGGAAATGGAAAACAGATGACAACAGAAGCTGAAGAGAGCCGGATGGGTAAGACCTTCCGTGCTTGAAACCGACGGTACGAATGTTGTACTAATTTTTCTGTACCAGAATAAATAAATATATATATATATATATATATATATATATATAAATGTTGAATTTAATTTAAGATAATTGAATTATCGTTTAATAATAATCTATCGTTATAATATAAAGCTCAATATATTGAATAGAGAAATCAATTCTAGAGATGAAAGATTATAATATTAAATTGTAAAGATACAATATTTATTAGAACATCAAAAGTTAAGCTCCTTGCTCTGAACTTTTGGCGTATCTTTGGAATTTTCTATTCTCATTTTTCATCTCTAGAATATATATATATATATATATATATATATATATATATATATATATATATATATATATATATATATATATATATAAATATATATATATGTGTGTGTGTGTTATATATATATATATATATATATATATATATATATGATTATTTTTATTTACACAGACATGTACAAAATCTGCGACACTGGCATGTCGATGTTATCGATCAACAACTATTATGAACTGAGATCTCATCAGGCAGAATTAGAATCCGATCTCAACCGTAGATCATATTTGGAAAGAATGAAATGGAGAAAAAAGAAAAGAAATTTAAAATTTTAATTTTGGAAAGTCACGTGGGTGGGACTATTATATATATATATATATATATATATATATATATATATATATATATATATATATATATATATATATATATATATATATATAATAAAATTGATATGTAAGCCATTAACAATGCGAGATTAATTTATATAGACGTTTTATCAAGTAACAAAGAAATAAGTTTGGTTATTCTTGTTTTTGATAAAAAAAAAATGACTCAATAACTGGTCACCTCTGAAGATGGAATTTATTCCGAAATATAAGATTACTGTAAATATATATATATATATATATATATATATATATATATATATATAATAGCTATATGCACGATCCGAACACCGTTTCGTAAGATCACTCTAGCTGCCTGGTGAATGGCGACCACGTGTCGCTATTTACAGTTATATTTACTTACTAATTGACGATGGCCCTTTGGTTAAGATCACCGACTACGAATCAGTGGCGATTTGTGTTCGGGGTTCGCGCCCGCCGACCGTCGGGAATTAGTTCCTAGACTGAAGATTGCGTTAGCATGAAACGTCGATGTCTCTAGGTATTTAATATTTATTTATTAAAATATTATTGCATATATATATATAAATTGATGTCGCATTGTTAATGGCTTACATATCCATATATATATATATATATATATATATAATATAATGTGACCTCTCGGTCATTGAGCTCAATTTTTACCGTATACTTGCTTCCTCTATCTGAACCCTTGGATATTTACATGGACACAGTATTTTTTATATTTTCCATTGAAAATGATTTTTTTTGCTCACAACTTTTATATTTTCAAATATTTGCTAAACGGTAATACAATATTTGCTGATTTTTCTTTAGATTTTTCCTCAGATGAAAAGAGCTTATTTGTGAAAATCCATGGATTAAGGGAAAATTTTATTTTCATATATATTCTCTATTTGAATATTTGATGAATTAAAAAGCATTTATGAGGACTAAACAGTGTGGTTATATATAGCTAGCACGCCGACAGCACACCTCGAACTTCAAACCGCTCATTTAAGTCATCGCTGACAGTTAAGATCAAACAATGTACCCAGCAAAACATCTTCAGATATTAGTACTAAATATACCGTGTCTGTCTCTGTCTCTGTCTATCTGTCTCTCTCTTTATATATATATATATATATATATATATATATGGGGTAAGGTACACGATAATTCATGAAAATGAAATGCCGTGGTGGACAAATTGTGTGAAAAATGACAAACGGAAAACAGGTTAAAGTGCAGGAGAAAAACAAAAACAAGAGATTTGACCGGTTTCGTTCGTGTTGGCGAACGTCTTCAGAAAAAGGTAAGATTTGGAAATAATTTTATTTTGAAGTCAACACACATGGGATGAAGAAAGGATGATCCGATTGGACCATATGAGAAGACATTAAGTGACGTTGAAATATGACAAGTGGGTGACACATTCTTCTTTGTTTCTTATTCTTCTTTTTATATTTTTATTTATTTTCTTTTTCTTTCTCACTTTCACACCTACTGAGCTAGTATGGGACAGTCGGTGGAGGAGGGGGTAAAAGGCGATAAGATAAGAGGGAAGAAGACAGAGGAACTGGCCAGCATAAAGAGCAAAAATCAGTGGGCATGAAATTGATACACAGAAAGCGAGAGACCAAAGATTAATCTGAATGAATCAGAGATAGGTCTGCTAATTTGTCACACATTAGCTTTTAAACAGCAATAAGGTACACGATAATTCATGAAAATGAAATGCCGTGGTGGACACAAAGTGTGGAAAATGACAAACGGAAAACAGGTTAAAGTGGAGGTGAAAAACAAAAAATATATATAAATCTCAAAAATTCGAAAATAAGGGTTAAGTTTGAGAGAGATGTATTAAAATGCTAGGTGTCTGCTTAGGGTATAAGAACCGAGCCTGATTAGGGTATACGAACAACAGGCTCGGTTCTTATACCTTAAGCAGGCACCTAGCAAAAATCGCACTAAAACAATGCAATATATTACACCACTGCGACCCTGATTAAATATCTATATATAAAAAAATTGTTTGTAAGCTCTCATTGCTAATCAATTCATTTTAATACATCTCTCTCAAACTTGTATATATATATATATATATATATATATATATATATATATATATATATATATATATATATATTGTTTGTGTCTAAAAAATTATTATGTATTTAAAATATAAATTTTATAACATAAAGCAACCGTAATATTGCTACATCTGGGCTGGTGCATCATTCGCTAGTCGCTCCCCTTAAGAGAAGGTCCAGAAAAGAGTCGCTAACCTAATACGTCCCTCACTATCCACCAAGCTCCAGCCCCTGCCCCATCGCCGCAATGTGCCTCCTTGTGCGTGTTTTACAAGTACTTCAATGGGATGTGCTCGGATGAACTTGCTGCTCTAGTGCCCCCTCGACGTAAATACACTAGACCAACCCGACAATTAGCTAAATACCACCCATTCACTGTGGAGGTCCCCAAATGCTGGCGATCCTTCCACTCCAATAGCTTCCTTCATCGTACTGCTGACCTCTGGAACTCCCTCCCTGCTCCCTGTTTCCCCGACTGTTCCGACGTGCAAAAATGTAATACTAATGTAACCAGACACCTCGCTGCACAGCTCCCAACTTAGGATGTCCCCTAAACTTACACCTCATTCTGAATAGCCCCTTACGTCTACAAAGGCGACCTGCCTTGTTTGAGGTGAACTATTTTATTTATCTACCTCCCATAGCGGTAAGATGTGACACAAGGTCGGGAAAGTGGGATTTGATAAACCAGCGCCCGAGAAGGTGACCACTGTTTGAGGTGAACTATGTTAAAAAAAATAGCCTGATAGTGTGAGGCTAGAGCTATGGAAGAAGAATATTTTTTTTATTTAAGTTAAACCACATCAAATGTATGGAAGCACAGATTCACACAACTTGAGTAAAAATCTACTTTTTATTACTCGAATACAATTGTTTCGGCCTAACCTAAAGATATTTATAAAATGTTCCTGTAACCAATGCATTTTTTCTTGGGGTGGCTAGGAAATTTACCAGGCAAGTAAAACCTGGTTTACAATCCGTACTCATTCATTTTATTAATACAAGTCATGAAGCAGTTTTCGCCCATATATATATATATATATATATATATATATATCAAGAGAGGCGGGAGAGCACTCTATCCCTTAATAGACTTCAAAAACGGCCTATTCTAGAAATCTCATTTCTTTGATCAATCATTACTCAAAAACCAATAAACCAAATTAGTTAAAACTTTGCACAAAATTTTTATTTGATAGGTTCTATAAGTGTGTAGAATTTCAGCATCATTAGTCAAGGCAACTCAGAGATCCAGAAAGTTCAATCATGAAATCATTTTAATCTGTGTGTATGCACGTACGTGTGTGCCACCCTGTATCTCATCAACTATTTGATGGATGCAGCTGATTTTGGGCAGAGACAGAGGTTCTAGGGTCTAGTTGATGGAATTTTAATTTCAGTTTACCATATACCTTAGTTTTCCAGAAAATTCCAAAAACCTTAAAAACGACCATTGTATTGAGGCATAGCCTTTATAAAAGTAGTGACATTCCATGATAAATGCCAGTATACTGAAATCATATGCCCTTAATAGGGTTCAGATGAAAATTCATATACACTAAATGTACAAAAACAAGGAAATGCCCAAATTTTTACACTTTTATTGTTATTAAGGGTATGCGAGCACAACAGGGCTATGTATTTTACTGGTAGGAATTTTTCTTCAGCGCACCTCACACACTTCATCCAGTCATGCATAGAGATTTATACTGTAGTGATGTGATAATGAAATGGTTTGGTTGATATGTAGTCATACCCTTAATGACAATAAAAGTGTAAAAATTTGGGAATTTCCTTGCTTTTGTACATTTCGTGTATATGAATTTTCATCTTTATCCTATTTAGGGCATATGATTTCAGTATACTGCCATTTATCATGGAATATATATATATATATATATATATATATATATATATATATATATATATATATATATATCTAAATGAATAAATGCGAAAGTTTTGTCCATTTCTCGCATGAACGGTAAAGTCAAAACGGTCTATTCCCCATTAATTCAACTAATTTAATAGACGCACCATCTGTTTTATATACCTTTTATATAGGTGTGGTACTAGATTTGTAAGGTTGACTAATTTACATAATGGTTTTAATGTCTCCCTACGGAGATTAGAATCAAGATATAATGATACTAATCCATATTCTAATTTTAATAAAAATCAATTACATAATTTTAATTCTAGAAAAGTTCTAAAATTAAACACTTAAGTTTAAGGAGTCTTAAAAAAAAACTTGCAATTTGGGAATCTAGCTTAATTTGTGGATCAAATTCAATGCAAATTTGAAATATTTGTGAAATTCAATGCAAATTTGAAATATTTGTGAAATTCAATGCAAATGTGAAATAGCTTGTGAAATTCAATGCAAATTTGAAATATTTGTGAAATTCAATGACAATGTGAAATAGCTTGTTAAATTCAATGCAAATTTGAAATATTTAAAACAAACTGAAATTTTGAGATTTTTTATTGATTGATACTTAATATCTATTGTTTATTTTTCTTAAAAATCGGAAGTATTCGAATTTTCACGAAGGGCTTTCACCCTCTTTACATGAAATTAATTAAACTAAATATAACTTATATTTGAACCACTTACGCATAGAAACTGTGTTCCAAAATTCATAATGATCGGTTAATCAGTTTATAAATGAATCTTGTACGTACAAATATATAAATACAATAAAAAAAAACTCACTGCCTTCCGGAAAACTATTGATCTAGCTTTCGCCTTATCTACAGAAAAAATAATCAAAGAAACAATTTTCTTTTCACATTTTGGTAATTTGAAAACAACCAAACAACAACAAAAAGATGATTGTCATGGTGTTATTTGATATATTTCAATGTTAAGATTTGATTTTCTATAAGCATAAAAATGAATTCCCCATGATGAAAGGAATAAACGAAAGATTGGGTCGATTGTTAAGAATAACCAACAGAAAAAAGAAGTAAAAACAAACAAATAATCAATAAAATAACTGTAACCAAAGGCAAGAAAGTTAATTTTCTACCTACTTGTCTATTTTTTATATAAAAAAATGTTTTTGAGATGATTAAATAATTTATTTTAAAAACAAATAATCTGCGTTGTGCAAGGTTTTCTAAATATTTTATTAAAAAAATATCTTTATTATTGCCACCCACCCAACGCTTCAAATTGTGTGACTTTTCAAAGTATCCTTCCACGCCGACCACGTGACACACAGCCATATCAATACCTTTTCACTTCGTCAAAACACCTAGACGGATTTTCAACTTGGCCACGAGAATGTCTCAACCAAGAGAAAAATAAGAAAAAAAAAAGAAAAAGAAGAAATATTCTTCTGAAGATGGTAGATTTACCGAAAGTACTCAAGTTTATAAAAAAAATGTTTTTGAGATGATTAAATAATTTATTTTAAAAACAAATAATCTGCGTTGTGCAAGGTTTTCTAAATATTTTATTAAAAAAATATCTTTATTATTGCCACCCACCCAACGCTTCAAATTGTGTGACTTTTCAAAGTATCCTTCCACGCCGACCACGTGACACACAGCCATATCAATACTTTTTCACTTCGTCAAAACACCTAGACGGATTTTCAACTTGGCCACGAGAATGTCTCAACCAAGAGAAAAATAAGAAAAAAAAAGAAAAAGAAGAAATATTCTTCTGAAGATGGTAGATTTACCGAAAGTACTCAAGTTTATAAAAAAAAAATGTTTTTGAGATGATTTAAAATTTATTTTAAAAACAAATAATGTGCGTTGCGCAAGGTTTTCTAAATATTTAATAAAAAAATATCTTTATTATATTTTTTGTATGTTTTAAGGTTAGAATACCTTAAAACATACAAAGCGTTTTTATTGCATTTTAACAATTCGTCAAAATTTGATCGCGTTACAGTTTCATTTTCAAGATGGTGTGAGCGGACATCCCTAAATTTTGTTTAATGGATTTTTCGTCTTTTGAGGTGAAAAACAAAAACAAATAGCCAACAAATAACTGTTCCAAACGCTTTAAAATTTACTTTTTACCTAATTGAAAGGAGAACAGTATAAAAAATCATCAGACTTCGTAGACGGTCGGTGCTCGACTGTCAGCCATCTTTGTTTTTCAGTCTTACAATACCTTAGACCGAAATTTTTAATTGAAATAAAAAAAAACGCTTAAAATACTTTAAAACACAAAAATATAGGCGGGTAGGTAGAAAAGTAAGTTTTATTGCCTTTAGTAATAGTTATTTGTTGACTATTTGGTTTTGGTCCCCTTTTTTCTGTTGAAAATTCTTGACGATCGTCAAAAGTGGAACGTCTATTGATCAAATAAAAGAATGATATATCCAAGATTAATTAAAATGGTTACTTTGTGTTTTCCGCTTTTATTATTAAAGACAGAAAAGAAAAACTTAATGACGATTTTTTAAAAATATGAATCTTTTATTTTGTAATTTAAAAGGCCGAGAAGTTAAAAAAATGCTTTTACTCAGATAATTCCATTAGTTTAACAACAGAATTTGGTAAATTTATAAATTAACATCCTCAGCTAAATTATCCACCCTCTTAAAAATGAGATTCTACGTTTTAGAGTCATTCTAACGTATTAGGGAAGTAACTAGTATATATTTTAACACTAACCCTAAGTCCGATTGGCAAGGTCGTAAAACCACACGTAATCGCCTAAAAAAGTGGACCCCTAAAAATCCCGCACAGGATTTATCTCCAATAGCAAAATAAAATGGTTTTAGCTTGTTATCGCTTCGCAAAGTTTTTCTGGGACAAATAGATTTGTTCTCAGAATGAGTAATCCCAAGAAATCATAACAACTGGTAAAACCTGCCCGACTTCAAAAGTTGAGGTTCAATAAAGGTCAGGCCAGCTCTGGTTATGATTTGTATGACAGGACAAAAGAAGGGTGACGTCACTTGTTGTTGTCGGAAACAGGAAATGAGATGAGTCCGTCATGGGAGCTCGAAGTCACAAGATCGTCGTGAGAGAAAGCGGACGAAATTGTCCAAAGATGTAGACAAATAAGTTAAGACTGCGTCTTAGAGTGAATGCGGTATTTTAGTGAGAGTGTCCAGCACAGAGTAAGTCTAAAGTATTTTGGACAAAAGATATGACTATCGTCCCCACAATCAAAGATTTGTTGTCAGAATTGTATGACCATCGAACCCCAACCTTTTCTCCCCAAAACGATTAGGGCTTCATGCCTAAGTTGTAATGATTTTTGTTTGTATTTTTTAAACAATGTAAACGTACATTTTTTACTAAATTAAATTGCTTCACAAAGTTCGAAACTTGAAACCAAACATTTAAATAGTAGGCATTTCATTAATAAGTGTCTTGTAAACACGGGACAAAACTTTCGCATTTATTCATATAAATAGATAAACATTGATATTTATTCAGAGAAATAGATAGATATTACTATTTTTGTAATTTCGATATAAATTTAGTTATCTTTTAAATAAGAAATGAATCGATAGAAAAAAGAATTTAATTCACTTAGGCGATGATACGGGGGGGTCTCTTTTAAAAACAATAAAAATAAATTTGGCTTTGATGTCGCGCGTGCGAGAGAGAGAGAGAGAAAGAGAGAGAGAGAGGGGGAAGGAGAAGGAATGAGGGGGGGGGTACCCACCTACTTCCTTTTATTTATGAACGTTTATGCGTCAATATATATTTCTTTCTATAAAGTAGATAAGTTTTATTTAACTGAAATGTGAGCTGATGGTGTTTCTTGCTATTTTTGTTCAATGGTTCATTTTTGTGTCGTATCAGTTGAGGCCGGTGTAATTTATTGGGGGGGGGGGGAGCTTAGAAAGTGATGTTTCTTGCATTTTCTGTTCCTTTGTTTGTGATGTGTTCTTTCTATGGTTTTGTTTTCTTCCTGTAGTAAATTCCATGTGACCATTTGTAGCTTATGCGGGTTGGTTTCCACATTCAATGATTTTTCTTAAGATTGTAGCTGTCAAAAGGTCATTGCCGTATTATTATTATTATTATTATTATTATTATTATTATTTACTCACTAGGAGTTATCACACTGGTCATCGTCAGTGGTCACCCACTGCCGACAACCTGTGGTATTCCCTGGAGTCTGAGTGACAACAAGTCTCCTCAGGCCTCCAGTATGCTCACCTCTTTTCGTTCATCACCGCTGATGACCTTGCGGTAATCGCAACAGCCACCTACCAACGATTTCTCGCTGATAAGGGCCATTGGTCCCCTCTGGGGCCCGAGTGGCAACAAGCCTTCCCATGGTCCCAGAGCTGTCTGCGCTCTTCCAGTGGAGGTCTGGTTTTGCGCTTTCCCTCCTCGACCCTCTGTCCATAATTTTCGTGGCGTCAGCCGATGCTTGCGCCTCTCTCGTGCGGTTGTATTTTCCCCGGTTCTGTTGTTTTGTGCTTCCATGTGTTTGTTCTCCATTCGTTGCTTATGTGGGTTGGTTTCCGCATTCGAGGACATTTCTCAGGATTGTAGCTGTTTTGATCATTACTGTCCTTTGTATGGTCTCAGTTATCCCTTTGATTCCTATTTCTCCTAGTCTTTTCTCCATGTTTTTGGGGACTGTTCCTAATGCTCCTATGATTATTGGTGTTATACTGACTTTCTTCATGTTCCATATTCCTTTCAATTCTCTGGCAAGTTCAGTATATTTGCTTCTCTTTTCCGTCTCTTTGATCTTCACTCTGTTGTCTGCTGGAACGGCATAGTCCACGATTTTGCAGGATTTTTCTTTCTTGTTGATTATTATCATATCCGGTCTCCTTGCTGTTATGGGTTTGTCTGTTTGTACATTCATATCCCATATGATTTTGTGTTTTTCGTTTTCTAGTACAGTTTCTGGTTTGTGTTTGTACCGTTTTCTTGCATATTCGAAATTCAGTTGTTTGCACATTTCCCGGTGTACTTCTTTCCCCATGCTGTCATGTCTGTTCTTGTATTCCCTTTGTGCTAGCTTGCTGCATTCACTTGTTATATGATTTATCGTTTCGTCTCTTTGTCCACACAATCTGCATTTGCTGTTTTCCTGGGTTTTATCTATCTTTGCTTTAATAAAGTTTGTCCTAATCGCATTGTTCTGTGCGGCCGTCAGCAGAGATTCCGTTTCTCTGTTCAGGTTTCCTTTTCTTAGCCATGCCCAGCTGTTTTCATTGGCTTCATCGCTTGTGAGTCTTATAAAGCGTCCATGTAGTTGTTTTTCTTCCCACTTTTCCTTTCTTGTCTTTTTGTTTCTGGGTTCAGTGCTTCCGGGGTTGTTTGTTGGGCTGGTGTCTCTTGCTGTGGTGATCAGTCTTTCCGTGTTCTGGGTTACATATTTCCCCAGCTCTTTTTTGGTGTCTTCCACATAGTCTTCTATACTTACCAGTCCTCTACCTCCTTCATTTCTTTTCACGTAGAGTCTGTCCGTGTCGTCTTTTGGGTGCAGTGCATTGTGCATAGTCATTAGTTTTCTAGTTCTTTGGTCAAGGTGCCTGAGTTCTTCTTTGGTCCAGCCTATGAATGGTCCAGCGTATCTTATTAGTGATACAGCCCATGTGTTTATCCCTTTTACTAGGTTTCTGCTATATAGTTTAGTTTCTAAGAGTTTCCTTGTTCTTCGTAGATATTCTTTTCCAATCTTCTCTTTCATTTCTGTATATTTGATTGTGTCTGCTTCCAGAACTCCCAGGTATTTGTAGCTATCTTGTTCTCCTAGCGCCCTCATCTCCTCTTGGTTGGGGAGTTCTATACCTTCTGTCGTCTCCAGTTTTCCTTTTTTGATCTCTAGCAGTGCACATTTTTCTATTCCAAATTCCATTTGGATATCCTGGCTGAATATCCTGGTTGTGTTTATCAGCTTTTCCAGTTCTTTTTTGTTTTTTGCAAACAGTTTAAGGTCATCCATGTACATCAGGTGGTTTATTCTTTGTTATGTATCCGTAAACCTGTATCCGGCATCACACTTTCTGAGTATGTAGTTGAGTGGCATCATGGCTATTATAAACAGTAGTGGTGATAGAGAGTCTCCTTGAAAAATGCCTCTCTGTATTTTTATCTCAGACAGGTATTGTCCTCCGGCTGTCAGTTTTAGTCTCCATGTTTCCATTGCTTTCTGGATGAGATTAATAATCCTGTCTGGTATCTTGTATATTTTTAAGCATTCAATTTTCCATGTTTGGGAGATTCTGTCGTAGGCTTTCTTGTAGTCAATCCATGCCATGGTTATGTTCTTTTGTCTGCTCTTCACCTCCTTCAGAGTCTTTTGATCAATGTATAGTAGATCATGTGCCCCTCTTTGTCCTTTCCGGCATTCTTTTTGTTCCTCGGGGAGCAGTCCACGTTTGTCCAGGGATTGGTAGATTTGTTCTCTCAGTTGTGCTGTGAGAATTTTCCACATTATTGGTAGACATGTTATCGGTCTGTAGTTGCTGGGGGTCGTTCCCTTTTTGGGGTCTTTTTGTATTAGTGTTGTTCTTCCTTCCGTCATCCATTCTGGTATGTCTGTTTTGCGGATACATCCGCTCAGTTTCTGCGCTATTCTTTCATGCAGGGTCGTGAATTTTTTAAACCAGTATGCATGTATTCCATCGTGGCCTGGTGCTCTCCAGTTTGCCATTTTTCTTAGGGTTTTCTTGATCGTTTCTTTGTTGATTTCTGTTTCGGTTCCTTCTTCGATTTCTTGCAGTTAATCTTTCATGTTTTTCAACCATTGGGCATTCTTGTTGTACTTTTTTGGTTCTTCCCATATCTTGCTCCAGAATTGTTTTGTTTCTGTTGGGTTCGGTTGCTCTGTCGTTGTTTTTTCTCCATTTACGTTTTTGTAAAACTGGCTTTCATTGTTTTCAAAGGTTCTGTTCTGTTTGCTCTGTTCTGATTTGTACCTGTATCGTCTCAGTCTTCCTTCTATTGCTGCTATCCTTTGTTTTATTTCTTCATGTTTCTCATTTAGTTTTTCCTTGCGTTTCTGATTTTTGCTTCTTAATCGTTTCATGTCCTCCTTCCTTCTGTTCACGGTTTTAGCTTCTTTCCGAAGTTTGGTGATCTGGGTTTCCAGTCTGATTTCCCATCCAGGTTTTGTCGGTCCTCTCTTTTGTCCATTCTCTTCGTTTCTTAGTTTCATACTTACCGATTTTGCCCCTGCATATAACAGGTTGTTTAGGTCTGTAATAGTTTCTGTTGGGATGTGTGTGAGGAGTCTGTTTACTCTTTCTGTTTCTGCTTGTAACTTCTTCGCTACTTCATTCCTGAGAGATGGGAGTTTTGTTTTGTTTTCTAACATGTATCGTCTTATGTTCTCCACTTCACTTGCTTCTTTTTCGTTGAGTTCTATCTTAGCAGGTTCTGTGGTTCCGCAGTCTTCTATCTCCCCTGGTTCTGTGATTCCGTAGTCTTCAATCTCTTCAGTTTCAGTGTGTATGTTTTGCCTGTCCTCTTCCTGTGGTCTCTCCTTTGGTGGTGTTTCTTGCTCCGTTTCGCCATTAGCCTTCTGTCTGATTTCCGTCAGTTCCATCTCCGAGAACCATCCTCGCTTGAGGATCTGCCTTGCTTGATCTGCTATCCTTTGTTCCGTTGTATGTGGGTCACTAGCAATGTCCCAGAGATGTTTCATTCGTTTTCGGTAGCCTCTTTCTATAGGGTAGCGGCTTTTATAGTAGCACTCCATCACCAGTCTGTTCTCTTTCATGGTCCATTTCTTTCTATATCTTTCCAGTTTGCTGTTTTCGCTCTGGTTTACTTGTCTCTGGTCTGTGTCCTTGTCATACCTGGAATCAGAGAGGTTACTTACCTGGTTCTTGTCCGTTGTCTTGTTTCTGAAATGAGAAGGGCCAACATTCGCAGGATGCGGACCGGGTCCCCCATGTTGGCCATCGAGGGAGCACCTGCCCATCATCACACTCAGATCTTTCTTCTGAGTCCCACGGCGTTTATTTGTGTTTATAGACATTTATCATGGTTTAGTGTTTGTGGCAACACCAGGCCCAGGCTTAGTTTACCTGTGATCCTGTCACAGGGATAGTGTTTCTCTCATTTTCATGAGGTTCAAGGTGCACTATCACACATACATAAAGAAACATTTACGAAAAAAAAAAAATAATAAAATAAATAAAATAAATAAATAAATAAATAAATAAAAAAAATTTTTTTTTTTAAAATAAATAAATAGATAAATAAATAAATAAAAAATAAATAAATAATAATAATGAATAATTGATAAATAAATACAAATAAATACATAAATAAAAAAGATAATAATTATATATATATATATATATATATACACATACACATATACATATACACCCCAGGCACGTGCAAAAATGGCCGCCTCTTGTGTTTGAAAGATAAAAGCCTAAACGTAATCTTTAAAAAAACAACAACAAAAAAAAACTGCATATTTACGTGTGAAAAATAAATAAATTATGTAATCACGGCGGCTGAAAACCGCAAAAATGCAGTGAATTTTGAACTTTGGGAAAATTACTTGTAAAAATCCCTTGAAAGATAAATATAAGTTTTTGGGAACTATTTCAAACATAATTATTAAATTAAAGTCATAAGATATTGAGTTAAAAAAAAAAAAAAAAAAATCCCACATTTTACTAAAAGTTAGGAAAATTATACCCCCAAAAGTCATAAATGAGTAAAATCCGGCGTCACATAATCGGCAAACAACTTTGTTTACCAATTGACTATCGCTATGCAAAATATATGGAAGAAAAAAAAATGTTATAATTTATCATTTTTAACTTTATATATAAAAATGGTTTTGTAATAATTTATAGAAGTTGAAAAATTATTATCCATTAATTTCTTTATTCTTTTTAACGCTACAAACAAATTTAAGTACCCTTATTTTGTTATAATAAAAAGGGGAATGCTTATTTAATTAAAATATTTGTGAGTGTACGCAATTAACATCTTATTTTATTTTTAACAAAAGAGGTTCATATTAAACTTGGTATTAGTTTTTAATTATTGATGACATCTGTTTACCATTTTTTTTTCTTAGAATTTGAAATAAAACTTTTAAATGTTGAAAATTATTTTTACGTTACGAACTGCGTCAATTTTATCATTTTTTTTTACATGATTTAAAACTTTAGTTACTCGATTTATTCTTAACGTGTCGTAACGATAAATTACATTTAAAATAAAGTGTATTTTTTATTTTAAGTGTGAAAAAGTAAATTAAAGTCAATGACTACACTGACAATTTATACATTGAAAAAAAAAAAAAAAAAAAAATTGCGCTGATGATACACGTTCATGTATGAAAGGGAACATATATAATTATGTCGCATTTTTTATTTTCCCAGAAATTCTAATCATTAAAATCAAATGAAATATTTTTTGCAATTATATTATTTTTTTTGTGAAAATATTGATTAAACAATAATATCGCTAATTACAAAAATTAATTTTTCTTCGAGTTATAGTGATTTTGTTAACACGGTATTTGGGGGTCTTTTTCGTAATATACAAAATATATTTTTTTAAAAATATGTTTTTTAATTGTTAACCTTACAATGCTTTATTTTTATATATAAAAAAAAATTGTTTATTAATATACAAAATTATAACTTTAGTAAAGGTGTATTTTGTGTAAAAAAAAAAAAAAAAAAAATATTTTCACCAAGATTTAAAAGAAAAAAAAAATGGTTTCATTATATTCCGTGATTGTGGATCAATAAATATTGGAAATTTCATAAAATCTGGTTGATTTCCTGAATATTTAAGTGAAAGAAGGGTCAAAATGTTTTTACATTTTGGGAATCGGCCATTGATTTTGCACGTACCTCATACACACATACATACACATACACACACACATATATATATATATATATATATATATATATATATATATATATATATATATATATATATATATATATATATATGTTACCTAATTACATAGTATAAGTTTTCTAGGATATTCTTAAATAAAAAAAAAATTAAAAAAGATGATAGATTCCCCTCCTATGTTTGTCTAATAAATTGACGCAAAATTATCAAACATTCAGTCTATATTGAACAAATTACACACACACACACACACACACACATATATATATATATATATATATATATATATATATATATAAACATACACATAAACATTTACAAATGTATATCTACCCAAAATACGTCTTCAATTCATACGCTCGAGACTTGAAATGTTTATCGCCAGCTGAAAAATAACGGTCAATATTGTTCTCTATTTCTAACGTGACAAGCTTCTTTTTGGAGAGAGGGGGAGGGGGGGGGGGTTAATAACGTTCAACTCAAAACGCAAAAAATATTATCTCCCGACCCCGAATTGAAATCTCAGAAGCTTCTTATTAGTTAAAATTAAAATTCACAATAAATATAACATTTGTATATCTACCCAAAATACGAAATCAATTCATACGCTCGAGACTTGAAATGTTTATCGCCAGCTGAAAAATAACGGTCAATATTGTTCTCTATTTCTAACGTGACAAGCTTCTTTTTGGAGAGAGGGGGAGGGGGGGTTAATAACGTTCAACTCAAAACGCAAAAAATATTATCTCCCGACCCCGAATTGAAATCTCAGAAGCTTCTTATTAGTTAAAATTAAAATTCACAATAAATATAACATTTGTATATCTACCCAAAATACGTCTTCAATTCATACGCTCGAGACTTGAAATGTTTATCGCCAGCTGAAAAATAAGGGTCAATATTGTTCTCTATTTCTAACGTGACAAGCTTCTTTTTGGAGAGGGGGGGGGGGTTAATAACGTTCAACTCAAAACGCAAAAAATATTATCTCCCGACCCCGAATTGAAATCTCAGAAGCTTCTTATTAGTTAAAATTAAAATTCACAATAAATATAACATTTGTATATCTACCCAAAATACGTCTTCAATTCATACGCTTGAGACTTGAAAATTATTATTATTATTATTATTATTATTATTATTATTATTATTATTATTATTATTATTATTATTATTATTATTATTATTATTGTTGTTGTTGTTGTTGCACTGATGCTGCTGTTGCTGTTGTTGTTGTTGTTATATTATGAGGGGCCCTGTATGCCTAAAAGCGTGTAGGTCCACTAGTTTTGATTGTGATAGTGGTGAACTTTTTTCGAGTTAAGTGCAGGTCGAAATGACATCCATTTTGGGACAAATAGATGTGTTCTCAGTATAAGTAATCCCAAGAAGTCATAACAACTGGTGAAACCTGGCCGACTTCAAAAGTTGAGGTTCAATAAAGGTCAGGCCAGCTCTGGTTATGATTTGTATGACAGGACAAAAGAAAGGTGACGTCACTTGTTGTTGTCGGAAACGGGAAATGAGATGAGTCCGTCATGGGAGCTTGAAGTGACAAGATCGTCGTGAGAGAAAGCGGACGAAATTGTCCAAAGATGTAGACAAATAAGTTAAGACTGTGTCTCTAAAAATGAGACAGAAGATCGACATCTCGCCCCGTCTACAGAATTTAGAAGTTAGCAGATAAGACAAGAAGAAAAGAAAAAACAACATTAGATGACCACTTTCTCCCGAGTAAAAGAATATTCAGACCAATAAATCGTTCACGACCCTCTAGAAACGTCCTCGGAGTTCTTTCTTTCCCGTTGGGAGGGTTTTCCGTTTCAGGGGGCCGATGCTCCACGCCAGAAAACGGGAGGCCACTAACGAAGGAAGAAAAACCCACGGCAGAGCTATCAACGATGAAGAGATCCGGCCAAGGTAATTAATTGGGACCGGTATGTAACACTACTACTACTACTACTACTACTACTACTACTACTACTACTACTACTACTTTTAATTGATTTGACCATTATTTTTAGGGTAAGACAATATATATTGTTTAAAAACAATTAAATTGCTTCATTTTAAAATAAATAAATAAGAAACATGTTTGTTTCATTTATTTAAAGAATATTTACCTGACAATTATTATAGGGAAGAAGAAAGAGTCAGTTTTTTTTTCTTAATAGTATTGACCCTGGAATACATCTATTATTTCAAAACAAAATAATTATTAACGTTAAATCATACACATTGATGTAGAAATCACCGTGGAATTTCTCACGGGATCGCGTTTGTTATGTTTTGAATTCTGAAATGTTCAATCGCATACATTGCATAATTAAATATTCGTAGCCGCACGTGTGAGTTTTCCGGTGTAGTCCCTATTCATATACCTCCCCACGGCGGCAAAGTTAGACACAAGGTCGGTTTGTAATATATAGTCCCCCCCCCCCGCAATAAAAAATGAATTCTCCAGTAGAGAAGGATTTCTCATTCACTGAATGAGTACAGAACAGATATTACACTTTGATCAAAGGCCGGGAATTCTTTAGTTTAATAATTTCAAGCTGCCGTGCAGACAATTAATTAAACAGAATTGAACATAAACATGGATACATTCATATCGCAGTCGCCATGCTGATGAACTGAAATATCACAGAAACATTCACACCAACAAATTCAAAACTTAAGACAATTAAATAAAATTGTTTTTGGAATCTCAGCGAGGTTTACTGCTACTCCAATTTCAAAGAAGACCAACGGTCGTTGTCAGCGATACATCAATATTCCAGGAAACGCCACTTGTTATTGTCATTTATAACCAGCAGGGGGAGCCGGCGTTGCCCGGGAGGGGGATGTAGTAAATAAATTATTTTTATCGATAATAATTGATTTTCGTTTTTACTAATGGGTCACCACTTATCAAAGCTCGGGGGGGGGGGGAGCCACTCGATGTTAAAGAGATTGTTAGTTGGACGATGATCGCCACCACGACACGATTAGAAAACATTGGTGAAATGGGCAGAAGATTACTTAAAAAGAATTGATTATCCAAGAGGGTTAGGGTTAGAGTTCAACAAGTATTTTTTTTAATATTAGATTTGAAGACGACCATATTGTAGTCGGTTGGTAAGAACTCTTGTGGTATTTTGTTCCACGAATTGGATGTTCTAGGAAACAAACTTTGTTCATGGAAGTTCCGTCTGTTTCCTACTCTTGCCACACACGAGATAAATCCTACTGTAAAAACCGAAATAACTCATCGATGTAACACTTACCCCTAAAAACAAATATGCGAGTAAAATCTTACGTAAAGAACAAATACCCGTGTGAAGCTTAACAAAGAAAAATAAGAGAAATTCTACTTAAAAAAAGATAAACTAATCCGCTGTCTCTCCTGAATCTGTTTACCTATAGCTTGATTCTTATTTTACTCACAAAAATATTAAGAACATAAGAAATATATGTTTGTGTCTATTAGAAGTGAAATCCCTTCTTTTCTTTATTTTTATTATCACTTATCAGGATTAAGCCTCCTCCACTTTGCTCATAAAATTAAATGTGCTCACGTAATGATTCTTTCCTTTCTTTTTTATTATCAGTTATTAGTAAGATTAAGCCTTTAATTATTTACCAATAAAAATACAGTTGCATACGTGACAATTAAAGCGAGCCTGACACACGTACATTCATCTTTATTATATAAGAATGAAATTGACTCGCGTGAAAAACCTTCCTGGGTAAATACTATTACTACAACAGCAATACTAATAGTTATAATAATAATTATAATAATAATCGTAATAATAATAATGATAATAATAATGGTAGTAATAATAATGATAATAATTATAATGATAATAAAAATGATAATAATATTAATAATAATAATAACAACAACAATAATAATAATAATAATAATAATAATAATAATAATAATAATAATAATAACAACAAGAACAATAATAATAATAATAATAATAATAATAATAATAATAATAATAATAATAATAATAATAATAATAATAATAATAGTAACTAGTGGGACCCGTGTAAATTACGCAGAATGAAGTTTTCAATACTAATTATATTGTTCCTAACCTATACATGTTTGAATAAAATATAAGATTTGACTTGTATATTTATTTAAACAAATGAACATCGTATTAATATGTGTTTTTTTCCGGTCGTCCCCTCCCTACCTCCTTCGATATAGGAACAAAAATCTTAGAGGTTGGTTGGGATCGAATTATAAACCAGTCGGGTCGACGTCAAAATTACGAAAATTAGTTAATTTGAATGCTTTTCGAAATCTAGGTGATGTAAGCGTGACACACGAACACACATACTATCGTATTAATGTATAGATAATAATAATAATAATAATAATAATAATGGATATTATGTATCTGTCTGTCTGAAGACGAAACTCCATCAGAGTAATATTACTATTTACTTAGTCTGCCAGCTTCTATATATAGTACTACGAAAACCGTCGCAAACATATAAATAAAGTAGAAAGAAATTTCAAGACGAGACTGCGATTAGAACAGAAAACTTGTCAAGAATCTTACTTAAACTTATACTTTTTCAACTTCCTTATATACTGTTACAAAAAGTCGCTCAGACACTAGACGGGTTTTGCCATTTACATAATTAATTCCTTTTAAACTTCAATTAAATTTATATTTACAAATATACACTTATAACTGCTATTATCAAATTTACATATTTATTTACAATATTTTCCGATAAAGTGATATTAATAAAAATTATAACTACAATTAATTAAACACATTTCATTAAGAAACCAGCATGTTTTTAAACCATACTTTAAATGGCAAGTACTGTTAAAATTGCAAAGTCATCCTTTCGGAAGTGACGTGATTTTGAGGATTTTTTTTCACATTATAATTTTTATTTTCATTACGCTGTTAAGACAAAGTGTTTTGTTGTAAATTAAAGTTAAGCAAGGCATATCCCAGCCATTAGTAAATGGGTGACCATTTTTGAAACATAAATTGCTGACTCATCTTTCCGGTCCTTCCGGAAGTGACGCCAGTCATATAACCACAGTCCGACAGATAAAAAGCCACCGACATGGTCAGTCTCTGTGAATGTAGACTCTGTGGATCAAGAGACGAAACAGTGAACCATATCATGAATGCAGCAAACACGCACAGAATATATATATATATATATATATATATATATATATATATATATATATATATATATATATATATATAAATAGTCGTGAATGAGTCTGGAAGATAGTTCACTGAGAACTTTGCAAACGACAGCAGTTTGAACATGCAGGCAAATGTTAAAGGCACAAACTGGGTCCAGTATTGGAAAATTGAAACGATAAAGTCCTCTGGGACATGGAAATATAAACAGAAAAACTCCTCCAAGCAAAAAGACTGTGTGATAATAGTGAAGAAGATGGAAAGAAATTTGACAAAGTGTATATTCTGCCGTCACAGCAGGTCACAAAATGAAGATTTGAGGGCAGAAAACTTAACAAATAAATGGAGCTTGCTTCAGAGCTGAAAGGAATATGGAAGAAAATATCTATAATACGAACAATAGTAGGAGCATTAGAAAAACTTATAAAAAAGCTGGGAAAAGGAAAAAGGAAATGTTGGAGTCAACTGGAAGAGTTGACACCGTACAAAGAACACCACTGATGAAAACAGCTAAAAGATTAGGAAAAATCTGCGAGTGTAGAAACCAACCGACATAATCAGGTGACACCGACCAATCACAGGTAAACTGAAATAGAATAACGTTGCGTAAACATAACTAGAAATAATGGAAGAAACCAAAGGAACTGAAACGCCCAGGGTAGATATTTAAGTAAATAAAACGTAATGTGAATCTCCATTCTCCGCCTCACGAAAAAAAAAACAAGCAAAAAGTAAACTCGATGGCATCATCATCGATTGGTGCCGCAATAAATTGTCTTGAATGGTCTGCAAGGATGGAAAGACCAAGAAAGAAGAGCACGATGCAGACCTCCACTGGAAGGGCGCGAAGAGTATTGCAATCTTGAGAAGGCGCATTTCCACTCAAATCCCAGAGAAACTAAAGGGTCGTATAAAGCAAGAATTCAATTACAAACGGTTGTTGCCTGAACGCAAACTCGTTTGCTACGGCGATTGAAGGAATGAAGGGTGCTGGAAATCTGAGAAGACTTATTATCACTCAGATCTAGAAAATATCGCCCCACTTATTACTAGTAATGGACGTGTGTTAAGTCTAAGTAATTAGGAAATATCAACTATCTAACTGGACCATCTGAAGACAGAATTGCTGTTTCAACGAAAACCGGAAGTTTATTTAAAATAACCTTTGCGCAAAATATATTCCTTATTGCATATTCTATCTTAATGGATTAAAAAAAAATAATAGAAAAATACTACAGAAAGGTTAAAAAGTTATCAAACACCTCATACCTCCCTTGTTGCGAATTTAGGGATGTGGATTTAAAATGTTTTTTTAAACATCGCATGACATTCTGTCATTTTA
The DNA here is from genome assembly GCA_963556195.1 of Sepiola atlantica. NCBI lineage: Eukaryota > Metazoa > Mollusca > Cephalopoda > Sepiida > Sepiolidae > Sepiola > Sepiola atlantica. The sequence goes on along the minus strand of OY744529.1, from coordinate 91,734,345 downwards.
ATACTATCAACCACATTTTATTATTTACTAGCGGAACCCGTTGCGCGGGAGAAAGTACTACTTATTGCATATAAAAGAAACCGCCTATTGTTCTTCCCCCTCTACCGTGTTGGTCAATGTTTTAAATTAAAAAAAAAGAAAAGTAAAAGAAAGCAGAAAAGGGATCGAACGCCGATACTGGCCATAATGGCGAAAATGAAACCTCCATTCTTAACCATTGCGCCACAGTTACAACTTGAAAAATATTTGTCAAAATAGGCCTCTTAAGCTTAGCTTGTTTACTGGCAGCTTCTGGCGACGAAAAATAAATTTCTACAATGACACGGTTTAGGTCATTTATTTGAGAAGGGTTAAAGGTATATGATTTTGAAAATATAAATGTGTCGGGGTCTAACAGTATCTTGGCGGCTATTGAATTAAGTATTTGAAAATATAAATGTGTCGGGGTCTAACAGTATTTTGGCGGCTATTGAATTAAGTAGGAAGTCGATTTAACGAAGGAATTGTAGCCGTCATGTTTGAAGAATAAATGTTGCAGGAACTGTGTTCGTTAATGTCATTCGCTTAATTCCGGAATGAATGTAAATGTGGAAATCATAGTTAGAAATAGGAAAAACGTAATCTGATATTCGCGGAATTTCATCGGATTCAATGGGAGCGGTCATTATTTGTTTGCGTATTGCTTTATATTATGTAGTAAATTAATACAAGGCAAATAATAAATAAGGACGGACTGTTTTGTGAAAAGTAAACTGTGTTTATTAGTACCCGGTGTCGATGAGTGTAGTCACAGTACACAATTGTTAGGGGGGAAAAGTCTTTGCTACCACCTATATGGAGTTGTTTTTTCGGAGAGACGTTGATGGTGGGCCAAATATAATATTTAGTGTTAGGTTGGAAAAATAATAACAACTTTACTAAAACACGCTGGAGTGAATAAGTGTAGTATAGCGGTGAGTTTAGTAGCCTGTGATGTATGTGGTTATTTTCCTATACTCCGAGAAGGTACAGGGGGAAAAACGTCTCTACTTTATATATTAGAAGAAAGAAGATGTACATGACTCATACAAGTACTAAAGGATATTGTAACAATAAATTTAGTTTGATTTGATTTGATTTGATTGTTTGGTTTTACGGCATGTCAACCCTTGCTATGTCATTTTGTGTCAGTAAGATTCGATTGAACAGTGGGTTTAAGATGCCTTCACAAAGTTTAGTTAGAGATGTTATCTAAATTTTATTTTTTTTCAACCTATATCTTAGAGTATATCTTAATTTCCTTAAGAAATCATATCATTTTATTTGAGTCAATCTCGATAAATAATTTGTTTACATTGTCTATTTGGTATCATTTTTTACGGATTAGGTCAAAATCCATACATTTCACTAGTATTTGTTTCATTGTAAGTCTTGTATCACACGCGCAGCACATAGGTGGGTTATCTCCCTTTCAATATGTATCCGTGGGTGATATGTGTGTAGCAAAGTCTGAGTTGGGCCAGCACCGATTCCTCTTTCCTCACTTTTCTGTACCCATTTTGCCATTTTGGCTGGATATTATGGAGTTTATTGTTTGTCTGCCTGCTCCATTCATTTTGCCATTTGCCCATGATCAATTTGTTTATAGTTGGTCTGAGATCGGTGTGTGGTATTTTTGTATTTGATGGATTCATCTCTAGTGCCCTCCTTGCTTCCATGTCAGCGGCTTCATTATCACGGATGCCAGTATGGCCAGGTATCCAACATAATATTATGCTTTGTTTTTTTTTTAAATATGTATTGTATTCTATTTATTACTTTAGTGGTGAACGGGTCTGTAGTTTTAAAAATTTTTTATTGCCATGAGCGCTAAGATAAAATCAGAGAAGATGAGAAATTTAGTATTTTTGTTTTCTCTTATTAAATCAAGAGCTAGGTTAATGGCTGTGATTTCTGCCGTGTATATTGAGGCATTATTCGATAGTCTTTTTGCGATTGTGTTATTGCCAAGTATGGCAGCGCATCCAACCTTTTCTGTTTTTGATCCGTCTGTATAAATTTGGATGTGATCTGGGTGGCTGTTTATTACGTCAAGCATTTCATCTTGATATATAATTGGGTTAGTTGTATTTTTGTGGTGTCTTGATAGGTCTAATATTATCTTTGGTTGTTCAATTAACCATGGCGGTATTTCTGAGATAATCGAATTGTGTACAATGTTAGTGTTTATTTTGGTTTCTGAACGGATTTCTGTCATTCGTAGACTGAACGGTTTTATAGCCCTTTCTTTTCGATTAAAAAGCTTTGTATATTGAGGATATAAAGTACAAACATGTGTTGGATTTGATAGATATGAAACGAGTTTAAGATAGTATCGTAAGCCTAATTTTTGCCTTCACAGATCCAGAGGCATTTCATGTGCCTCTGTATATAGACTTTCCACTGGTGTGATGTTATAGGCCCCTAAGTTCCAATTTCAGGCTTTGGTGATTAATAGTATGTAGAATAAATTTAGAGAGCTTTTCAAGTTTGTGCCCATATTGTGCTTCATAAAACCCTTTCCAATACTTAAGAAAACCCACTGAAATTTAGGGAATATATATTAATTGATGTCTAATGCCTATTAGTAAAATTTTATGAAATCGGAGGTATCTAAATTCATCCCCTTTCCCCTCTTTGCAGAAAACTATATTAAATAAACTGTATCCCACATTACGACCCTCCCGCGCACAGCAGCTGTGTCTCAAAGTTCATAATGATAGGTTAATTAGTTTATGAGTGAATTATGTAATCACTAATTATATAAACATATACACATATGTAACTTTATATAAATTCTAGAAGAATACCCATCCCAGGGCAGGTAAAATTAATTTCCTGACTAGAACAGTTTTGCATCACTTTATGTCGGAACTTATGGAACTCTTTATTGATATGCTATCAAGAAAAGACGCGATTTGAAATATAACACGAGAAAAATTTAAAATAAAATTAAACCACGATTCATTAAAATAAATAAATAAAATAAAAAATAAAATTAACAATAAATAATTAAATACTTACTATGTAAAAATTAATTAAATAAATATATGTTAAACAATTCTACATAGGGGTTTAATGTATGAAAATATATATTAACAATCTGAATTCATTTCAATAAACAAATAAAATAAAAAATAAAATTAACAATAAATAATTAAGTACTTACTATGTAAAAATTCATTAAATAAATAAATATATGTTAAACAATTCTACATAGAAGTTTTAATGTATGAAAATATATATTAACAATCTGAATTCATTTCAATAAATAAATCTAACATATAAAGTTATGTTGTGAGATTTAAAAATTTGGACCTAAATAAAATTTAAACTTACATGTCAAACTTTGATTTTGAATAGCCAATTTCATTTTTTTTAAATTGTTATACAATGTTATTGGCACTATATTAATGCACTCCGCTACAATTTATTACAAAAAAGAAATTATGTAGTCCAGGACTACTAGTAAACTGGAAACATTTTTCAATTATAACCGACATATTAAAACCAGCAAGAGGAATAACTTATGTTGTAATTGAAAAATATTAACAGAGTTGTCTCCCTTAAAACTACAATTTTATTTTATTTTCCGTAGAATTAAAAAAAAATGCAAACAAATAAAAATTAAAACATAAAATAACTTCACTGCCTCGCGTGTTCAGCTAATAAGTAAATTAATTTATTGGGATATAAGGAATCCATATATCAATATATAAATGATATTAAATATACATACTATACAGCTTGTGTTAAAACATAGTACATGACTAACCTGTAAAAAAATCAACAAATTATAAAATGCCAAACCAATTCTACGGATGACAAGGGTAGATAACTCTCCGAAAAAAATAGCAGATATTTAACATTGATCAAGTTAAACGTCAACTAGCCTTCTTCAGACACCTCGCCTAGATAAAATATACATCTGTGGATGCATTAATTAAAGGGAAGCAACCCATTAATATCCAGTAATGTTAAAAAGATTAATTATGCTATTGATATAGTTTTATATCTTATACAAGCTATACCTACCCGGCGTTGCTCGGGAGTAAAAGATTAAAAAGATGACTGACTTATGTACGAAGAAAAATCTAATCAACTTTGGTGATTTTAATTTTGTTATCAAATTATTTGGCAAAATAGGAAATTTTTACAAGTGAGTTTTAGTACTTTACGCTAATCGATTATTAGTAAAGAACAAATACTACTACTACTACTACTACTACTACTACTAATAATAATAATAATAATACTAATGTGTAATTAATGTGGAGACGCGAAACACACGTACAGACACATTTGACATCGCATAATTTGATAAATATACTTTTTTTATTTTTGAAGAACTCAAGGGTGGGAACTCGGTATAATTGCACACGATAATTTCCCTTTAATCTGTGTCGGTGAGTAAGGGTAAACGTGTTCTTCAAAGTTAGGTGATCCATCCCCTGCTTCTTTTGTTCCAGCTCGTTTGACTCGTTGGTCTAGTGGTCTTCATCAATTCGCTGTTTTGATACCTCATTGTAATACAGCTTCCGATTCCAGTAGCTTCTTTCCAAGAACCGCAGGCTTGTGGAATTCTCTTCCTGCTGACCGTTATCCTCCTACCTATAGACATCTCCTGCATTTCTGATAATCATATTTCGTTCTTGTTAGCTCCTTACATCAAGTGGCTTCATGCCTTGTCTGGAGCGATTTCCATTGAAAAATCTGATAGTTTTCTTAAACGGAATAAATTTAAGGGAAACAATATATATTCGTGCCAATGGAAGGGAAAACACGAAAAATAGGCTAATCCGAATCAAATATCGATATGTCAGGTGGATTGCTATTTGAGTCTGACGTTGAAAATCCGTCAGAGTAACGTCATATGTAAGATTACATCATTTAATATATCTGCTACAACTTATTAAATAAAATATTACAGATATATGTTCGTTCATATATATATATATATATATATATATATGTAGGTGTAATCAGTTAACAGAAAGTTATAAGCGCACAAGGTGAAAAAGAAGTAAAATAATAGGGCATAAAAACTGAGAATGAAAAAAAAATAAGTAAACGTGCAACTTACAATTTTGTGCCAAATTTATTGGACGATTTTTGAAGCAAAGTAAAGTAAAACCCAATTACAGTTTTTGATGTTGTTTTTTAGGTATAGTCTGTAGGAAATTTTCGGGAACCATTCCCTTCTTCACTTAAATTTTGTTTCTAAAATCGTCCAATAAATTCGGAACGTTTATTTATTTTTTCTTCATTCTTAGTTTTTTATTCCCTATTATTATACCTCTTTCTCAACTTGGGCGCTTATGATTTTCTGTTGACTGATTACACAGACCAACACACACACACAAACAAACACACACACACATATATATATATATATATATATATATATATATATATATATATATATATATATATATATCATATTTATCAAAAAGATTCAATTATTAATTCCTACAGACGTTAGCGTTTCAAGCTTATTGCTCTCATCAGTGCAGGAAAGTAACAATTGCAGACGCTCGGGAGGCGCTAAGACGGATCACAGAGTAAGCCTAGAATCTACGAGCAGTCATCATTTCCATTCGGCCACCGGAAACTGTCACATAATTATAGAAAATAAAGATCTATATGTACATTGAAGTGTGCACAGATAGAAGACTAGTCGAGAGTGTTAGACGAACGTAAATCAAAACTTTGCATTAGAGCTTTTTGACAGTCTATTTTTAACATCCCCGAGAGTGCTCAACTTTAATTTCTTGTATATATATATATATATATTGTAGGTGTCCATGTATATATGTGTGCGCGTTTTTTTACATGCGTGTAATTAAACATGTATTTGTGTGTTTATCTGTCTCTCTTTATATATATATATATATATATATATATATATATATATATATATATATATATATATATATATATATATATATATATATATATGTGTGTAGTAATCAAGGTAAAGTAAACATCCACAAGATAAAAATCCCAAGAATTTCATCCGGTCTTATAAAGAGTGCTCAATATCAAATAGACCTAATTATTTCGACATGCTAGTATCGGGGATTGTGTACATATTTGTATAAATAAAAAATAATTATATATATATATATATATATATATATATATATATATATATATATATATATATATATATATATATATAATTATATATATATAATTATATATATACACACACACACACACATATATATATATATATATATATATATATATATATATATATATATATATATATACAAACACACATATATATGTATATATGTATATATGTGTGTGTGTATGTGTGTGTGTAAGCATTACTGTAGCGTACATGTATGTATGTCTGTTAGTATATATATATATATATATATATATATATATATATATATATATATATATATATATATGTGTGCACGGGCGTGTGTTCATATGTGTAAATGTCGCATTCAGCTTTCCTTTCCAAGAAATATCAATTCAATGTCCGTAAAGTTTATTATTATAAGACAAAAATAGAAATTAAAGGAGGAACTTTTGCAGACATTTTCTGGTCGACGTATTTTTCCTATTCCATATCAAGGCCGGCTCATGAATATTAATGAGGCGTACGTCATAGACCGTCTCTATCTCCCTCTCTAACACAACGCGCACATTCTCTCTCTCCCCCTCTCTCTCTCTTATTCTCTCATTGCAATCGTAGCGGAAGTCGGTCCACTGGGAGGAAACGACACAATGCGTCAAGCTGATTGGTTGTTAATGACCACTGGGACCCGCGGACAAACATTCGCTCCTCAAACTTGATTCACTTTTTCTTTTGTTTATTTGTTGTCGTTATTTTTATTTTTTATATTCTTATTTTGGAAATGTCGTCTGCTTAAAATATCTCTCATATTATTTTCGTTTTTTCTTTCATTTCTTTTTTGCAGGATTTGCTATTGTATTTTTGAGCTTCATACTTTATTCTTCGCTGCTATTTAAATGATTTTTTAGCTTCCCTTTTCGTGATTTTAAACGAAGAGATATTTGTTCGCTTTTGTAGAGAAATCGGAAACTGTGGACTCATTGCCGCCACCGACGCCATTGCGATACAGGACACGATTAAATCGGCTGTAAAGTCTACTAAAAATGAAAAGCGTAAAGAAATAATAGCAAGTTAATCTGACAATTTCAAGACAAATTTTCACACTTCATAAAAAATCATAACACGACAAGTTAATGGAAGGTAGATTACTCCGTTATATATATATATATATATATATATATATATATATATATATATATATATATATATATATATATATATATATATATATATATATATCATGATTGTTTGGGGAGTACAAAATTTTATTATCGCTAGCATGAAGGGAAGACGAATTTTATCTTTCATGATTAAAAATTAATCAAGAAAAAAAAAGCCAGCCGACCGGTTTCGCCCTCTCTTAACAAAGGCTGTATCGCGGTATTATAAAAATACCCACAAACGAGGGATTTAAAAAAGGGGGTGAAAAGAAAGAGTACAGAAAATAGAATAGCGTTATGTTATATGTACAATGGAGGATTAATCTTAGAGACTGATCACATCTAGTCCTAATAGACATTCCCTTTGTTATTTATTTATACATGTATTTACATATAATTACATGTAATTACATATATAAATAAATATTACGCTCTTATTTTTGGATTTTTTCTCTATAATCGAGCTCTGTACTGGAGTTATCACCTACTAATCTTAAAAATAAAAATAGAAAAATGATAAAATAATGATAAAATAACAAAATAATAAATAAATGTTTAAAACCTTTTTACAAATTTTGGTAGCCTTACTCTTTTACATATATAATTTCTCTCGTTAGAACTGCACTAATACTGCACTACCCTCTTTTCTTTCCCTCTCTTTTTCTCTCTCTCTCTCTACATATATATATATATATATATATATATATATATATATATATATAGTCATCCACATACAGACTGTTTCGCTGTTTCACAGCTCATCAGTGCGGCTAGACCAGTTAGTGCCTCAAGCCGTGTGTGTGTGTTTAAACTTGAGTAATTTCGGTAAGCAAATCCGAGTATGAGAGCCCAATGTAAGAAAGAGCAGGAATAAATTTGAAAAGAAAAAACTACGCTGTAAGCATTATAAATTATTTCGACGCGGTAGGTCTCATCAGATGCTTAATAAACAAGCTACATTTCGAAACTGAAAGACGAAAGCATTTCACACCGTCTTAATATATATATATATATATATATATATATATATATATATATATATATATATATATATATATATTAGGAAACCTTTAGTTGATAAGCTAAAATAATTCATTAATTCTAATCAATAATAAATTAATCTATATATAACTTTTGTCAAAAATATAGATCTTATTTCATAATCATGACATGTTTAAATGCAGCTGTTAAACATAAACTCAATAAGTAAGAGTTTACACCAATTAGAGTTTTCATATCCGTACAATTCATGATATTTAAAGCATATTTATTAGAATTTTAAATATTCTAATCGAATTCCTGAAATAAATATTTCAAAAACGTCATCGATATGTACGCACGTTCCAGAGAATCAATTTTATTCTGTATCAAAATAATAGTTGAGTTATGTTTGCATATATATAAAGAATTCTTTTTGTGGGCATGTAACTTTATTTAAAATTTCAATGTATAATATAAAAAAGGATATAAATATTCAAGACATTATCTTAAAACGTTCTTTTAGTCAACAGAATAGCGGATTTGTTCCGAATTCCACTTTCTTAATAAAACACAGTAACATGTTCAGGCAAAGTACCTTAAAGTCTTTAACTCATGAGTTTTCAAAGAAAATTCTTCTACTCAGAAGACTATTACCGCAATCACATTACTGCAGGTAATAAAAGTAAACTTTGAAAATTTATAAAAAATATATATATAAAAATACATAAAAGTATATAAAACATCAAATATATCAGCCAAAAACATACTTTTTTGTTAAAGCTATAGAGTTCATCCAAGTCATAAAATTTAAAACATATTCAGGAAAGATATCAGGGAGGTTGATTGAAAAGTGATCCAGGTGGTGAGTGGTAGTCGAAAAACGAAAAAGTTATCCAGGTGGGAAATCTTTTATCCGGATGTTCACTAATTAAAGATATTAGTTGCCTCTTATATCTTTTGTTGGATTAACTTCATATATATATATATATATATATATATATATATATATATATATATATATATATATATATATATATATATATATATATATATATATATATATATATCTTTCATGCTTCCGGAATCATCAGTGTAGAAATAATTATTCAATCCGGTCGCAGGATTCGAAACCCCGGAACATGTGTCATGTTTGTAACTCAAATTCTGATGCCTTAGGTCGCGCGGTCACAGTGAACAACAACAGAAATCGGATTTTAAACCTATAACGGCGAGCTGGCGCGATAAGCAGCTGGCATCAACAGTGTTCAGCTAATGAAGGAACATGCATTAGAGCTATGATTTTGACGGCTGTGTTAACACTACTCAGACTGAAATTGAGGGCGACAAAAAATATATATATGTCTGTGTTTGTGTGTGTATGTATATATATATTAATTATTTAACAATGAATATTTTTAATTATTATCTACATACGTATACATTTCATCCTTACGGGATCATCAGTGTAGACATAACCATTTAAACCAGTCGCACGGCTTGAACCGCGGAACAAGTGTCGCATTTAACTCCAATTTCGAGCGCGCTAATCAATGAGGCTACCATGAATTTGTCACGGAGGCTGAAAACTATAGTCAGATACTGCTAGACACTATCCTCAAGTTTCTGTACAGGGGTTTGTCAAGACAACCTGGCATGAGGATAGTTCCCCCCAAAAAATAAATCCTTACCAAATATTTAAAATAACATAGTATTCGAAGCCCAAATAAGATCACCTCGGTATAACTACCCCACACTGGCTCATACGAGAAATGGTGCCTCTTCTCCAAGTTATGTTACTTCAAGTAATACTCCACCAGACTAGATGAATTCTTATCCTGGAATCAGGTAAGACCAACACACTATAAGAAAAATATACTATAAGATAGTTAACTGGTCAATTGAGGAGAGGTAAATTTATGTTGTTCACTTCTTTACTAACTCAGAGTTTAAGAAGTAAAGGAGAACTTTAATGCAGCACTCGAATATCTATGTATCTTATATAGAGATCAAGTGTTATCCCGAGGAAACGGCCCCTTTGACTTTTGAGAACTTCCACTGAAATAAAATGAAAAAAAATATATTCGAATACAATTTTTATACAAATATTTTTAGGTACATATGCGCATACATGTTTCAGCTACAAGTTCATGTGGCAACTGACAGAGACGATTCTGAATATATATATATATATATATATATATACATATATATATACATACATACATACATACATACATGCATACATACATACATATATATATGTATATATTTGTAGGTTTTTATAAAAATGTATATTTTCCATTTTATACTCCGTATTATATAAAAAAATATCCAATTACAAGCTCAATGAAGTTGTATTACAAGATTCAGAACATGTATCTTATATTATATTAATTCATTCCAATGATCAAGCAGTAATAATAATTTACATAAGATCCCTCAAATTTTTAAATTTAATTTTTTTAACCTTATCTCAACACCTCGGGTGATGTTTACCATTTACATCTTATATATATATATATATATATATATATATATATATATATATAACAATGTTTTTAATCTTACGCGTGTTTCTTGGCGGCTAGGTACAAAAATTACAGTTCAATAGCCTAATCTGTCAATCTTCAGAGAATATTAGCATGTGTGTTAAAATGTTAGCAACATCTGATAATGTCAAAAACCAGGAGAAAAGAAACGGAAAGAAAAAAGGGGAGCGTATTTGAAAATGAGTATTCCAATAAAAGCATAGTAAATTTGGAATGCATGGAAGAAAACTCACGCGAAGAAAAAGGCATGAAATACAAATGCCCCTCCCCCTCTCCCCGTGCGAGACAAACAAACAGGATTCGAAATACGTCTACCTTATGGTAGTTATATAAAAAAGAGTGTTTATAACCGCCATAACGTAGCTGTCATTTAACATAGCTTTTCTGATTGCAGCGCAAAACAATAGCTCATGTCTCCGGATTGCTGACACGTGCTGGGTGACACTATAGTGAGGTAGAGAAGGAGACATTATGCTGGTGGCTTATGATTTTTCCATCAGATATACAACCAGACATACTTATGCTTTATCCAGCAAAGTTTACTCCTCTAGATCCGCCGTGTTCTCTCTATGCCCATGCATATTAACAGGGTAACCTTGAGAAGGATGTGTCTCCTTACCACGCACGGGCTCTGATTCACTACAGAGAGGCTATATCTTCCGCATCAGATAGTGCTGGGGTGCGCGGAAACTAGTTGAAGAGACACCTGGAGGCCAACTCGGAAAGGTACTACCCGCTCTGTAAACTCTTTATGTGAATGTACCGATTTTTTGCTTAAAGAAAAATTAACCATAGTACTTAATTGATGGAGTGAGAGTCTACCAGAGTTTTTTTTAAAAGTATATTCAAAGGTTTTAGAAATGAACCTTGGGTTTCATAACCATACTTCATTCAGATTCCCAAGAATTCGAGCAGATACGTGAAACTAATTTTCAGCGTTATAGGCTGGAATTTTTGAGGTTACAAACTCGCTGAACTTCTAGGTGAAAAAACATAGCAGGGAACCATGTTGCCATTTGTGGAGGGGAATTTTGTTTAAATTGGAAGGCGAAGCTGTATATTCTGGCGAGTCACTTATTCAATGGCTAAGATTGTTGCTAAGAACTTCGGTTTGTACAACATAAAATAGTCGTGAAGGGTCAAGTAGGATGGAAAGATCGAGGAGAGAGAGAGAGGAAGAAAGAGAGAGAGAGAGAGAGCGAGAGAGAGGAAGAAAGGAGAGAGAGAGGAAGAAAGGAGAGAGAGAGGGGGGAGATAGGAAGAGAGAGAGAGAGAGAAAGAGAGAGATAGAGAGAGAGAGAGAACGAGAGAGAGGAAGAAAGGAGAGAGGAAGAAAGGAGAGAGAGGGGGACATAGGAGAGAGAGGGGGGATAGGAAGAGAGAGAGAGAGAGAGAGAGAGAGAGAGAGAGAAACCGCACCATATGATACCTTCACTAGAAGAGCATAGGAAGAACTGAAATCTCGGACAGCTTATTACCTGTCAAATTCCAGAGAAAATAAACGGCTGTTATCGGCGAAAAAATCAATGGTATACGACCGTTGCAATAACGCAAAATCACTTACAGCAGTTTTCGAAAGAGATAAGTAGTGCTGGAAATCTGGGTAGACTCTCAGATTCCAGAAAACACCACTTGTTATTACCAATGAGCAATCACTGATAATGACTCATGTTAAAACTTCTCGTAAATAAATCTATTCGTAATGGAGATTTGGCATCTGTCTGTCTGAATACAAAAAATACTCAATTCAGGTGACTATACCATTTCAAATTAATGCACTATCTTTCAATGTTCAATACAGGCTGAGGTAGTCTTGTATCTGTTTTGCTCTCGTTATACTATCCTTCCAGGCATTACCACCCCCTTTTGTAGACAGTCTAGTATATGTTCGTTCCTCATGATACTTTTTATGGAGGGTTGTGTAGTAGCTGTTTTGCCGTTATGATACCATCCTTCAAATGATTTATCTCTCGTTTGATACCATCCTTCAAATGATTTATTTCTCGTTTGATACCATCCTCCAAATGATTCATTTCTCGTTTGATACCATCCTTCAAATGATTCATTTCTCGTTTGATACCATCCTTCAAATGATTCATTTCTCGTTTGATACCATCCTTCAAATGATTCATTTCTCGTTTGATACCATCCTTCAAATGATTTATTTCTCGTTTGATACCATCCTTCAAATGATTTATTTCTCGTTTGATACCATCCTTCAAATGATTTATTTCTCGTTTGATACCATCCTTCAAATGATTTATTTCTCGTTTGATACCATCCTCCAAATGATTTATTTCTCGTTTGATACCACAAAAATCGTCGTGATGGGTCTAATAGGGTGGAGATAAATGGGTGTTATGAAATGGATACCGACGTAAACTGACGACCAGGGTGTGCCACGTTCGAACCCTGTCCGTTTCATAGAACTACTTCCCCTATGGCTGTTGAACACCTGCATAGTGTTCCTCCTGTTAGTACATTGTACTAGAAATAATTGGGAAGACCAATGCCAACAAAATCTAGGAAGTCTGAAAAGTCATACGAATTTACGTTTAAGAGGATAGAAAGACCGATGGGGAGAGCACCATTCAGACCTTTACTAGAAGGGCACAGAGAGTACTTGAATCCTGAGGGTCATTTAGAATCCAGAGAACTCAATGCTAAACAATAGTAAATAGTTGTTGCGGGGATGCAAAGTGATTTGCAACAGTGATCGAAACAAACAGAAAGTGCTGAAAATCTGGGGAAACATGTCACTCAGACTCTAGGGAACACTACCGGGTTTTGCCAGTGAGAAATCACTCGTAATGACTCGTGTAAGAACTCCTAGTCGATAAATTATAATAACAACAGAAACAACAGAAGAGTTTATTAACAGAATATGAAATGAAAAAACAAAAACTGTCATGGTGTATTGTCTCATCTGCTGATAGAATCGAATTCAACTTTTGCCGCCAATAAACACGTTATATTTATCTGGCAAGAAGGCGGCCATTTTGTTTTTTGAATTATTTTGTCCATTCACACAATTCATTAGTTTCCACAAGAATCTCTCCCTAATGATTTGTCGCTTCTGCAGTAAATTCTGTGAAGCGACAGAAATTCTTCAAGTGAAAGTGTTTCGATTTATCTTTTGAAAATTTTTTTTTCTTTTTTTTTTAAATGTGCCTCTTGGTGCGCGTCTGTCGAAATAAACAGGTGGAAATTTCAATCTTCGAATCGACGTCCCTCGATACCTTTTCTGCAGACGTAAACTTTAAACAGCAAAGACATTTAAAATGTTTGTTTAAAAAATTTTCTTTTTAGTTTTGCAGTTTTGGCGTTTTGCCATTTGAACATGTTGTAAAGCGACATTCGAAATTGTCATGAGGCATTCTTTAATTACAATGGTAATTTTCTTTTAGTAAATCGAGGCCAAATGCCATTCGAGGATAAGGGTTTATAAGATGGAATGATTGTCAGGACCAAGTTTGAATAATTGTGGGGACAGTTTTAAATAGGAATCTAGGTACTTATATCGATCTTGATCCAGTTTTCGCGAGTTTCTAGTCGGAAGCGTTCGGCTGTGCTACGCACACGCCCGAGAGATGACGAGCCGATTTGTACCAGACGACAATTTTGATACGGTGCTGCGTCCTATGATTTTAAGTTATATTTTCAATAAATTTTCTAAAAGAAACAACAACAACAACAAAAAAAAAAATCAAGCAAAACATAGCGAAGTTACTGTTATCAAATAAATATTTTTTGTTATTTTGATACGTTGCTGCGTCCTATAATTTTTAGTTATAGTTGCAAGACATTAAACAAATAAAACAAGTAAAACAGAGCGAAATTACTGTTGTCAAATACATATTTTTAACCCTAACCCTAAACCCTAAACCCTAAACCCTAACCCTAAACCCTAACCCTAACTCTAAACCCTAACCCTAACCCTAACCCTAAACCTAAACCCTAAACCTTAACCCTAACAACAAAAACAAAACAAAACAAGCAAAACATTAAAATCATAGGACGCAGCACCGTATCAAAATTGTCGTCTGGTACAAATCGGCTCGTCATCTCTCGGGCGTTTGCGTAGGATAGCCGAACGCTTTCAACCAGAAACTCGCGAAAACTGGTTCAAGATCGATATAAGTACCGGAATCTATTGACATTGGCTTTGAAGACGAACAAGTTGTAATCTGCGTGGAAGCAGTCAAGTGACAATGTGTTCCACAGACGGGAAGCCTGTGTTAGAAGCTCTGTTCGTGAAAATTTCGTTTGATCCTAAGCGCACTGAGGAAGAAAGGAAAGTTTTTCTTCTTTGTGGTAGAAGTACGAGTTCTTGCTGTGAATGTTTGTGTGCTGCATCAATCATCGCTTTTCCGGCCCATCTGTTTTTTTAATCTTCTACTATTGACTTGATAGCCGACATCTTTGCAAATCTCGCTGGTGTAGATATGTACCAAGATGAAGAAGCGGGTGTGTAAAAAAAATAGTACGGTAAATTTCAACGTAATGTTAAATATTAGGTAGAATCTAGTTTTAAAATTAGAATTCGAGTAAAGTTATGTATTTCAGCAGTGACGTTACACAGACAGGAAGCGGTGAGTCTTACGTGGCGAATAGGCAAGGGGTATTTCTATTTTAACTGAACCACCAGAGAGAGAGAGAGAGAGAGAGAGAGAGAGAGAGAGAGAGAGAGAGAGAGAGCAGTATGGCTTTTAGAAAGCTACTTCCCCTATTGAGAAGGGGTTGTTTATGCGTATACATAAGTTTTTAGTATAAAATGGCGCTGGAACAAAACCTATCAAAAAACGGATGTGTTTATTTTTTTGTATCTCACCGATGAGTTATAAAAAAACAATACACATTGGTAAACTTGTGGATAAATAAGTTTCTATCCGTTTGATAGGATTTTATGGATTTGTCGCCATCTTGTAAGGGTCATTCCGACGAATCTGCGGACAGAGTTTATATCTATCCCAAAGAATTTGACCCACCCGATATATTTTTTTAACCCTCAGGATATTTTAGCCAGATATTTTTGTATGGACCTATAGGGCATTAATTGGATATCTTACATTGAATAAGTTTATTATTGACAAACAATTTGTTGATAATTTTCGCCCATCTTATGGAAAAAAAAATTTCTGAATAAAAATAAAATCTTTTAATTAATAATTAAATAATTAATGTTTACTTTCATTTTAAAGAAGCAAATATTTCTTCTTAAATGATGTTTTTGAATGGAAATCGCTCCAGACAAGGCATGAAGCCACTTGATGGAAGGAGCTAAAATAAATACTACTTCAAGGTCAAAAGCTAGCCAAAGATACGTGTGAGATGAATAGTTTTCGACATAGAAAACAGCAATTCTTCCCCCTTTGTCAAAAACATCACTCATGGAATGTGAAAACTAAAGGACACAATAAGGAGGGCAAGAGTTACGAGTCTGTCGAAAGTAAACAGGAAAGTCACTTTCTACGCTCCATTTAATTAACTTAATTAATTTAATTAACTATTTTAAATGGGGAGAAGATTAAATTTCAAAATAACTAAACATTAAAAAAAACGTGTTTGTTTTGGTTCACAGTTTTGTTTTACGAACTTAACTATCCTGTATTTAACAAAAAATGATATCTGAGTTATAGAAAAAAGAAACTTACAGAGAAATCTAGAAAAAAGATAAAGCAAAAAACTAGCCTCAAAAGAATACAAGAACTGACACGACTGCGTGGGGAAAGCAGTACACTGGAAACTATGCAAACGACTGCATTTCGAACACGCAGACAAATGGTACAAACATAAGCCAGAGACAGTACTGGAAAACGAAAATCAGAAAATCCTCTGGGACATGGAGGTGCAAACATATAAACTCATACAAGCAAAGAGACCGGCTGTCATAATAGTCAACAAGAAAGAAAAATCCTGCCAAGTCGTATATTTTGCCATCCCAGAAGACCAAAGGGTGAAGATCAAGGAGACGGAAAATCGAAGCAAATACATAGAACTTGACAAAGAATTGAAAGGGATACGGAGAATGAAGAAAGTCAAAATAATACCAATAATCGTAGGAGCACTAGGAACAGCCTCCAGAAAACAGGAAAACAGACTGGGAGAAATTGGAATCAAATAGATCACTGAGACCATACAAAGGACGACAATGATAAAAACAGCTGCAATCTTAAGGAAAATCCTCGAATGCGGAAACCTACCGGCATAATCTAAGAATGTAACCAGTTAAATTAATATTACAACAAGAAGAAAACAAAACCACAGGAAGAACACTACCACATGAACCCATGGAACAGAAACTGCAAGAAACTTCATAAACTGACTGCCCCCCCCCCATCCCAAATAAAAGTGATAGCACCAGCCTAGGCTGATACCTCACAAAATAGTTATGAAGGGTCAATAAAGATGGGAAGACCGAGGATAGAGAGCACTAACCAGACCTCCACTGGAAGAGTGCGTAGAGTGCTGGGACCTTGGGGGGGGGGGCTTATTGCAACCCGGATCCCAGCGAATACCAATGGTCGTTACCAACGAGAAATAAATCTAAGCGGCTGCTGCAATACCGCAAAGTCATTTGCAATGGTTATCGAAAAGTGGCGGAGAGTACTGGAAATCTGGGGAGGCGTGTTGTCACTCAGACTCCAGGGAACACTACCGGTTGTTGTCGGTGAACAATCACTGACGATAACTAGTGTAAGAACTCCTAGTGAGTGATGATAATAATAATAATAATAATAATAATAATAATAATAATAATAATAATAATAAGTTCTTATACGTTTTAGCAAAGAAAACAATTTAAACTTTCAAATTACATTTGAATATAAGTTTAAATATGGAACAAAAATTAATAAAAGCATGTTAGTATTTCATTTTTAATACATAAAACATATTTCAAATTACTTTTAAAATAGTTAAAACATTATATATATATATATATATATATATATATATATATATTAGGCTTCCTATTTACTCTGGGTACGACTTTTTATTATCTGTATAAATTAAATGATTATAAAGAGAATATAAATTAGTTCAATTTAAAATAAAATTTATGAGTATTGTAACGTTTACGAGGACGTAATTTTTTGTTACAGCCAGCCACATAAGCTCCATTATAATATATATATATATATATATATATATATATATATATATATATATATATATATATATATATATATATATATATATATATATATATATAACTTTTTGATATCAATTTATTTATAATATTCTGCTTGTATCTTTCATATTTTGTTCAAATAACGAAGCACATAGAGATGGTATATCTCCCTATAAAGCAACGACGTAAATACACTCGACCAACTCGACAATCAGCTAAATCCTATCCATTCTCCGTGGAGGTCTCCAGATGCTGGACAGCCTTCTTTCCTTGTGCTGCTGGTTTCTGGAACTCTCTCCCTGATTTCTGTTTCCCCGACTGTACCTACATGCAGAAATTTAAAACTAACGTCAACAAGCATTTAGCTGCACAGCTCCCAATTTAGGATGATCTCCTAAACTGTCACCCTAATTCTTACTAGCCCATTTACGTCTGCAGTGACAACTTGACTTGTTTGGGGTCAACTCAGTTAACAAAAAAGAAAAAAAAAGTCCTCTGTACGTGTTTCGCAGCATCGTAGTTAAACGATTGATCTGGGGGGGGGGGGCAAACTAACCGCAGATTTGGAATCAGCACCTTCGATCCGATATCCTTACCGATGTCAGAAGTTCTTTAACCTTTTGTAAAACTCATTATTCCAAATTAAAACTACGTCAAAATAACATAAAAAACAAATATTCCGACATTTTTAGCTTTCCTTTTTAGCCGACCGAACAGCACACTTATAATAATCTTTTATTCTTTTCACGTCAAATCTTTGAAGAAAAAAACATTCATCTTTTTATTTTATTTTATTAAAAATGGATAAAAAGTATTTGATAAATGGGTGCTCTTATCTATCTTGAACCAGCTGTCGTGACGTTCGACTCGGAAGCGTTCGGCTGTTCTACGCAAACGGCCGAGAGTTGCCGAGCTGAAGCTGCGAGCAGCCGACATTTTTGATACGGTGTTGCGTCCTATGATAATGTTTTGCTTGTTTTTTGTTTTTTTTTTAGGGTTAGGGTTAGGGTTAGGGTTTAGGGTTTAGGGTTTAGGGTTAGGGTTAGGGTTAGTGTTTAGGGTTAGGGTTAGGGTTTAGAGTTAGGGTTAGGGTTAGGTTTAGGGTTAGGGTTAGGGTTAGAGTAAGGAATTTTTAAAAGAAACAAAGAAAATTAAACATATTTACATGAATTTTTTGGAAGAAACAACAGGAAAAAAACATAGCGAGGTTACTGTTATGAAATGAATACTGTATTTTTATTTACAAGGAATGTTTTTGAAGAAACAAAAAAAAAAACTTACCAAAATTACTGTTAATACGACATATTTTTTTGTAACAAAGTTATTAGCTGCTCGCTGCTCGCTGATTGGCAAATCGCAATCGGCTCGTCAACACTCGGCCGTTTTCGTAGGACAGCCGAACGATTCCGAGTCGAACGTCACGACAGCTGGTTCAAGATAGATAACAGTACCGATAAATGTTCACTAATATATTTTTTATTTAAATAAGAATTTTAAATTTTATATTTATGTTTATTTATGTCTAACATAGACAATCGAACTATTTTAGATCTGTGTGGAGAAAGAACATATCTTTACGCCGAACTTATTTAAAATAACAAAGAGTTTTGTTCGAGATCAAAGTGTAGTATCTGTTCCGATGGATACTACACCCCATAGACTGGTATTGTCTTGGCCTTCGGGGCTTGATTTATGCCGGTCTATGGGTCTGTCCTGTGCAGTTCTAGGAGATCCACCCTCCCAGGCTTCGCCTCCCCTCTTTAGGGAGGAGTAAGTTTATTGCTTACTGCCTGAGGCGCCCCTACCGGGGAATGCCGACGGAGCTGCCCAGGAAATTTTTGATGGTCAGAGTGCTCACCTCTCGGGCGCTGGCTTTTCAACCCCCACTTTCCGACCCGACCTTGGGTCACATCTTACTTGTGGGAGTAGGATAAAACTGGCCTTGTGCCTAACTCCTGGAGAGGAGTAAATAATACAAAGAGTTTTGTTCGAGATCAAAGTGTAGTATCTGTTCCGATGGATACTGCACCTTATAGACTGGTATTGTATTGGCCTTCGGGGCTTGATTTACGCCGGTCTATGGGATTGTCCTGTGCAGTTCTAGGAGGTCCACCCTCCCAGGCTTTGCCTCCCCTCTTTGGGGAGGAGTAAGTTAATTGCTTACTGCTTGAGGCGCCCCTACCGGGGAATGCCGACGGGGCTGCCCAGGCAATTTTTGATGGTCAGAGTGCTCACCTCTCGGGCGCTGGCTTTTCAACCACCACTTTCCGACCCGAGCTTGGGTCACGTCTTACTTGTGGGAGTAGGATAAAAACTGGCCTTGTGCCTAACTCCTGGAGAGGAGTAAATTACACAAAGAGTTTTGTTTGATCTGCGGCCGTGTGGATAAACGTTCTCTTACAGTTTTAATGTTTCATGCCATCGTGGGTTCGAATCACATTAGGCGAATGCTATTTTTTTTGCTATAACGTTCTAGTTATTTACTAGCCGATCCCATTTTGTTTAAAAATGGATGGAAAATATTTAACAGCTGTTCCTAACTTCTAATCTTGACTATAAAATTCGCGTCCGCATAGACAGCACTTCTGCAAGTTTTTTTTTAAATAATACTATTTAATTCTATCTATTTCAACCTATTTTTGACCCATTAAAATAATTTAATTCACACGAAAACCAAAAATAATTTAACTTTTTCATAAAAAAGTACAATTTGGTTGTGATAAAAGTACATTTTTTAAAACCGTCATCTTCCGCCAGATTGAAGTTGAGCCCTGTTTGGGGAAGTTAAAAATAGACTGACCGTAGCTATGAGGCATATTCCAACAACGTTCGTTGAATACTCTAGTCAGCCTTTCTATGTGTTCATCTCTTCGCATGAATAACACTTAAATTCCCTTCGTAACGTTGTAATTCATCGTGGTCGTATTGTTATTACGCTTGCTTGCGGAGTCTAGGTAGATTCTGTGGCAGGGGTTCGAACCTTGCGACCGTCTGAGATTATCATTCCCTACACTGATGAGAACGAAACGCTGGTGTATGTAGATAAAAATAATTTAATATTATTTACTTAAAATTATGTTCAGTATATATATATATATATATATATATATATATATATATATATATATCCATCTAATGTGTGTATCAATTACTTAATCTACAGTATTATTCACTTCGCCCTCTGCTTCGTCGTGACGAAAATCAATATCCATTTTTGATTCTTCCTTCTCTCGCTCTGAGTTCTCGTTCACAATACGCGGATCGTCTTTTTCGAAACCCGTTCCCGCCTATTCTCAACGGGATTTTTCCCGGGCTACCGGCCTTTTCTGCAGTGTCGACCTCGTCGTCGGTGGTGCGTTATGATTTCATCGGGCGGCCGTCGACGTCAGATCGGATCGTGTCTGACAGCGGTCAAGCTGACAACTGACGATGCAAACAAGGGAAATAATTCACATAGACTCGATGGCTTTGCTAACGGCGGCGGGGAGGACCGGTCGACCAATCAGGGACCGGATGGATGGACAGGGAAAACACATAACACGAAGGAAGAGAAGAAGAAGAAGAAGAAGAAGAAGAAGATGAAGAGATAGAGGAAAAAGAAGGGGAAATAGGAGAAGGAAAAAGATAAAAAAGATGACGAGAGGGAAGAAAAAAGAACGAGTAAAAAAGTAGAATATGACAAAGACGGAACAGAAGAAAAAAAAGAAGAAACAGGAGAAGGAGCGGGGAGGAGAATGAAGAAGAAGAAGAAGAAGAAGAATGAAAAGATAAAGAAGATGAAAGAAAAATGGTGTAGAAAAGTAGAATCAGTAGAAAATGGAAAAGAAGAAAATGAAGAAAAAAGAATACACAGAAAAATAGAAGAAGAAAAAGAAGGAAACAGAAGGAGCAGACTATGAGGAACGAGCAGAAAGAAAAGAAAAATACAAAGAAGACAAAAAAGTAGAAGAAATGAAGGGAAAAGAAAGAGAGTAAGAAAAAGAAGGAGATAAAAGAATGAGACTATGAAAAAGAAATAGACAAAGAGGAAAAACTACGATAAAGAAGAAGAAGAAAAAGAAGAAGAAAAAGAAGAAAAAAGAAGAAGGAGAAAAAGAAGAAGAAAAAGAAAAAGAAGAAGAAGAATAAGAAGAAGAAAAAAAGAAGAAGAATGAAAAAGAAGTGGAAGAAAAAGAAGAAAAAAGACAGATGGAGTACAAAGAGTATAGGCAGGAGTGGGAGAGAAAAGAAAGTAGGAGTAATGGCAAGAGAAGGGCGCAAAATAAAAACGAAAAAATAAGCAAACTAAAGGTTGTATTAAAAGTTTTGCACTCAATTTATAGATAGAAAAACATATTAGGCTTCATATTGCGCAAGTGTTTCATAATAAAAAGAGTTGTTTGTTCGGTACAATTTTTATGTATTTATACATATTTCGGCCAGAACAACAAAAAAAAGCCAGACGTCTTCCGGCCTCCAAAATATATGTATATGTGTGCTTTTGTGAAGCCGAAAACGTAATTGATATACGTTACTTTGTAGATTCATACATTTTCTTTTCTTTATTTCATTGTTATACATGATATTTTGTTTGTTTAGCTGTCATGTGATGTGTCTGTTAGCGTCAATGTACAAGCTGTGAAAGCTGGCGCGCGTCTGTGCATTATGCCAACCTTGCATCGATAAGAAAATTAATTTATTTGTTTTTTTTCTTTCTTACCTTCTTTCTTTCTTATTTTCTAGTTCCCGTTTTTTTTTATTCCCTAAATAAATTCCGTTAACTGCTTCTGATAAAACACCTCGAGCAGATAAAATTTGATGATTGTATCATTATTTTTTGCTGCAATTTCCTTCATCCTTAAGAAGTTTCACAATAAAGGCGAAACGTTGATAAATGCATAAATAATATAGTTTTTTGACTTGTCTTTTTCATTTTCCATATATATATATATATATATATATGTGTGTGTGTGTGTGTGTGTGTGTGTGTGTGTAAATTAATAGATATATAACTATTAATACAAATAAAACTCTATAAATACGGCTCTTGATAACAATAAGACACAGCCTCCTGAAGACAGTCGAGAGACCGAAAGCGCTAGAGGAATGGCCCACGACACAACGCTAGGTGCAACACTCCACCGGTTTACACCCGAAAACCGAAGAATCGCTCGCTGCGTCGAGAAATTGACAAGAAAGATCTTGAAGAGAGAAAACTCCGTGGTCTTTAATGACGCTTTCATAAAAAATTGCTTGCTACCGAACTATACATATAAACACGCACCCCCACACACACACCCACACACACACATATATATATATAGAAGAAATGAGGTAAAATACCTTCAAAAGCATATTTAAGATGCGATATTAAATTTAAAAGAAAAATCGTAACAGATCTTTTCCTTTTTTTTATAAACTTTCATTTTAGTTTATTAAGTGAAAAATAAAAATGAAAGTTTATAAAAAAAAAAGAAAAAAATCTGTTACGATTTTTCTTTTAAATTTAATATCGCATCTTAAATATGCTTTTGAAGGTATTTTACCTCATTTCTTATTCTTAAATTTCTTAAATTTCTATAGATGCTTACAAAAAAATATGAACTCTATATTTGATATATATATATATATATATATATATATATGATTTTTTTTACGTATATAAAAGTAATCCATGGACACGTGTTTCTTGTGATCAGTATGGCTAACGATTTTATTGTATGTAGTCTGAAGTTTTACTCCCTTACCACGACGCTTTGCCCGGAATATGCATGTTTTTTTATCGCCTACGTTACGTATCGCTAATAAAACAATAACAAATACGTATGTTGTCTGTATTTCTGAGATGAGGTGTTTTCACCATGGATTTCAGTGTTCGGACTGACTTCCTCATCTTGGCTGCCATGCTCACAACGTTTCGGCCGTTCTGCCCTCCGGCCTTCATCAGGTGTCCTGGATATACTCATATCACGCATACAGTATCAAACATGGAATCGCACGCTAGACAATAAGTAGCGACACCAATACGTACCACCAAGAAATGATCAGGCTGAAGAATACCCTCCGACGTAACAACTACCCTGATACTATAATATCCACCAGAGGCATTAATAGTGGAAGAGAAGAGAGTGAATCCCAAAAAACCTGTAATGGTCTGCCTACCAAATATACGAGGCCTCTCCGAAAAAGTCCAAAAGATATGTGGTCCCTACAACGGTATTCAAAAGTGAATCAACACTCAGAAGACACCTAGTCCGAGTAAAGCCACCCTTAGAGGAGAACATGACCAAGAACTGCACATATATTCAATCCCATGTAGTTGTAGAAAGGTTTACAAGGGTGAAACATGCCGTCCCCTCAAAGTAAGGGTGGAAGAACATCAAAAAGCAGTAACTAGAGAGGGACGGCAAATCGGGTATAACCCACCATGTATGGAAGGAGAAGGGTGACCATCGCCTCATCTGAGCTGAATGCGATTTGGAGCCCTCTAATAGAGAAAGAAAACCTTGAATAATAAACATAGGTTTAACATTACAAAAAATGTAATCCTAATTGTCCTAGTGGCTGTGAGGTCTAAGCCGTTAGTTCGAAAGTTGCAAGTTATCTGGAGGTGCGGAGTTCAATTCTGGGCGAAGGCAGTCAAAATAACATAAGCAGTAGCAGCAGAACTGAAAGCAACGGAGAATTAACGGTGCCAAAAAAATGGAATCCAAGCGTGGTACCAGAGTTCGGACTGACTTCCTCATCTTGGCTATGATGAGGAAGTCAGTCCGAACACTGAAATCTCTCTCTCTCTATATATATATATATGTAAAAATAAAAATGGAATAAAGGATAAGCAAATCAACAACTAGCAAAAATAAACTCAAAAACACACATTGAAAAGTTCTACCAAAATATTTCGATTGTTAAAATACAATCAATTGGTAGCAGAACTTTAATTAAAAACAGAAAAGTTTTCAAATTTATACAAAGAACGCAATTTGGATAAAAAAATAGTCACGTGTAATAAACAGTAGAAAGAAATGTTAAAAAAGAAAAGAAAGAAAGAAAAAAAATCGGCAGTTAGCTTATAAACGCCGATTGGAAACGCTGTTAGTTAATACAGTCGGGAAGAAAGATTAGTAGTAATTTCAAAATAAATGACAACAAG